>JBBMOC010000008.1:1595370-1684105 GCA_037975185.1 Centropyge bicolor | reverse complement strand
CACCCACCCCTCCCCTGGTGAAACTCCCACCCTCCACACCCGATAGAGCACCCGTTGCTAAGCGACAGAGGGAGAGATGGATTGAGGAGACGTAGTCGATCAATTCTACAGAGGGAGAGGGAGAGAGGAAGGGAGGCAAGGGGGGAGCAAATAAAGAGGGAGAGGAGAAGAAGGAGAAAGAGAGGGAGAGGAGAGGAGGGGAGGACAGAATGCAGAGTGATTGCAGTCGTATTGAGGATCCAGTTCGGGCTGAAGACGCTCTCTTGAAACATCTGTCTTTGTTAACTGTATCGTGCCTCTGAAAATAAATCCATCTCTGCAGCTGTCCACCCTTCCATCTTTGTCCAAGTGCTTTACTTTAATACTTTTATCACTACAAATTACAGTCCGCACAAGCAGCCTGTGTTTAATATTCCCTCACTCAAAAGAGAGTTAATTGTATATTGCATGCACTCTTTCTCTCCGGGCTCCCTCTCTTTCTCCATTAGTCACTGCTGCACACACACACATGTACACACAAACATGCAGATGCCCGGCAATACCACATGCCCCTCCGTGTGTGTGTGTGTGTGTGTGTGTGCAGAGCTGGGTGTTGAGCGCATCGACTGAGTATCGATCCCACCACTCACCTCCCTGCAGTCAGCTCTTGTCCTACATAGCATGCCCTGTCTGATTTCTCCCTTAATGGCTTTTATCCAGCTCCAATCTTTATTTAAACTGAAAAGTAGGAATTAGCACCCACTTCTATCCTAGTCTCTCTTACCTTTTCTTTTCACTGTCATCTTGGAGTGAGTATCGGCAAGTATCGGTCCATTGACCCCTCTCCCTTCCTCCCCTGGCTATGATTGCTTTCCCACTCAGAAATGTGCAGTACAGTATGTTGCTCGCATTCCTCCTGGTTTCTCCATGCCGTTCCTGCACCCACGTCACGTAACAATTCCGTACGTTGGGATGCAACTAAAGATTATTTCTGTTATTGATTAATCTTTTCGAACGTTTTACCCATTCATCGATTAAGAGTCCAGTCTATAAAATGTCGGAAAGTAGTGAAGAATGCCAATCGCGAGCTCAAGGTGACGTCTTTAAATGTCTTATTTTGGCCGACCAATAGTCTAAAACCCAGTGATGCTCAATTTACAGTCAAATGAGTCAAAGAAAAGCAGGAAATTATTAATTGGGTGAGGCTGGAAGCGGCAATATTGGACACTTATGTTTCTGCCAATCACTAATCAATTGAAGGGTATTTCACCTTTTTTAAGTCCGTCTTCAAACATGGATCACATGTACATATGTACAGTATGTTAAAAGAATTGAGATCCTTCCTAATGCAATTTTGAATGTCGACAAAATCTACAGTCTTCATTCTGTGCTAAAGCTTAGCCAAAGCTCGTACAAGGCTTCATCGGTTTGAGTTGTCTTTAATACAAAATGTATATAGAATTCCTTCATATAAAAGCATATAAGAGAAACTGAATCCCATCCGTTAATCATTGCAGCTGTGGCCATATGCACACTGTATATCTGTGTTATTCCAAATAAATGTCATTGATCGATTGTAAATGGGATCATGAGACAACTCAAGCTATGTTTATACGCTCGCCCCGGATTGTCCTGGCAACACGGCAGACACCTCGGCCCTCAAATGAGCGTCATTTATTCTGCACACACTACTTTTCATATTGATGGCCTTTCCTTATTGTGATCAGCCAGCCACAGCCTGGGGAGGAACCCTCTGCGTGCCGTCATCCCTTTCGATTTGATTTGATTTGTTGCTCATAGAGGGAAGTGATGGGAGAGACTCTTATCTTGGCCGAGCAGAAACAAGCCATACCAAATAAGACACATCGGACTATCTGTGCTGGCACACACAATGGGGATTAATTGATCCCCTAATACCACAGATAAATCAATTCCTTCCTTCCCCCCCGAGCTCTCCGGCCAATTGCGCGGCCCCGCCATTTGATCAACACAGCATCTCTAGCCAATAGGAGGAGGGTTGGAGGTTGACTGACAGCGGCGCAGAGGTGAGCCTGAATGGAGGCGAGGGAGAGGGAGTCCATCAGAAAGCCATTGGCAGCAGGAGTGAAAGTGAGGGCTGTGGTGTAGTCAGACTATACAGCAATCCACAGAGGATGCATGCACAGAGGTGGAGGTGCATGAGAAGGTATTAATAACATTGCAGCGTTGTTGTGCAGGAAGAAAGTGATTTTAGTGCCCGTTTGCAGACGAGAGAAGCAGACAAATGCCAAAAAAAAAACTCGATGTAAAATGTGTGACAGCAATTCGTCGAAATGAGAGTTTAGGTAACAAAATCTGTTCTTGATTTTACAGATGAAACATCCTCTAAAGCCCCATCAGCACATCCTTTTGCAGCCATCTTCCCGCCGGCTCCACAGAGCTACATCTCTGGTCAAGACATCAGCCATTTTCTCACAGTTACCCCATCTTATCTCCACCTTCGTTTGATCCATCTCCATTAGACTCTCCTTTATACAGCCCACCACCATCATTCTCCCTCTTCGGCTTCTTTTGTATCTCTCCCACCCAATCTTTCTCTTTTCAGCACCTTGGCATTTCTGTCTTTCCCACAAACACTGTTTTCCTCATACAGCTCATATAATAACAGGCTAAAAATATGCCTTCTTTTTTTTTTTCTTTCCAGTATTGATTTTGCCCGTAGCATTGTCTATGGAGAGAGAGAGAGTGAGAGTGAGAGAGAGATGGAGAGAGAGAGAGAGACAGAGGGTGGGGGAGAGAAATGAAGTAGAAACAACTGGAAAAAGAATTACTTTCTACGTATGTGGTAATGCTCTCACCTTTCCTATTTTACTTAAGAGGAGGACCATACTCTACTTCAGTGCAATACCTTTCAATTAAAAGGTAACTGCATTTGCTGAGGCCCTCTCTCAGCCACTTTCACCACTCAACTCCTCAGAGCACCAAAGCGCTCACACACCGCATGCATTTAATAATAACCTGCTGAAATTATAGAAACCTTACCATTGCAAATATGTTCCAGATCAGCTTTTCAGGGAAAATGGTTGGCTCTTTTGGCACTGGTGTGTAATGGGAATGGAGAGAGTTGATCAATAGGCTATTGATCGTAGCTGGCCAGAGTCTGGGGAATTGAGAGTGAGAATAGAGGGGAGTTAGGGTGGGGGTTGGCTCCAGGTTGAATTTTTAAAATGCTCTATTTCAGAGATGACAAATAGTCTATTTGAAAGGAGAGAGACAAAGACAGAGGGAGAGAGAGAGAGCATCATAAAGAGATGGAGAAAGAGTGTGTGCTTGTTGTGCTCTCTGAGCAGAGAGCTGAGACCTCCCCGTTTCCCAGAAGTTACAGTATTTTGGACGAGAGCTGCTGAACTACAAAGACAAAGGGAGCAGGGACTTCTCAGGCTACTGTAGCTTGTGTGTATTCTGGCTGGAAGAGCAGGAGGAGGGGGGGGGCTTATTATAAAAAAATCCGTCAGATCTAGAAGGCAGTGCTTTAGAAAGCAGCTCACAGACAAATAATTTACACCAGAATCCTGCGACTGACATTACATTTAACCTCATCAAATCTATGCTCAAGCCACTTTAACACAGATCATATATTCTGTATTTTACAGCGACCGTCTTCGCTTCTGAATTCCTGCCAATATCTGATTTCTTTGGCCGCGTCTGTACACCATGTTTAAAAAGCAAGACGTGTCAAAATCCTGAGTTTACACTCAAAGTCACCCACATAAACCTCAGTCATAAACCTAACCTGCCAGCGCAGTCAAATCACCATTTCTGATTAGCATAAATGAGATATAATAAACCTGGAGCATGAACAAACCCTGGAGCTGGTGGGTGAGCTGCATGGTGGCAGGGCCATGCAACCCACAATGGGGCACTGCCAGCACTTTATCCCCCTTTTCAGACATACAAGAGGGTAAAAAATCTTGTAGCATGTAAATCTCTAAAAAGAGTTGGTGCATGTGTGTTGCAAGGGCCCAAAAACTATTGTTATTCCACATCCATTTTCTGTTCATGTTATTTAAGATACGTGTTAGTTAAAATACAGACTTAGGTCTCTTTTACTGGAGAGTTTAAACATACCCCAGGTCTATATGTGCATTTATTCTTTAAATGTCAATCAGCAGACTAAATACAGGCTGGAAAGGGAGTTTGATTACTTGAAGACACAAATCTCTGAGATCTCTTTGTTGAAACTTTTGAGTGCTAGAAAAAAAAACTGTTTCACTCTCACTTCGACTTTTTTTTTTCTTTTGCACTTCTGGTGAGATGCTTAACTGCATTTTGTTGTCTCAGTACTTGTACCCTGTGCAATAACAATAAAGTTGAATCTAATCTAATCTAAACTAAATAAGATAGTAAACTCCTTTCATAAGAGACCAAAATCATACTGTAATCAAAAGGGTTCACGAGCAGGAGGCAGGTTTGCACAAAGTTCTTTTAATACACATCTTGTGAACAAAAAAACAAAAAACAAAGTGCAGATTTCATTTTTTTTATATATCCTGTTTTCCAAATGCTACTTTCTCTCGTGAGAACGCCTGACAGCACTATTCAAATGACTCTGAGCTTCATGCTAAACACACACACAGAAGCTTGTAAAGAGGTGGAAACAAGCTGGAAGCATTACTTCTGAAGGTTGCTCAACTCAACTGCAGGCAATGGAAAGCAGTTAGAGCACTAGTCTGTAAACACCCCTGAGAGGAACCTATACCTCAGTAAAAATTCAGCTGTAAATAATGTATTGAATGCAAACTTCAGGTCCACAGGGAGATATGGATAGGCTCATTACTCTTTTAGTTTGCTGGCCTTTTACGTAGTCCGCACAGCTCTCAACAATCAACTCCAGATGCTCCCTCTCTCTGTTTTGATTTAAAGATGCTTTTACCTGCGGATATTGTTATGGATATAGGTATTGTTTTTTTTTATTTTCTAGACACTGCCCTGAGGTTTGAAGGCTGTTAACTCATGCACCCACCCACATGCTCTGTGCCCTGTTAAGGTTGGTGTGTGCATATATGTGTGTGTTATCTGCGCCGGTAGTCGAGGTGTATATGCGGCCTGCATCTGTGTGCCCTGTCCGGGACGCATTGATCTCGAAGCAGGATGTCAAACATTTTAACGCTGTCTTGTCCTTGTTATTGCCCCGCACTGCCGGGTTGTTAATGCATTAAAAATCGTTTGTCCCTATCTTTCCAAACTTATCTCACCCTACTGCCCTGAGCAACACAAGAATACCCCTCCGCTGTAACATACACACCACTCCTGCCCCTCCTCCCTCCACCCTCTGTTTCCAACCACGTCCTTCCATCCTCCGTCTCAATCAATCTTTACGACACCCGGTTGCATCTCTCTAATGTTTCCGGACTTGACCGTATCCCCGTTCAAAAATTCTTAATTAAGCCCGTTCTGTATGTTTACCGTTGGGCAAATTACAATCTGACAGGGCTAATAAAACAACATTGGCGAGAGAAGGCCAAGAGGAGCATGTGCTATGACCCTCACCTCTTTCACCTGTCTCTATCTCCACCTCAGCTTATCTCCCTCCATCCCCACCTCTTCATATCTGCCTATTTTCTACCTCACAGGTTTTGAGGAGGAAAGGGAGGGGATAGGAGAGAGAAGCGGAGGTTTGGCACCAGTTGGTTAGGGTCTTATATCCATCGCTGTCAACGTGACTATTCGTATTAAATGCTCACATGTCATTACGCTGACATATCTTGGTAATACCATTCAACCTATACCTGCTTCTCATCTCTGATTATTAAGATTCATGAACCTGCCTGCCTGCATGTCAACTCTTACAGATATGAGTCATATATCTATGTTCACATCAGCATCTTTCTTCATTTAGGTATTGACTCATGCTCTGTTCTCACATTCTGCAATCCATAGCCCACACAGTGTGTGTATTATATCTCTATTTCTGTACAGTTTTGTCTGGTCAGGTCTTGAAAACTGCCATTTGCTCTACACTAAAGCATGATGGAGAGGGGAGGCCGTGTCACAAGGATGTCATCAGCTGCTTGGTTAAATGTTGAGCACTGAGAAGCATGAAAAAGTAGGACTGAGTCCAGCTGCAGCAAATAAAGTGACCTCAGTCTTTGTAGCAAACACATAAAGTGTATATAGAACCACAGGAGTGATGCATCAATTGCCCAAAAAAAAAAAGCTCTGTCACAAAGCCATACCACCAAGCAACTCTCTGCAGGTTTTGAGTCTGTGATGTGTTGATGCTGGAAAAGTGACAAAATGATTGAGGGGTTGATTTTTTGAGTGTGTTGTCAATGGACGATATTCTCCCACAATGCAATGCACAAAAGAAAAGCAGGAGCTGCTTTCAACTGGAAAAAATACAAATTTAACTGGCAGTGACATTCAAAGTTCCAGTTTGATTGACGTATTGCGTAATTTCTAGTTTGTGTAAAATAGTAATCTGACCTTTTTTTGTATCCTTAATTCTAAAATTAAATGTTAGGACAAGTTGTATGCGGTGTGTAGAATTGGTATGTTGTAACTAATCAAACGCAAGCAAGCTTTCAAAACCAAACCAAATCAAAACTCAACAATAGTTCACTTTATGTAACCTGAGTTGCATCTAATTTCCTGCAGAGAAAAGTAAACAATAGCAAACCAAAACTAAACTAATCAGCGACATGGAGCTAATAAGAAACTTACTTTTTTTGAACCTTTGAGTCCATGTTAATATTTTATGTTGCAGGAGATAAAGAAATGACAAAGAGCTACTGAAAAGCATCCACCTGACAAAATGACAATTAAATATGATTAATTCACAGCGTCAATCAGTTCATCTTTCAACCAGAAAGATGGGTGCAGCTCTAAATGAGAACAACACCAACGTTTAGAAGAAACTGTTCACAACATATACACGAGTGTTGTGTCCAGATTGATGGTCACACAGATGGAGATGGTCTGAAGTGAAGCAGTGTTTCAGTGTGCGTACACGTGCATGTGAGTGACAACGTATGTCAGTGTGTGTTCCGCCGTTTGTATGTTGCACTACACCACCTGACAGGTGCAAAGCCCTGTGGGATGGCACTGTTGTATCTTACACTTGGCTGAACATATACAGCACATCAGAGGTGTAACAAATCCATTCCTGACTGCCAGAACCTTTCAGAGAGATTCTGTGCCTGTGAACAACACATCTTCAGGTTTCCACACCTCAGAGCTGATGTGTGTCTGACACACAGACACACACAGATGAAATGTAGCCTCACAGATGAGCGTGCGAGCGAGATGGAGCGAGATTCGTAAAGGACGACTCGGCTGTGTGTGTGTGTGTGTGTGTCTGTATGTATGTTTCAGTGTGAAGCATACATGTCTCAATGGCGTCTTTAGAGTGGTTAATCAGAGGGGAGGTTGAGGAGAGTGTCAGAGTGTCAGGCTGGCTCCGGTGAAGAGTCCTCGAGCCCTCTCTCTTTCTGTGTTGACACCTCTTAACCTCAGTCTATCATCTCTCACACTCACACACTCCACTTCTATTGACACTCGCTACCCCGCAGCTCTCCAAAGACCCGAGGAGAATCCACTACAGTGATTGTCCGTTTGAGGGGAGCCTCAGAGCCTGCAGAGAAGAAAGGATTATATAATGCGCCGACATACAGAACAACAAGATGTGAGCAGATTTTGTGGTTCTTTGGTGCCTTCTCCTGACGTTTCTTGGACGGATGAAAGAGGAGGAGAATTTCAGAGAGAATGATAGATCAACAAATTGAACAAACCTGTCAGCGCTTGACAGAAAATGCTGAATCCTCACATGCGTCAATTTGTAAATTAATCTCTGTCTCTTTGTCTTCTCACACCAGGAAGTGTACAGGATCGGTGTCCACCACTGTCACTGGCTAGTGTAAGTGGGGTCAGGAGCTCGGGGTCAACTGAGAAGAGGTCAAAGGTCGCAGAGCAGTGGGTCTTGTTAAAATACCTTTTAGCCTCCTTCTGGGATATTATGTAATGGCTCTGGGAATAGGTTAGGTTCCAGGTTGACTGTTTTGTGGTGGAGGCCGGATGATATATGTGTTCAGCTTTATGCCAAATGTATATTCATTACCCTTTTTAAAAAATCAGGATGCAAAGGAAGTGCTGGGAGGTCAACTGGGGTCACATGTAAGAGGTCACATATGTGTTGTTTTTGGAGTGTCTTTGTTCTGGAAGATGCGTCTTCCAGGAAACGATGTTATATAAGAGCCTCTGAGGGTTCTCAGCTAAGACAAAAGGCTTTTTCTTTGTTTGGCTAATTAAAATCTTCTGAAGCTCCTCTTGTAAAACATGTTTTTTCCACTTGGACTGTCGCACAGGTTCACCCCGAAGAGCTTAGCGAAAAACTGGGTTGTGCTGATCAATATATTGGAGACATTTGAATATCAATACAATGAGCGTGCTGTCTTCAATCTTAATTTTTAATATGGTGATAATAAGTGTATTAATTTTCATAACTTTCATTCAATAGCCTTGGAATATGAGCGATGGCGGCCCATTTTTTGCGCGGCGAATATGCATCTCTCTCCTCCGTGTTGCCATTGATCACTCCTGTGCAGTTTCTCCCCCTCGCTTTGTCCTCCAGTCTCTCCCTCTTTCCTTCCCCTCACACCACTGCACTGTAAAATTCATCCTTATTCCCCATTTCAGCAGGCTAACTGTGCGCACTACCTTTTATCAGTCCAGAACTGTTGAATTAATAAATTGATATTGACGAGCTATCAGCCGGGGGGATAAATTATTTGGGAGCAGAAGGCTAGGGTCACATGACTTTTAGTACCCACGATTCTGTAATTATTCCCCATGAGAAGAACCTCAGTGTGGTGCATTGCCCCCCCCACCACCCCCAGAAATGAACAAACATACACACACACACACACACACACACATTATCACATGAAGAACTATAAATATCCTCACATACAGTGGATTGCAGGGGCCATGGGAGTACTGATGATCATTACTGCTATCATAACCGTCATGATACAGGATGTTAGCCTGCCGCAGATTCCATTTTATCATCACAATCTACGCAAAACTGAAGTGGAGAAGCGTCGAATGTGTGGCGGCATCGAATGTAAATTATACAATATCGAGCCTTGCGTTGCTGCGTGCGCGGCTACCTGCTGAGGTGCAATGCAAGACAGTGGGATGAACCTCCTGCAGCTGATGGTCTTCGCTCTGTAACAAATGCAAATGAGAGGTGCAAACTGGGAGGGAGGTGAGCGCCGCGGATGAAGGGGGCCGGCGAGCATGTCAGAGTGCCAATCATGGAAGTGCTCTTGTTGCCCTCCGGCCATCGCTGACCTTTTGACCCTGGCCATGGCCTAAATGTCAGAGGTCACCAACCAGGGTCAGTGAGGATCACTGCGAGACCCTGACCAGGGATGCATTGCCATGGCAACACTCTGCTCACTATAGGAGGAGAGATGGGGGTGTTTTGCATTCTGTATGCTGAAATGGTGCACACAGAAACACACACATACACACACACACACACACACACCAGGTTGAGCATCACATCTGTGCTTTTTTTTTTTTCATCTGGAAGTCAAGCTACCCCCAGTTGGTTTCCAGTGAGCTAAAACACAGCTGGGCAAAATCCAAACAAGGCTGGCATGAACACAGGTTTGCCACATCCACATTAATTATTTGGCCTTATTTTATCAGCGAAGATGGATGCACAATTATTCTGCCCTATTATAGAGGTCAACAGAAAGAGAAGAAGAAGACCTGTCTTCTTGGATGTTCTTATAAAAATATTGATATTTCAAATGTAGACTAATCTGCATTAAACATAAATAATGCAATGCTTAATTAGACCATGACAAAAATACTACACGTCTTAACTTCAAGAGGAATAACTGAAACTGACGATAGATTTAAGAAATAACTTTGCAACCTCCGCTTACATTAAATGCTCCATACAGTGCTGCCAAAGAAGCCTGACATGAACATTGGTTTGCCACATCCATATTACTTATTATATCTGCAGAGACAGAAGCACAACCCTGCCATTCTGCTCCGTTATAGAGGTCACCAGGAAGGGAAAAAGAAGACATATCTCCTGGAAATTCTTGATGTTGATGATTAATGTTTCTATTGTAGAATAACCTACATTAGAAATAAATCATGCAATGCTTAATTAGAGCATCACAAAATGCTACACATCTTATTTTTACGAGGTAAAAATGACAATGGGTTAAATTAAAGAACTTTGCAACGTCCACTTGCATGAAAAGGTCCAAACAGAAGACACATCATCTTAGAAATACCGATATTTCAAATGTAGCCTAACCTAACCTTTCAACAGGAAAAACTGACAACCACGATGGGTTGAATAAACAGAAACTTTGCAACATCCATTTACATTGAATAGTCCTGGCACGAACACAGGTTTGCTTTATTCACATTTATAGTTTGGCCATATTTTATCTGCTAAGATGGCTGCACAATCCTGCTCCATTATTGAGGTCAAAGTGTGACTAGAAAGGAAAGAAGAAGAAAGCACAACTTCTTGAAAATTATTATAAAAATACTAACACTGATACTGACTATTTCAAATGTGGACTAGCCTACATTAAAAGCAAGTAATGCAGTAGCTAATTAGAGTATAAAAAATACTACACTTCTTATTTTCAGCATGAATATAATGATGATTGGTTGAATAAAAAACTTGGCATCATCCACTTGAAATGTTTTGCCACATCAACATAAATTATTTGGCCACATGTTATTAATTAATTGATCATATTTTATGTGCATTGAAGGTAAATAATGCGAAGTGCCACAATATGCTATTTATAACAGGAATAAGTGAAAATGATGATGGATTAAAAAAAAAAACTTTGCAGCTTCGACTTACACTTAAACAGCGCTGAGAATATTCCCTTGCACCTTGCGCCATCTAGTGGTGATACCTAGTCCTCTCCCTCTGCAGCTCGGCTCCTCGGTGGTAGAAAAAAAAAGAGGGGAAGGGGGGGGAAAACCCCCACTAGTCTGCTTTTGTCTCGGGGGAGCAGCGGTCGATTCCTCGTCCCACCATATGTCTGATCGCAGCTGCCAATCAACAGGTCAACGCGACCCCGGGGAGGCAGAGGAGATCAAACAGTGGACCTCAGGGATGACAGATGCAGATGGAAAAAAAAGGCAATAAAACATTGCTTCAAAGATGGCAACGGTGCACTAGGAGGCAAATTATTGTTAACAGTAATCTGCAGAATAGCGCCTCGCATTCTGATCGATTGACTATTATGGAGCCTTTGAAGCCGAGGTAACGCCGGGCTATTGTTCATGGTGGGACACAACCAGAAAATAGCAGCTGGTTTGGGTTCAACTATAGCTCTTCCTAAGCCTTAAATACTACTTACTTCTATGCAATCATGCTTTCTAATAGACTTGCAATTTGGGCTCCTCTGGGCTTTTGGGCCTATTGAGGGTTGTTCATATGTTCAGTTGCATTTCTGAGAGAAAGAGGCAAATAATTGTAAAAAAAAAAAATATATATATATTCAGAAATTCACATTATTGTCCATTAAGACTGTGCAGCCTTATTATTATAATCAAGCTTTCTCTCATCTCTTATTGTTGATCTTTTATAATAGTTTGCAGAACAGACATGTTTTTCTTAACTAACTCATGAAAGAATGGCCAAATTAGTGCTGGACCACAAACCAAAAATCAATCAGGATTTGTGCTGATTGCTTGATGTGGTCACTATTGTGAGTTTTTAAAAAAATGCTAGAATAGTAGAGAGTAAGTCCCTGAAAATACATGCTATTCAATGATGATTTATTATTTTACAGCTGTGCAGATCTAGCAACTGTCCGCTGGTCTGAAGTCTGGTCTGGATGTCATATTAATCAATTAAAAGGATGTACATTGTGGGTTTAAAGTGAGATGTCATCCAAATCATTTTAATATTCAGAAGATTCAAGGTGTCAAATTTGATAATAAAATGTTCCTTCAAATTATTTTTAAAATCATTTCTTCAAGACTTCAGAAGCTATTTCTCAGAGAACAATGACTATAAATTGAAATTTTAACTTTAAACTCTTTTCAAGTTATTTGTATGACTGTAATTTGTGCAATAACCAACTGGATGAATGTTTTATGAATCAATAACAAAAAAAGCAATGAAGACAAAATACTACAGATACTAGAATTGCAGTAAGTTATTCAGTTAATTCTATTTAAAAAAGGGTTAAATTGGGTCAGGCTTCATCCTATGTTGTGTGAACTCTTGTATGTTGAGGCTGTAGTCAAATCAATGAGATACATGTAAGCTAAAGGGAATCAGCTTTGGAATGCCGCTGTAAATGTATTGTATTGAAACACGGCCATAATGTTTCATCGCCGTCTCAGCAGGACTGAGCTTCTTAGCTCACTCTCTGCTAATCAGGAGCAAATCTTTGTGCCTTAATCTACGGCCCCCCGCACCCTTCCGCCCATCTCATTAGATTAACAAAATGACAGGCACATATGAACACACACACACACACACACACACACACACACACACACACACACACACACAGCTCATGACCTCAATCTGATTCTCCTGGAAAGGTAGTTAATTATAATTTTGTTTCTTGAACTTTGTTTTAAGAGTTTTTTTCCAGTGTTTGATGGGAAAAACATGATCAAAAATTAACCTTTTTCATTTGCTAATATATTTTTTTAAATTAACACAAAAAGCACATCACTCATTAAGCTTCGCACCTCACACTAATTTTGTTACTTAAACAATTATATGTGTGCAAAAATGTGTTTTCCTGCAACTTTTTTATGAGTTGTAAAGTGTGTGAAATGTAAACTCTTGCACGTGGATGTGTTTGTCTGTGTGTGTGTGTGTGTGTGTGTGTGTGTGTGTGTGTGTGTGTGTGTGTGTGTACAGCAAACATATGCAACCAAATTAAAGCCTTAAAGCTGGTGAATTGAAGAGGATTTGATGCAGAGAGCAATTCATGGGAATTAAGCAAATTAGGTCTCCAATTAGCTGCTGACATTGAATAGGAAGATTTGGTGAACAAAAATTAATTAGATGGATTTGTCATTGTTCTAATGAGCATCGCCGAAAAATAACTGTTGTGAGTTACACACGCCCTCTCTCTCTCTCTTAAACTTTATCCCTCTGACATATTATTGTCTGTTTAGAATCTAATTTCATGTCAAATATTGCCTTATTCAAATATTCAATAATTTGCAAATAAGGAGCCCACATGAGCTGAGACAAACAAACTTCAGAAAAGTCAATGTATGACCTAATCCTCTTAGGCTGGAGCACTGTGGATGTAAATGCCAACCTTTGCAAGTCAGAGAGGAATTTCACTATTGATGTGAGAGCTGGACAGGTAAAAATTGACTTGATTCTTATTATGGCAATATATTAGTTTCGTCATCCTAACCTGACTGAAGTGTTCCTGCTTTAGAGATCATTTTTAGGGAGTCCTGTAATGATATCTGGCATTTTGGCATTTGAAACAATCACACACATCGATCCTAAAAATAAGACACATACTATATTCATTGTGACAGTGGCTTTGTGTTCAACCTAAACTTTATATGAGGCAGTTTCATTTATATAGCACATTTCACACACAGTGTAAAGTAAATATAGTAAATGTACAGTAAAATATAGAGAACATTAAGTGAGATAGAAAACACATTCATCCACCATATGAATTAAAAAAAAAACCTTTGAGCACTCATGCAATACACACACACATACAACATACAGCTTTAAAAATCTCTTTTCTATAACAGCCAGCAATGACAAAGAGACACACACACACACACACACACACACACATATTGATACAGTATTGGTTTTATCCATTCAGAAGACATTTAATTTGGCTTACATTCACTTCCAGGAGGCTTACCCTAACCTCAAACTTAAACTATAAGTCTTCACATGATTTACTTTGTGGTGACTTGTGTTTTGTGCCCATAAGGAAGGTGAGTTCCCACAATGTGAAAAAGCTGCTAAGAAAGAGAAGATATAGTTACAGCAAATGCACCATCACCCAATTTCGTTCTAATTCTGAATACATTAAGAAGACACATGCTCGGTGATCTGAGACATCTGACAGGGATGTAACCATGGAGTATGTTGGATGGACTTTGTGAACAAGCAGTACATCTTTGAAATCAATTGTATTCTGAAGCGGCAGCAGCAGAAGTGTTTTCACTACAGGTGTGATGTTTTGTATTTTCCACCTTGGCGGCAGCCTTCTGCACGAGCTGGGGATGTTTCATCATTTCATTCACTGTGTGTTTCTGCCCTGTCTGATTCTTCTTTTCAACAAATGCAGAGTCCCTTAAAAAAGCCCTCCCACCTCTCTCCAATAAATCAGCATCCCCTCCCCTCCCTCTTTCTCTGCCTCCTTCCCTTTCCTCTGCTTCCTTCATCCCTGACCTCCCGCGGTCCTCCTCTTTCTGCAGCAGTGGTTACGGATTACACTGTGTGATAAGCTCCCCATTTCTTGAAACTATTTGGGATTGCTCAGATTATCTGGCCTCGTATCCTTGGGAGTCGGCTTTGGAAAGCCCGATTTTAGTCTCTTAAGGCAGAAGATTTTGCATCCCGACAGCTTTGACTAATTAGCATCTAACAGCGGGGGGTATTTCAGCATTGGGCTCACTTTTAGTGCTATCTGCACGCACAGGCAAGCGCACACACACACACACACAACTGAGGCAGCTGATTAAAAACATTGCAAGGCGCTGAATTCAATATGATTTAATGAGATTATAACAAAGCATTGTGTTTCTGTTATTCTAAAAACATTGAGAATACAAATGAAAGAAGTGCAGCTTCATAAGATTCACACATTTTATTTAATCGTTGAACGCCCTAAAATCACTCTGCCTTCAGTTTGTAGAGTATAATTTAACAATGTCCACTTCAATTGTAATCACCACCTAATGATATATCCATAATAAATAACACGGTACAACTCAACAAGACAAACTACTCTCTCTCAGGGTACAGAGGCTCGCAGGCCCGGGTGGAGTCCCACTTGAGACTGCACTCTGGACCATGGCCAGTAGAGTCTCGGTGGCAGGCAGGACAGAGGGAGCGTTTGGACCTGAGGACAGCACCAGCAGGTTGTCCTGTGGTGACGGGCGAGGGCAGGGTGGTAGGGGGAGCTCATTGAGGACAGGGGCAGTTGTCCCGCCACCCTGCGTACCCTCCGCCGGGCCCTCCGGCAGTGGTAGTCCCCATTAGAGAAGTCCTGGTAGTTCGAAGGGTGAATCGCCCAGAAGTGGCCTTTGCCGTTGTCGCTGCGGCCTGCCTTGATGAAGCAATCGTTCAGGGACAAGTTGTGACGCACGCTGTTCCTCCAGTTTTTATCCTGAGCCAGTAAAGAAAGGCAAGAGTTAAACAACATCAAGTCCCCAAATGAAAATCAACACAGGTGTCTGTTAAGTGTCACTGATCCTCTTCAGGATGTCACCTTGTCCTGTTGTTGGCAGGATGCGCAATAGCGTGTCGAGACCGTATATGATCGCAGTAAGACACAACACCCTGAGTTACCTTTTTAGCACGTCAAACTAGCGATCAACTTTAATCCACTAGGCTACATCCAATCTGTTGTTGCACCTGGTAAAGGCAGAGGCAGTTTGCAACCTAGCAACAGGATTACTTTATTTGTGAATTTGCCAACAAGAAGATCATCTAGTGTCCCTGCGAGCACCTAATTGCCTAACCACTCAGACAGATTACTTGTGCCAAGTAGGTCGGTTCACTTGTGAAAATGGCCGCCACATTATTTTTCAGCGAGCGAACATGACACACTGACGACTTCGGACGAACGCGCTTTCTCGTTGTTTGTCTCATAAGTAGTTGTGGTGAGATCACAAAGTAACACGATTCATTTGAAAACAGTCCCACGGACAGAGTTGTTTTTACTTTACATTAACACCCAATTTGACTTTCTGAAATCCTCCACGACTGTTGTTTTCTCACAGTACCATATATGTTTTTCTCTGCCTGGCAGGTGAACAGAATAACTCAACGAAGCCGACGTGAACGTACCTTACTCTTGAAGTACGGGTAGTGGTCCATGATCCACTGGTAGATGTCACAGAGCAGCAGTTTCTTCTGCTCTGACGCCAGGATTGCCTTGGAGATGAGCGCAATGTACGACTGGTTGGGTTTGTCCGCAGACTTCTCTGGGCTGCCGCTGGTAGATGTGGTGGTGGTCACTTCCTCCTCCCCCTCCTCTTGTTGCTCTCCGTCCCCCTCCTCTTCTTTGACTTTCCTTTCTTCGGTCTCTGCCTCTGACCTCTGTAGCCGCTTCTCCTGTAACTCAGAGCGAATCCCCACCTCTTTGGGTTTAGGATTCTGATGATTTAGCGTGTCGTTTGCTGTCTGCTCTGCAGTGCGACTTCCTGATGCTTCTTCTTTAGAACCTTTGACTCCTTTATTGAACAGAAGGTAGTCAATAGTGAAGCTCAGTCCCAGCCTTTCTCTGCCGCCGGTGCGGCTGCTTCTGTCCTCCATTGTCATCTCTGAATTAAGATATCTCAGACTCATTATAGAGGTTTTATTTGTTCCAAACTGGCTGTTGGTGATAATAATTGAAAAGTGTCTCTCCCAAGAGTCTTCTCAGATTTTTGTGTCTGAATTTCACAGCATGGCTATTTTCTTTCAAAGTGCAGGACCCTTCATAAACTGAACGCCTCAGTGCCCCTCGCTTCTTCCGCCGAAGTCTCACTGTTGACAAGATCACAGATAAAGATGAGCCTCTCAACTGTTGTTAACCTTGATGCGCTCACGAGCGACACAATCTCGACCTGTGGAAATGACGTCAGTCTATAAGACTAAATACGGCTAATTTGTTTAGCAACAAATTGTAATTAAATGTTTATGCCTCTCTAATAAACCCGAAAAAAACAAACTACTTTCTGAATATCTCCCAGCCTTTTGCTCCTGAATCAAAGAGTTGTGCCTCACGATTGTGAAGGTGACTCTATTTATATGACTGTGAATTTATCCCTCACAGAAAGGGGCAAAGAAGGCACAGGGGAGGTCCGGGTAGGGGGTCTCAATTGAGGCGGATTATTTTTTATTAACCTAAGCAAATCTTTGTAATTACGGGAGATTAAACACTCAAGATTGAGTAAGACATGGTGCGCAGAGGATGGATGCTGTAGAATCAAAGGCCTTGTAGATACCAGTGTTATCCTGTTAAAGTTGTTTTGTCCATGCGGACGCTGTCCAAAGAATTACTTCAGTTACAAAGAGCAGTAATTAATGGGTCAAGTTCATTGTTTTGGAGACGAAACACATTCAGTCTTCTGTTTATCAAAGAGCACAAATGCACTGTGCAGACTTTGACAGTCACAAGGTAGCAGAAGAGTAAAGCATGAAAATCAAATGAATTCTCTAGTGACTTTTATTCCAAATCTTGCCTACTTTTATAATAAAAGAAACCTATTTGTTATTAGCTATTGAAAATGTTTACATTTTTTTCATATACAAAACATTACACTAGTATAAGTATTGGGTTTTTTCTAGTCGTGAGTAAGTTCAACAATTTTAATCTTAAATATCTTTCAAGATTCATCTCAGAGATCAAAACTGAAATGCCTCTGCACGAGTACCATTGTATTATGTTGTTTTACTCAACCATGTAATGATGATTTTACTAGTTAATTTAACTATTTATTTTTCTTAAAGTTCATTTCCCTCAATTTAAGGGAACAGTTATTGAATAGTGTTCTCTAATAATGCGTTGTGACTCTACTACTGAGTTTATATCTGTGTTTATTCAAACTTTACTTCTTAAATTTAATAATGAATGCTTTGATTGTGATGTTTTAATGTCTATAATGAATTGACTTTGCAGGTTTTTCCTATGGTTTTAGCTAAAATACAGTAGACTTGTTTGTGTTGGTTATTATATGATATGCAAGCCAAATATTGTATATACACATCAGGCTGTTCTGAATGTTAGTTTTTTTTCATTACAGTAAGTTGATATGACCAGTATTTGAATAATTTAAATTTTTACTGTGAACTTTTGTGAGTTTTTACAAGAAAAGTCAAAGGTTCTAGTCAAGGTGTCTTTAATATATTATGAGGTATACTAAAGCACTTAATCCATCTTAAAACACAGGGTTATTTAACCACTTAAATCCCTTTGTGCCCAAAATTCACCTTTAATATAATAAAAAGTCATGTAAAACATTTTCACGCATATTCTATGTCTCCTTCTGGACACTTCAGTTCTGTCTCACACTTTCAGAATATGAATATATAAATCCAAGATGACATTTACATGGTTGCAGTGTTAGATGGAAAATTATCAATGTCAAATATGTCCATGTTTTATTGCTTTAAAATCAGAACCAAATAAAGATCTTCTTTCAACAGTGTCTGTGTGCAAGAGTTTATGCTGATGAACTTGTTACTCTGGAGTTACACAACAGGATATATTGGCATTCACCATTTTACCTCATCATATTAGTCCAGATGACAGTAATAGTTTAGAGTCTGGAGCATTTTGCTTTGTTCTGTCAGTCTTGGTGAATGAATGAATTAAATGATGGTCAGGTCAAATCATGGACCATATTGCCCTCTTCTGTTTAAATAATAGAACATGTTATACATAGGCAGGAGAGAGCACTGCGCTGCCTTTATGGTAGGAGGCTTTTGTACTGTAATTAACTATATGAATGTAGAAGTAGGTTTATGTTCTCTAAATTAAAAAAACAAAACAAACCAATATTAGAATTGTAAAAACTTAGCAGTCTTCATTTCCACAGAATATACCAAACTGTAATTTAGCTATACATTTGTTAACTATAATCCGACAGGTGTATAAAAATAGCTGAATACTATATTTCCATTATCTTGTACATTTTATTCATAAATGATAAAACTGTCCATCAAGCAGCAGAATATCAAAACCAGCTGTCCTCTTGCAAACACAGCATTGTTTTTATTGATGTTTCACATCCAAGCAAAGCCAAAACAAAACACACCATGTTATTACATGATACTGCAATTCCTTCCATTGATTTTTGTGTTTTTTATGAGGCTTTTCTTTGCCACATATGAGGAGCTTTTGGAAAAACAGGGCTGGATCAACACAAGGAGTTTACATGTGTCCCGAGCAGGCTTGTTTCCAATTTGTATCACAACATGATAGTTGTGTTTTGGACAGAGTGTGACTGCTACATAATTTGATGTATACGTGTGTTTCATTAATTACTCGTTTTAATTAAATTATGAGCAGACCTGAGACAAAG
This sequence comes from Centropyge bicolor, assembly GCA_037975185.1. Classification (NCBI taxonomy): domain Eukaryota; kingdom Metazoa; phylum Chordata; class Actinopteri; family Pomacanthidae; genus Centropyge; species Centropyge bicolor. The sequence goes on along the minus strand of JBBMOC010000008.1, from coordinate 1,664,839 downwards.
CATTAACTCCACATTTCTTGGCTGGATGCAGAACCGGAACTGGATTTTTTTGCTCGGACGGGACTTGAACGGACCATGCGACCCAGTCCACTTGACAGCCCATGCTTTACATACACGTTGAATTTAAGCTCTTTTTAAGACACACGTTCACAATATTTCAACACTATCAAACAGGAACATCATGAGTATCAAAATACTTTCACACGTGGTGTCATTATTGGACACTGAGGCCTATTTTGGAAATGAGACCTGTCTCTTAGTGTTTTTAAAAAGTTGCACTGTAACTTTAAAAGACTGTGATCCCGCCCATTTTACATGTAGCGCTTCGGGCTCTGGTTCAAGCCACGCTCTCATTGGCTGAGGTTACCTGTCCATCAAAGCCGGCACTTCGTTTCATTGGTGAAAGACTAGCCGTCGTCTGTGACTCTCGCGGTACTGCTGCACGAAGATGGCGGCCGAGCTGGTGGAAGCGATGGCAAGTAGAGCTTGGCTAGCTTTGGTTTGATGCGAGACGGGCGCGGGAGTGTGATTTGAAACTCAGTCCGGTCGTTGTGGGGAACCGGTGGCTTTGTATGAATATGGTTAAGAGTTTGTAGTTTTACAAATGTGGCGTATTACGTTCGCGACGAAACGAACTAGCCTGGGCAGCTAACCTAGCTAGCCTGCTTGGTGATGTTAACCAGGCAAGTGCGTTGGTTTAGCTGGGATCACGCTGGCTGTGATGGGAGACACCGAAAATGAATGATGCTACCATAAAAACACTTGGGGATTTGCTGCTAACACCCCCGGTTCATTACTATTTGACGTTATATGGCTTATAACGATGTCTGTCTGTAGTTAGCCGGTTAGTTTATGGAGCTGTGCACCTGTCAAAATGTCTAGTTGCCATGATTGAATACCGACTGCACAGTCTGGAGAGAAGCTAGCCAGCCGATTAGCACAGGCTACATTGGTGATGTTCAAGTGAGGATGAAGAAACTGCAACGTTACAGGCTTCACCTTTGCACAGCATGTCCGTCAGAAGACTAATGGCCATCCGCGTTATTGTTAAAATGTAATCGAGAGACAAAGCAGTCGTGCCACTGATGTCCAGCTCAACAATGCCAGACAAAGCTAAAGCATGTTAGACGGTTCCAATAGCAATCCGTGTTTTATCTCACAGACAAGTTAGCATAATGTTGCTCTCTATGTCGGTGCTGCCTGTTTAGATAAACATCCTCATGCAGGCTGTACATTTTCTCTGATGTGACCAATCGTGAGATACTGTTAAGCACTTCCACTTCCACTATTGTGTACAAGCTTAGTTCCATTAATTAAAGCGGACCCAATAGGGCGAGTACATTAGATCTTTGTGACTCTAAACTTTAAATTGCACTGACTGCACTTTCGTTCATCGTATTCAAAGAGTAAACAAATTGTTATGGTTTGTCTGCCGCTCAAAGTTTGTTTATCACTGCTGGACAAACAAGCTCAACCATCCATAGTCCATGCAAATGACACTTAACATTGAATCCTCTGGAACTGAAACATGCTTTATATCAGTAATGAGATGTACTGTAATTGAAGTGCATTTTGGAAGTCGGTTAGTTTTTCATTTAATGTGTATTCTACCTCATGGGATTGTAAACAGATTTTGGTATACGTGTAAACATCGCATGAGACAAACTATGCCTGTCTCTTTTTAAATAACACTCCAAACTATAGGTTTTCCTTTATATTATGCATGCTTATACATGCATGTTTACATTTTTTGTGATTCCTCTTAAGAGGTACAGTTCTGCATCCTGTTTCATATTGATGTTTTAAAGTGTGTTTAATGGTGCTACACTTTGTTTAAGAATGACAAGGCCATAATGCAAGTGGTCAGAACAAAAAGCAGTTTGACTTCTTACTATATGTGGCTAATTACGAGGCGGTCTCAAGCCTCTGTGGGATTAAAGTGACTTAGGATAGAAGCTAATTTTAGCAGGAATCAAACAGTTTAAGGAACAGCTATGTCATGAAAAATGCTACAAATAACTTTTAGATAGTGGTGTGGAGGCTTTCACAGGTGTGTTTACACAATAATTCCCACCCCAGGATTTGAATTATTGGATTCATTTCAACAGTTTCTGTTTTTTCTTTCCAGTAAGCATGTTCAGAAATTTAGTGCATGCACTCAGGAAATTCCCAGAATCTAAACAAAATACTAGAAGGAATTTTCCAACTTGGCTCACTCTGGTAGACAGCAAGCCCCCCTACAGCAAACGATACCATAGAAAAGTAGGCCATAAATACATTTTTAAAAAGCTTCAAATGTTTAGGAAGGAATAAAGTATTCTAAACTCTGTGAAGCTCTCCTTCTGACCTTTTCAAGCAAAAGGTCAGAAGGAGCAGAAATGCTAATCCATTAGCACTTTTGGAGCAAATGGCTTTGCATTTCAATAAATCTATCATTTCAAAATCAACTTTCCTTGTTAACAGACTTCATTGTCCCTGTATTGTGTTTCTCATCTTTTTGTTTTGTCATCCCTCTAGAACATGGTCAAAAGTTTCCGGGTCTCAGACCTGCAGACGCTGCTGGCCTCAATGGGTCGCAGCAAAAGTGGGCTGAAACAGGACCTGGTGGGGCGTGCGCTGAGGCTAGTACAGACCGAATACAGCCCAGAGCTTCTGAAGAACGTCAGGCAGCTCTATGAGTCGCGCTTCCCCAAAACATCTGGCTGGCTTGCAGCACGGCGTCCAGAGGGCATCTCAGTCGCCTACTCATCCCTCAGTTCCTCCCCCACTGCCACCTCTCAGGGCGCAGACTACCTCAACGGCATTTCCAAACCGATCCCTACACCTGCTCCAGAGGTCAAGCTGGTCCCACTGCCCTTCTACCAAACTTTGGAGACACTGTTGCCCCCAACAGAGCTAAGTGCGTGTATAAAGTTTGATGTTTCTGTGTCCTCGACATCATTTGTCTCTTAGAAATGCTGTGTCCTTTACTAAATAATTCAACCACATGTTGTGCCGTCTTTGTGATGGATTTTCTGTCCACATACAGTTGCCCATAACAATGAGAAACTGCAGGACAGTCAATGCATATTTGAGTTAACACCGAACCAAGCAGACCAGATCAGAAATGCAAGGTAAGAAAAAACAGTCTCCCCAGATCTGCATCGTTACCATTAGGTTATTTTACAAATGATGTAACTAATTTTCATTTTAATTTGCGACCTTTTACTTTCCCAGTGAGCTTCGTCCAGGAATCAGATCTATCCAAGTGGTTCTTAGGTAAGTTCCCACTAATTACTATTTCACAATCCTTTTGCCTGAATTGTGCTGGTTCTGCCAGTGACTGTGCTGGCAAATAGTTTTACCATGTATGTACAAATATTATTTTAACAATATTATGATCATCTCCATTATTACTCTCTGTTGCAGAATCTGTTACACAGACTCCATTGGTGTTCAGGAGGACCAGTATCCTCCCAACATTGCTGTCAAAGTAAACCAGTCCTACTGTCATGTGCCGGTGAGTTGCTTCACTTCCCCGAGACAAGCCACACCTTCAGAACACAAACAGGACTAAAGTTGGGCTGCTCTTCTGGTCTTGTGAAATGATTTCCTCAGTCGTTACTCAGGGTTTTCCAAAAAGTGCAGTAACCAGTCAGTGGGGACAACGTAGCCAGCGAGGGAGGTTTGACGGGAAGGCCCCCCAAGAAAGAAATTTTGGTGGTATAAAAATTTCTTGGCCTCTGTCACATTCTAATGGTACTGTTCCATCATATGCACTGATCTTAATTATTGCATACTTTGATGAGTTTGCTGTCTCAATTGTAAACATGAGGATGCCCCCCTCGTCTGATACAGGTAGATAGGTACGTTCCTCTGTCATCATGCTCACATAGTTTTTAGAAGCGGAGGCTAGTGGCCGTAAAGTGTACACAAATAGCAAATTGATTATATTCTAAAATTAATAGATTGGCCAGCTGGGCTTAAATGAGTAGTCGACTGTTTGGCAGTTGACGCTTATGGAAAGCACTGATTACTGTAAGCCATTTGTTTTCGAATACAGTCAGTGAGTCACTGGTTTAAGTTTGGGCAGACTTAGTGTCTGGTCACTGCCAAAGTAGTGTCAAAATGTATGATAGTGATGGATTAGATGGGCTAATGCAGGTGGATATTACATGAGGCAAGAATAAATAATATTCAGATACAGTGTTGGTGAGCCAGCCTGAAGGCATCAACTCACTGGCAAGACTTCAGTAGGAAGCTCTCCAGCTGGCAGTCTGTGCGTGGCTTACAAAGTGTTGCGGTGTCAGGTGTTCATGTGATGGTGGGAAGCTTAACATCCAACATGAATGTTTGCAGCATTGTTGTGTTCACAAGGTGCATAGTCACAAAGGCAGATTTGAAAAAAAAATGGAAAGACAACTGTCAAATCAGTGTTGTAAAAACAAAAGTGGGAATTGGTAGCTTTGCCTATGAAAAAGTTGCTGTTGACAACCTAACACTTGGATATTCAAATTTCAAATCAAATATAGTAACAGTGACCGACAGGAAAACTGCCCGAGATTGTGTGTGTGTCGTTTACTGGCTGAGCTTTTTCATTTATCTTTAAAATCTTCAGTGTTCAGCCACATTACTTATTGAAAGAAAATGTGAAAACACAGATAAAATTAAGTGGTTTTGATACTATATTTTTGTAACCAAACACCCAAACTTGGCCAATGACAAATATTACTTGTCACCTTATGTCACCTTAGTTCCCTCTTTTCATCAGTTAGCCATTAAACTGTGCTGAATAAACCAAACATACTCCCACCAAAAAAGTGCTTTCCTGTCTCTGTGCACATATTTTAAGTCGAACATAATAATTTGCTCTGTTCACACACTAAGTTTGTTATGTAATACCAGTGGCGTAAATTCAAGTATTGATATCAAAGGTGTTTTGGTTGCAAATTTTTGTTCTTTAGATTTACATAACTACACAGAAGCACATCCACAGGCAGAGTACAAAACACCTGGTGTGACTGTAATCTAACATTCACATGCTGTGAGTTCACTGCTCGTCATTCAGTTTTTCTTGAGGAGAACTGAGACCTTACATTGTAACGCTTTGCAAGCAAACGGCTGAATGTTGTTGTTTTGGGTTTTTGTCCACTTTCAAATTTTGTTCCTCATAGTTTAAAAAGGGACTACAAAACTGTTACAATCAAGAGCCCAACAATTTCTTTTACACTCTATCTGAGCCTATTGGAGAGAATTCTGATGGCTGGTTTTTCAACAAATAGCTCAAAAAACAATATGTTTTATACAATATATTAGATGATTAGATGATACAGCCCAGATTGATATATTTACATAATTCTTTTGCATTTGTTTGTGTCTTTGTGTTTCCAGGGTTATTACCCCTCGAATAAGCCTGGTGTTGAACCCCGTCGTCCTTGTCGTCCTGTAAACATCACTCCCTGGTTGCATCTCTCCAACGCCACCAACAGAGTCACTGTCACCTGGGGAAACTTTGGCAAGGTCAGAGTCTCATCCTGAATGTCATATTTTGGTGTAACTTAGGGCCATGATGTCAACTGGGCAGATTCCACTGTGCTCTGATGCAAGCCTAGTCATGTAGTCCTGTTTGTTTTATGGATCCCACTCATTTTTAAAAGTTATAACTGAAAAAAGAAAGCTCCAGAGCTGAACTGCTTTAACTAGCTTCTTGACAATTGTCTTCACAGTTCTGATCCAGATAAGCAGTTGGAAGGCTGATGAAAACACACTTTGCATGCAGTTTTCTCAGTGGGTTATGGCGTAGTTATTTTTTTTATCCTAGGGTTTTGTGGATGATTGCGATAGCCCAGAGGTTTTCAAAGGGGACGGTGTGGGAAGCAGCTTCGGGGTGACTCAGCAAAGTGAAGTGAAAAATATTACATTAGTTATCAAAATGAGATCACAGAATAGTTTGAGATTCAGTTAAAGATGCCAGGGTTCAGAGATGTAGCAGTTTTGGAGAATTATACTGTTATTCCCACTTTGCCAAAGTCCGAAACTAATAAATGCTTGAGGACAGATCTTTTCCATATATTTGTTGTAGTCTGAAGTTTTGTCAAACAGCAACATTAGGCCATCTTGACTCAATTGTTGAGTGTCTTTGGGATCAGATAACATAATCATGATCCCACAGGCATCCAGGTATTAAAGTAAGGGAGGGTGAGGGGGCACCTTTTCCTAAGCTTTGCCTGAGGAGAGGCCCATGGTCTCAGACTTTGAAAACCCCCACAATAGCCTACAGTAAGCCTGCATCACAACTTTCCTCCAGTTGCTTTGTATGGTATTTGATGCAATTCTTTGTAGTGTTTTGTATAATGTCCATAGGGATAGCGAGGAGTGCAAATCTGTTTTGACAAGAAGGTTTGAACAATATTTCCACAGCTTCCTTTTATCAACAAAATGATCAGGTGCTGCAGTTAAAGAGCAGCAATACTTTGCTTTAGTGTATTGCACCTGAGAAATGTTGCTGATTCACTCACCAAACATGTATTGGTTTGTTTGAAGAAATAAAGAACTGACTGCTCAGCATACCTAATCAATGCAAGTCTAAAGCCTTATTGTTGGCACACAATTGTGGGTTGTGGGTATTTCAGTCCATCAAAGTCAGATTTTGTTGCGTGGAGAGGCATAATTTGCACTAAAGCCTAAAACATTTTTAACATACTCCTGGTGTGTAGGGTATTATAACAAAGATCCAGCAGATAGTTAACATTCTTTTAATAGAAATAATTTGCTGTGTTAGGTTTTCATAAGATGTGTGACTTCTGTATTTGGCTCATATAATGTGAGCTCTTCATCCCTTGCATTAAAGACAGTTATATATTCAGGAGGTTTCCAGATGGTATATTTGTCTTAACATAAGCTGAGAAATGTGAATCCAAGTCAATTTCTTTTCCCATAATACATTTTTTAGACTTTGTGTATATGTTTGTTTTTAGATTAGTCTTGAAGTAAGTGCTCACAACCTGTGACTGTTTGTGTTTGCAGCGGTACTCTGTGGCAGTGTATTTAGTGAGGGTTTTCACTGCAGCAGACCTCTTCAGCCAACTCAAACTCTGCTCTGTTGAGAGTGCAGAACGCTGTCGTGAACGCAGTAAGTCTTACTTCTGTACTGTTTTTTCTTTTCTTTTTTTTTAACAGATGTGACTTTGAAATCCTGTGAATGAAATCAAAACAGCTGCTTTAATTGTGCCTCTAGAAGTCATTTAGCCGGGTTTCCACCAAGCAGTCCAGCCCACTTCATTTCAGTTTATTACACATTAGAATGGTGATTTTCACATTTCCATTGGCAAAAGTTGTGGATGGTCCCAATAGAACCACTTGATTCTGTCCTGTTTTCTCATTACCCCCCTGTTGAGGTTCCAAGCAAGCTGAGCACATACTAAAAGGTGGAGGAGTCAAACTGCAGACCACTGATTGGTCAGAGAGTATCGCAGCTACCAGTGTCGTCCTATCCTCTGTGCTCCTGTGGGGTTTTTTTCCATGTGCCTTTTGTCTTGCTGCCTGCAGCCTTTTCTCAAACAAAGCTTGTATGCTTGTTGTAATAAACAACCATATACCGAGAAGAAAGAACATGAAACATTCAATGTCCTCCATTGTGTTCTAGTAGTGTCACGCAGTGTGTAATGCTGATGCGTTGCAAGTGTGTGGTTGAGCAAGCCGCAGAAAGGTGACATGAATGTAAGGTTCCAGTGTGTCAGGTAATAAATGCTGCAGCTCCTCAAGACCCAGAAATGTCTTGTCTGCTGTTTCCCAACTGCAGGAAAAAAGTGAAGGATGTTAGCCCTGAAGCTTATGTAACGGCCCTGCCTACATTTAAGAGTAATGTCTCTGGTGGACAAGTAAAACAGGTCTCAGGTTTACATACATGTAGGTATGTGTGTGGTGGTGTGGTGTTTGGTGGAAACACGGCTATTAACGTGAACTTTTCGTAAACTCCGTTTTGGAAGGGCTGGATTTTGTGTTTAATCTAAAATATTACAATATTTTGTCCAATAAACTATTGTGAAAAATTCTAATATGTTGTCTCTATTTTATCTATAGTCCAAGACAAACTACGATTTGATCCAGAGAGTGAAATTGCAACCACAGGCCTCCGGGTTTCTCTCATCTGTCCAGTGAGTACACCTATGTAATAATACCCGACATGTTTAGAGATGGATAACTCAGTCTTCACTTGTCCTACACACTTAAAATTTCAGATGTTCTGCTGTATCAAAATCACATTTTAGAAATGTTTGTCCTGCTATGACACTTCATTATTTTAACATGTGTCTTCCTCTCCCACTTCCCAGTTGGTGAAGATGCGGCTCGGTGTGCCATGTCGAGTTTTAACTTGCGCCCATCTTCAGTGTTTCGATGCAGTCTTCTTCCTGCAGATGAATGAGAAGAAGCCCACATGGACTTGCCCCGTCTGTGACAAGCCTGCTCCCTTTGAGCTGCTCACCATCGATGGGTAAGGAGACAGAAGCAGGCTGTGACTCATCCCACCCCTGCAGCACCAGCTTACTTTCAATAAATGCTGAAAATTTTACACTCTGTGTAATTTTAGCTATCTGTGTGTTGATGCCAACTTGAGGGAAATTATTCAAGCTGCACAGATGTTGGGGCATTTAAAAGACTCTCGATACAAGTTGAACCATGTACCAACCTACAATGTTTTCGTTGTAAAAGCTCTACATGTTTTGCGTGGCATAAGAGGGTGTTTATGTGTTTTGTTTTGTATTTGTACACCTGCTGTGAGGTTGTATTCTAAAAATTTTGATCCTGTAAATTGGCTTGTTTGTTGACTCTTTGATTTACTTGATGTAACACGGCTATAATTTGGAAAACCACGTAATTGTGGGACTGAAGAGGACTCAACGCTTTTTTTTTTTTTTTTTTACAGTAGTCATTTCTGCAAGTGACTCAAGACACCTACAGTCTGGCTGTATATAGCAGTATGGCTATAGGTGAAAAGTCTATATCAGCCAGCAGTGTTCCTAGTAATGAGCACTGGAACACATTTGTCTTTTCATTCTGGTATTTTGTCAACAACAGAATAGTAAATCTTTTATGCCGCCAAACAAACGCAGTTGAGCCTGCAGCCCATTTTACCAAACAAATTCTTCTATATTTTCGTTCAGAATCATTTGGGCATGTAGTTTCCTGCAAGTTCTAAGCAGCTCTCACAGGCACTCCCTTACTTTCAAAAAGACTGAAAGCATTGTCCTAAACCTTAATTAAGCTTGTGTGAAAGTCCCCTCTTTAACTGATCACTCTGGATTTCAGTTTCAACAGCCTAATTACTAATTGTTAAGTTTATAGATTGGCGCTTTGAGGCAGTGAAATATTCAGGATTAATGTAATTTTCAGTTTATAATGAGGAAAATTCAATCTTATTTTGTTGATTTTCTTCATGGAGTGCAACTTAATAAATAATATCTCACTATTTAATTATAGAGCTATGGTCAACATGGTGGCAAAGTACTTTGAGGGTGCAGAATGATAGGATCTTTTAGCTCAAACCGAAAAGAAAAAAACCTACAACTCTGATTCCAATAAAAGTTGGGATGTTGCTTATGACAAACAAAACAGAGCAGCATCATTTGCAAAATCTTTTACTAAATTAAAAACAGTACAAAGACAATATGTTCAATATATGCAGCTTCATTGATTTTTGTAAATATGTGCTCATTCTGAATTTGATGCCAGCAACACGTTTTAAACAAGTTTGGACAGGAGCAAGAAAACACTCTTACCACATGGGCTCGGGAACACTTCGTGAAAAAACCTTTGTCCATAACAGAGTTTGTTCTTAAATGATTGCATTCCTTTCCCATTCCTTTCCTTTTTATTTACGTCTTACACGGCACCCCAACTTTTTTGGAATCGCAGTGGTAATAAATTCCACCCGTGCAGACCTGTGCTAGGCTCCTGCAGTTGAGTTGACTTTTAATTTACTGTTCTGTTCCCTTTCTGGCGTGAACCACATTTTTGTGAGGCGACTCTAACCAGCAGTGTGTTTTTCAGGCTGCTGTCTGAGATTCTAAAAGAGACCAGTGAGGACATCGAGGAGATCGAGTACTTAACTGACGGCTCCTGGCGACCCATCAGAGATGACAAGGAGAGGGACAGGGAAAGGGAACGCAGCAACACACCAGAGTATCCCGTTGTTGATATATGTGAGTGTCAATTTAAACTCTTGTTCTCAAAGTGTGAAGGGTTTTTCTCCATGCTTTAGTTTCTGGTGGGAATCTTTTTGCTGTTTATAAAATTGCCTTTATGTCTGCAGGCATTCCTGAAGCAAACGGTTATTCGCCAGCCCATAGCAGCACCAGTCTGACGGGCAAATCTGGAAGCAGTTCCGTGGGGGCGGCAGGAGTCACGGGAGGACCTGCCGTGGCACCGGGAGGAGGTGCAGTGGTAGATCTGACTCTTGACTCCTCGTCTGAGGAGGAAGGGGGCGGGGCAGGAGGAGACAGTGAGGACACTGAGGACAGCGCCGACAGTCCTGCCCCGAAGAGGGGCCGGTACAACTACGACAAGGACCTGGTCACTGCCTACTGACCCCACAGCTCTGTCCCCTCATAGACTGACACACACACAGAGACAGAGAGGCAGGGGGCTAAAAACTCGAGGACAGGAACACAGTAATCCACTAGATGCAACAACCCTCCCATATGCCCAAACGTCAGAGCCTTTCAGCAGCTCTGGCTTCTATCCCGACAAAATAAACACACACTCAAACATGCACTGTTAATGAATCTTCAATCTAGGGTGATTAGGATTCCTCTTTGTACTGTACACCACTGGAAGCAACTCTATCCCTTTTTGGCCAATCGTCACCTTGCAGTGAATATCTGTACCGTCCTGCCTCTACTAGAGACTGAATGGATCAAGCACCCTACCACCACCACCACCACCACCACCCTCCTTCTTCCTCTCTCTCCAGATTATTCCCTCTCTACCACCACATCTCTCTTTGTATTTGACTTGGAATTACAGGCTCTTTTAGCCACGGGCGTTCAATGTTTGCGTCTCTGATTTTTGTCACATTTGTGACGAACAGGCAAATTGAAAATGGAGGCTCCTCAGTAGTTTTTGGTAAAAGGTCAAAAACAACTAATGGAAAAGGGCATGAATCATTTGGGGGAGGATGAGGTAGAGATATCTGGAGTGTGATGCAAATTTAAATCTCGCCCATTGTGTTACTATATCTTTGTTCAGAGAATGAAAGCTTGAAAGGTTTTTTTCAGGAATTTATCCTTTTAATTATGAAAGGGCAGAACACAATACTGGCCTCAATGTGTGATGCTTTCCATTTTTATTTGTCCTTAGATAAAGAGAACCTACCTCAGTCATAAAAAACTTAGCAGACTGACCAGAGACTAGCTTAGAAAGAAGTGGAGGACAGAAGAATTGATGCGTCTTTCTGAAGCCAATTTTACACTGGAGATTTTGTTTTCCTACATTTTTTTTTTTGTTTGTTTTTATTTTCTGTTAATTCCATCTCTCCATGCAGCTCTGTTCCCTCAGCAGCAAGAAAATCTTTTTTGAATGGCAAGTTTGTGGATAACAATCCTAACTGTATGTGCCAGTGATGCAAAAAGTTGTGGGTGGAACTGTGCCACTCTGATAAGTGCAGTAATATTTTACAAACTGTAACAGATTTTTTTAGGGGGTGATGTTATATCAGCACTGCGTATGGAAGTAACTCATCAAGATGACTGTATGGCAGCTGTGCCAAACCAGATGTATTTTAAGGATCCCCTGACAGAAGCATTAGGTTTTTGGTGCCTTTTTTGTTGTTGGAGTGGTGAAGATTAGAGCCCCGTTGCTTTAAGGCTAGCTGAGCTGGCCTGCAGATGAGACCCCAGTCTGAGAGAATGTGTTTTATTTCATTTAGTTATCTTCCTCAGATGTTTTTTCCAGTTGTAGAAATGGACAGAGAAGCAGAAAGAAATCTGTGGTGAAGGACAGTTGTGGAATAGAAGCTGTCATCCTTTTTTCCCCCCACATTTTGGTGTCCTGTTCTGGAAGTATCATATTTATTTAATTGCTTCACTTCTCTTAACAGTTGTTTGGAATAAGTCTTTGTAATATTTGGCTGTACCTCAGTAAGAATGGGAGCTATTGCTTGCAGAAAGCAGGACACCTCTGCTGCAGTTTGAGTGAGTTATAATTGGTCCGGGCTCATGGCTTTGCTGTTGATTAACACTCCTTTTCTTTTCTTCCTCTCAAGAATCCAAGCCGGGTCAAAGCGCCATTCAGAGTACTTTGCTGCAGTGGGTTCACCGTGTCTGACACAACGAAACTTAATGAAGTGTCAATAAGTGCAACCCCACCAAGCCTTAAAGTCATTGATTGGATTACAAATGGTCCTGTCTGGAACAAGCAGAGCTGCTCCAACCAACAATCCCCCTCGGCCTCCTTTCAATGTAGATAAGGTCACATCTATTTGCTGGAATAGAATTGGACTTAAATTGCTACATGCTGTAGGCTTACAACTAATATTCCTCTGCACCTGCACTAGTATTGTCAGTATGTGATGGCTGCTCCTCAGATAAGAATCCTTGGGCTGCATGGGCAGGCTTTAGGTTTGTCTGCAGGAAGGCGATCTGCTTGAAGATGAGAAAAGGTTGTTGCTGTGTTGCTAGAGCTGTTTGCACTTTCCTCTGATACTTCATCCAACTTTATGGCTTATTTATTTTAAAGCCATTACGTAGTGAGTATTAATTAAGGATCCCTGTTCATTGTGATCGGTTCTCCTCAGCCATCTCATGTATGGGAATCAGAAAATGTGAAACTAGAAAAAGCAGCGGCCCTACTCCACTGTGAGATGCGTTGAGGGGGAGAAAAAAAGTAGTGATTCAGATTAGTTCTCCATTGTATGTTTCCCTCTCGCTTCATCCTTTTGTCAGTTTGATCAGCACAGAATCTGGTTTTCTTTTACCTTGCTCAAATGCACAGAGAAATGACATTTACACATTGATCCAGGGCCTCACTCTTGCAAGTGCATCCTGATGATTGGAAAAAAGTAGGTTGAGTCAAATCTGGTCTTCCATTTTTCTCCTCCTTTTGACACTTTTGACACGTAACAAAATCAATATAGTGATGAAAAGGTTTTGATAATCCACACAAAATTGATTGATGGCACTTTGCCTGTAATACATCAGATTAATAATACCTGTCTTGAACTAGGCAATTTGTATTTGTATGTAACTGCTATACATATAAAAATGACTTTGTTCATTCGTTGATAGGTATAGAAGGTCATTATTTGAACGGATCTCCTAAACTTTTCTTTGCCTTGTGGTTAAAGATGAGGAGGTGGTGCAGGTTGCTTCTGTGGAACTGAGCCAGACATGTTTGCAGGTTGTTTGGGAGCTGGAGAGAGCTGAGGGTCTGGTCTTTTTTGTAGTGGCATCTCTTCTTCTTATAATAATGCATAAGGTAGCATGGGCAGAGGCTTACAATCCATGATGTAAATGTTTTGTTTGTTGTGTTTTTTTTATATGTTCATATTAAAAGACAATAAAATTTAAATAATATTTTATTAAGCCTTGAATCGCCTCCAGTTGTTCTATAGGCAAAGAGACAACAAGAAGCTGTTGAGGGCAGCAGCACCTGAAGCTGATGCCACAGAGGACTGGGAGGACTGGTTAAGGTGGAGATTGTTATGTCCTGTACCAAATTCTCAGATCTGGGGACACATTTGATGCCTGTTGAGGATAAAACTGTAAAATTTAAAATGATCGTATTCTAACAGCTGTTATTGACGTGTGGAATTAATTAAAATCAGTTCTTAAAAAACATGTCTGCCATCGTTTTATTTTGAAAACTGTGTGTCTTCAACTAGGTGGATGCTATTAGTGACAGGATCCGCAGGGGTGAATGCATCTTATTTCCAGCACTGATGTCTGCATGTACTCCTTAAAATGTTTTGATCAACCTCAGGTGTAGCAAACAAGTCTGTCATCTAGAAATTCAGTCTTCTGTGAAATTGAGTCACTTAAAAGACTTCTTGGGGTCATACTTAACATATCAGTGGTTTTAGGGGTTTAATGCCCTTTTTAGAGAGGAGACAGTAGATAGATGACAGGAAATAAGGGGAGAGACAGATGAGTAACATAGAAGAAAGATCCCTGGCTGTACTCGAACCAGGGATGCTGTGACTTTTACTTAATCTGCACTTTGGAAACAAAAAACATGTAATCAGTGTTTTCTATTTGTTGTTGTTGTTGATGATAATTATAGAAAGCTGCATATGAAATATATTAATATATATGCCTGTAAACATTTGATATATGCAATAATAATAGCGACAATGCTGAAAATTTACTGATATCATAATGGTGATGGAGTAACATCTAGATAATAAGTACATTTATCAGGGTTTGATATTAGGGTGACTGAGGAGAATTGCTTTTTGTATTAAATAGCTTCATCTAAATTTTCCATATAAAATACGGCCAGAAGAGTAAAGTTTACTGATCTACACAACACATTTAGATCCAAAGGTCATTGACCAAATAAGCTCACCACAAGATAGAAGCTGTTCTGTAGCTTTTAGTAATATCACATGATCATGCAGATGAAGCGCTCCCACTACACAGTCCATATGCACCTGTTCTGGAACAAGAAATTTTGGAAATAGAATGTTTAAAGAAATTGAAAATGATTAATTACTTGCTGATTACTATAGTCGAACTCTTCACAGAAATATATAGAAATACACAGCATAATTAGCAAAAATCATCACTTGAGGCCTTGATCATAATCAGCTCATTATTTTTCTTTGAATTCAATTCAATTAAAAAAAACAGTTTGATTCACTTACTTAATTCAAGGACCTGGGGGGCAATTCAAGTCTCTTTACAGGGAAAACAGGCCTACCACATCAAGCACAATTAATTTAAATAAAGAAGCACAAGTGCAAACTTTTTAAAATGAAGTGTCTTTTTGTATTTCTAAACTGAAAATGTAGTGATTTTTTATATAACATAATGAATAACAGTCAACTATAATCTATTATAAATCTTCAGTGCCCTCTTCTTACCACTGGAAATGGAATGGAAAATGGAATATTTAAAGCTATTGAAATGATTAATTTGTTGGTTGAACATTCAAGCTCTGCATAGAAATATAAAGGATAGCATGGCATATTATGCAAAAATATTCATCACTTGAGGCTTTGATCATAATAAGCTCATTATTTTAATAGAAAAACAGGCCTACCACATAAAACACAATTTAAAAGAGCCAAATAAAGAAATACAATTAGATGTACAATACATGTAATACAATGTTTTTCAATGAAGTAGTAATAATAATAATAATAATAACAATAATAATAATAATAATAACAGTAATAATAATAATAATAATAATAATAATAATAATAACTGTACTCTACTGTAAATCTTAAATTCCTTCTTCTTACCACTGGGTGGCAGTAATGTACTTTGCACCTTATTTGCCAACATCCTTTAAACACATAAGAAAGCAGCAGGAGGTGAATAAGATATATTTAAACTCTTAGTTCATCAAAATCAGCATAACGGAGGTGTTTTTATCACAAACTGCATATTTCAGACATCTCTCATGACATTTCCGTGAACTCGTCAGTCTCGCGGTATTTTGCGGGTCTCACTCTCTGTGGGTGTCACACAGGTCTGATGCTGCAGCTGCTGCTTCCTGTATCGAAGCACCAGCAGCCGGAGCCGAAGCCCTTGTCGCTCCGGAGCCCCACACCCCGAACTGAAACACGGTCCTGCGGAGGGAAGCCAAGCCGAGTCGGTCTCCCGGTGTAGGTGCCGGTACAAACCGAGGCTCCCCGCTTGTCTGGTGAAAGCTGAGAAACGAGGAGCTGCACGTTCAGACTGAAAGATTTTTACAGGAGCTGGTTGCTAGCTAGTAGCAGCTAGCGGCTAGTAGCAGCAGGTAGATAACCGAGAAGAATCAAGAAAAATAGAAATGTGTTGACTCCAGAAGCTTGTAGATGCACCGGAAAACCACCTGAGTTTTTAAGAGCATCTCGGCATGATACTATTTCCTGAAATAGCGGACTGACATGCTACCGAAAGTACACTAACTTTGCTAACGTTAGCTAGCCAAGTTACGAGCCTCCCTCATCTGATCCTGTTGCTTTTTCAGACTCACTTTCGAGCAAGTTATAGGCTAAAATAGCAGCTTCCCAGCTCACAGCAGGTTAGTGCATTTATTTGAGACCATCAGTTAGGTTAGTTTAGTGATTGAAATGGCTCCTAAAAGAAGACCCGTTCCCCTGAACATTACCCCCATTGGGGAAGGACAGGCCACCTCCAATACCATTGATGCTGCATCTGAGTGAGTAGCCTCAATATAAGAGTTTAAATTAAATGCACCTGTGTTGTGGAGACAATATTCACAATTGCTTTGTGTGTTTATCTCAGTATCATATCACCATTTGCAATCTCAGTATAACATGAACTCTGTGCACCCCTATTTGAATATAGTTGTTATATATTCCTGTCTAATAATTTCTCTCTCTGTGTGTTTGTATTAAATCTTATTTCTCCAACTGTCTCCTCACAGAGCCAACCTCGAGGCCTTACAAAAGAAACTAGGTGAGCTGGACCTGGATGAACAACAGAGGAAACGACTGGAAGCTTTTCTCACCCAGAAAGCTCAGGTTGGCGAGCTGAAGGATGAGGATTTTGATCCCATATGTGAGTTGGGAGCTGGAAATGGAGGAGTGGTCAACAAGGTCCGCCACAAACCATCGGGTTTGGTCATGGCCCGGAAGGTGAAAATGAACATTTGTTAACTTTTTTTGTTGCAGGTGTAGTGTCACATTTGGAGGGAGCTGAGTTCTAACACAATTTGAGTGTTTTTAATAATTCATGTGCAGTTTAGATGTTATAATCGCACCATAGCACCTAGCATCGGTGTTGGTTTGGTTTGCTGCACCCACTTCTGCATGGAGCCACACCAACTTGCTCTGTGGAAGAAAGCACACTCTGCATCATGATTTCAATGCAACAATAATAAGCGCTTCAACACTCACCAAAAAGTATACGAAAATGTGCAAGGCAGTCTTATAGATAAGACGTTTGAAGGGCTTGCTATAAGCTGTGATATATTTCATCATCGTTGCTTTGACAAGACTGAGATGTAAATATGGCCTTATTATGGACTGTGGCAGCAGTGTACAGTTTGGAGAGTAAAATGCATCAAATGTGAGCTACATATTGTTTGATGAGTCTAGAACTACTTGATTGTGGCAAAAATCTTAATGACAATTATTTTAGTCAATATTGCGCCCATTCTCTTAGGAAACGTGATGCAACTTTAAAAAAAAAAAAAAAAACTTGAAACAGTGGATTTATTTAAGTTTAAACATAATTAAACTTAAATTAAAAAAATATTAAATACAAATACGGTAGATCAAAGCAAAATTAAACATGTTGTAGTGCAGTTTCACAACATACTGAACATAAATTCATTATATAAGATAAGATATACCTCTGTTCAATTAATAAATATAAATAAATTAGATAATAAATATAAAATAAATTAGAACAAATATGTTGGGTTTTTTTTTTTTAATTTACCTTATCGTTTGGTCATAGACCACTCAGTGATTGAATTACAGATGAATGAACAAATGGTTGTTTTTCCTTGTGGTGCAGACACGACCATGTAACAAATCTTTCACAGTATCTGTTGTTCCTCGTCTGACTCCTCAAAACCAAAGTGTTTCCAAACACGTGAGTTGGTTTTACCTCTCTTGTTGACCAAAGGCTCTCTTTTCGTCATCTTGGCTCGAGCTGAACTAAACATGCCACAACCTGGCTGAGAGTGTTTTTGAATTTTTAGGGAGGGTCGAAAGCGCACTGCTGCAAAGGAAACAAGAGCATCATTGCGAAACGGAATGTAGCACAATCATTTTATCAAGAAATCATTGGAAGCCAAAATCGGAATTAAAATAAATTCAATGAATTGCCCCGCCCTATTGATCACCAAATGGAAAAACTTGTGAATTTCCCCACTGTGGGACGAATAAAGGCTTATCTTATCTTAAAAAGGGAATACCTATTGGATACATATAATTGGATAAATCATCTGTGCCAGTATACTGGCCAATATTAGTATATCACAGATAAATAAGTGACTGCATCAAATAAGAAAAATTGCAATGAAGAAATGCCAATGATATTTTTGAGGTAATTTTCAAGCAGTACCTAAAGTCACATATATTGTCTAACGAAGAGCACCGACAAATTTATGTTTACACCGTGAATTATCACTACATATCTGGTTCACATTTTTTAACAAAATATGAAGGGATCCTTATCACAAGTATTTATTCACTATTATATTGTTTTTTTAAGTGTCTCACATAAATATAGATATATGTGTCTGCCCTTTAAAAATAGTGGTTGGGCACTGAAAGCTATCCTTTGGTAATATTACTAGTGTTGCTATTTTCCCCCCATTTTGATCATAACGTAGGGTGTAGAGTTTATGAGACGGAAAGTTATTGGGACTCCATAAAGACCCTGCAGCAGCAAATCCAACGAGCACGAGCTTGTAGGCTGTCAAGCTTCTAAGTGTTTGTTGGTGCGCCTGTTGAATTTCCCCTGAAAATACTATGAATGATGAGAAACAATTTGGAAACATGGGAACTTCCTATGTGTATGTAGACTCACCTGGTCTGTGTCAGTGATTAAAACTATTTTAAATGAGAAGTCCCAGAGCACACAGACAAGCGATAGAGTTACGCCAACCACCACCTCTGGAATGTGTTACCTTGAAATGTAACGTCGATGAATGATGTAACTACGTCTGTTGCATTTGTCTGAACAGCAGTTTATGGTATCATTCTTTCCCTCCTCAGTTGATCCACCTGGAAATCAAGCCTGCCATCAGAAACCAGATTATCAGAGAGCTGCAGGTGCTGCATGAATGCAACTCCCCCTACATTGTGGGCTTCTATGGGGCCTTTTACAGCGACGGTGAGATCAGCATCTGTATGGAGCACATGGTGAGAGACAAAGACTGTTGGCAGGGCCTACTCCCAATGAACATAGGATTGATGTGTTTGGATACCAGTGTTTTGTCTTGTATTTTTAAAGTGGAATGTCAGATTTTAATTGTGCAACTTGTCTCTGCAGGATGGTGGATCCTTGGACCAGGTCCTGAAGGAAGCCAGAAGAATCCCAGAAGAAATCTTGGGAAAAGTTAGCATAGCTGTACGTAGGACTCCAATTCTGTTACGGTTACAAATATGGTGTCTACCTTTTTTCTGTGATTTTTTTTTTCCCATATCAGCTTATCAGATTTCAAATTTGGTTGCAGTTTGAACTTGGCAGTGATATAAGGCTTCTTACAAATTGCCACAATACATGTATTTGCATATGCATTGCTGATTATGGGTGTGGGTGTTTTGTGCTGTTGCTTAACTAGCTGTCATGCATGAGTCAGAAACAATAGGGCCTATTGTATTTTACTCTGCTTAAACTCTTGCATCAAAATCAAAATCACCAAATGCCATAATAGAATCACACAAATAATGTATTTTTTAAATTGATAACTACACAGGGAAAGTCTATTTTTTTGTGTCTGTATTGACTCTTGTCTGTGATTTGGCCTTTTGTATATTTATGTGTTATGTTAAATGTTTGCCTCTCTTGTTTACAGGTATTGAGGGGATTAGCCTACCTGCGGGAGAAGCACCAGATCATGCACAGAGGTAAGGGTGTTGTCTCGTCACAATAAATTACATTACGCTTAAAATCCCTTCTGCAACATTTCAAATCACTGCAGTACAAGAGTGTGTAGTTTACAAAATCAAATGCTGGGTGATTAACTAACAGTTGTTTGGCTACTATGATGATGGTGATGATGTTCAGGGTGTGTGTTTACATAAAGGTGGAGTGCAGTGTTGTGGTCATTTGTGTTGCAGTAGCACTATTTATTAATTTGCACATCACAGAGTGCAGTGTTTATCACACAATCAATTTTTACTTTATGTATTATTTCCTGTAAATTTCTTTCAGAATTAATAATTCTGCAACCCCCATTCCAAAAAATTGGGACACTGTGAAAAACATAAATTAAAAACAGATTAATTTAGCCCCTTTTCATACCATGATACTGCCCCTATCCCAATTTATTTAAAATATGTTGCAGGCATCCAGTTCAGAATAAGCATATATTTACAAAAATCAACTTCTTTAACCTTGCCATTAACCAGCACCATGGGGTGTTGGACTGAAGCATTAGTATGTTTTCATTTGCTAAATCTTATTTTTGATAGGGGATAGAGTTTCTTGGCCACAAGGTAGTTATAGAAAGACAGAAGTCTGAAATCTGTTTTGGTTGTTTTTGTCTGGTAATAGCCATAAAATGTATAGAAATACTATAGGAGTAACCCATTAGAGCAAACATTTCATGCTCCAGATTACAGGACAGTCATCCTCATTTAGAAATAATTCAATGTAGATGGGTTTTTTTATGGACATTTGTCGTGGCTAATATAATGATTCCCATCCCTTCACTATTAGTGGTGGCTAAATTTTGCTGATGCTTGTGAGGGAGCCAGCAGAGATTCAGACCATGCAAATGTTAGTCTAAACATCACATTAAAAAAAAGCAGGATTATCCTTGAATTTTCCACTGACCTTATCCTTGCTGCTCTGAAACAGGCTCAAAGACACTAACAAAAAACATTTAGGTATGATTGCTATTTCCAAATGGTCATGAACTTTTTTTGACAGCGAAACCACTTTAAATGGCCACATTAATTCGACTGGCTCCAGTTGTCCCTGTTCAGATTCACATTTTTATTAATTGTCCTTATGCTTTGTCCTCCATATGCGCTGCATCAACATCTTAAGAGCTTTAGCACGCTCACCACAAGGCGCGCTATTATTTGGGAGTATCACGAGTTCCCGATGATAGAAATTTTTTGCATGAAAAAAGGCTGAATAAAAACCATTATCTTTGCATTGAAACGAAAGTCACACCGTAGCAAAGTCTTAAGGCAGACAAGTTTTCCACAGCGCACCAGTGAGGAACCATGGGCGTGTTGTTACAAAAAGTACTGTTGAAGGCAGCAGTCAGACCTGCATGGTGCAGTGAAGTCTCAGTACTACAGGGTCGGTGGTACTTGAGGACAGTTGTCTGTGTGCTCAGGCGGTAATTACAGCCTCTCAGATGTGATTATACAGCAGCCGCGCCTTGTTGACCCCTCCCTCTGTGTCTCCCTCCATCTTTCTCCCGCTCTTTCATGCTACCTCTTTCTCAGTCATACCTCACGTGTCCTTGGTCGTTGGGAGGGGGGGTCACACACACCACAGAGGACAGATTGCAGGGCTTGGTCTTACCCCATTATTTTGCAGGATGTTGTTCAGTGAGGAGCGGGAAATGTGGAGGACCGGGCTTGTTTATAACAGGGGCTCAGCTTGAGTTGTAGCTATTTTCTCCCTTTCTTGATGAACGCTGCACCACAGACAAAGCTGGGGGGGACGCCACCCGCAGTTCTCATGGCAGACTCTAGTCTTGGTCTAAATATTTGTCTCTAAAGTAATTCGTTGTTGCAAGAAAGATTTCTTAGAAGATATTTGCTATCTGTCAGAAAGCTTGTGTTATTAGATAGATGCATCTTTTTTTTTTTTTTTACTGTCCCAGTAGTAGAAATTGTTTTCAACGCCTGTTTGTGTCTCACATGAAAAACAGAGATACATGCAGTGCC
The DNA here is from genome assembly GCA_037975185.1 of Centropyge bicolor. NCBI lineage: Eukaryota > Metazoa > Chordata > Actinopteri > Pomacanthidae > Centropyge > Centropyge bicolor. The sequence goes on along the minus strand of JBBMOC010000008.1, from coordinate 1,643,100 downwards.
TCTGGTGGATAGTCATATCTGTCGTATCCTTACATACACAAGCCCAGACATGTATACACAGACTACAGCAGTGGTCTTATTTGTTTTTTTGTTTGACCCGATTTCCTTTTGTAAGCAGCCCCCTCTCATCCTGATGTTGATTGTATAGCTCCAATTATTAATGGCAAGGTGCTGAATATGGAAACAAGTCACACTGGAAGCATGATGTTTATTCATTTGTTTGTTTGTCAATGTCCCCTCTGCCACATAGATGTCAAGCCCTCCAACATCCTGGTCAACTCTCGTGGGGAGATCAAGCTGTGCGACTTTGGCGTTAGCGGCCAGCTCATAGATTCCATGGCCAACTCCTTTGTTGGAACACGCTCCTACATGTCGGTGAGTCAGCTCTGCACGCCTGCGCCCCCACCCCTTTTCCTCTGGCCGTATCCCCACTTTCCTTCTCCTCTTTTCTCACATTGCTCTTGTTCACTGGCCCCGCCCTCTGCCTTCCCTTCCTGTGGCCCTCCCTCACTCCCCTGCCAAGAAGCGAGGGCTGTGCCCAGGAAAGGGCTCTTTGGCAAAGAGCGAGGCAACTGTGCTCGCTCTTTCTCCTCCTTCTTTCCCCTCACTCTTAGACACCTGGTGGGTGCAGTGTCGAAAGCTGTCCCATCCTATTCCCGCACCGTCCACACAAAGCACCACTGGTGTAGAGACACTCGCCCTTTTATCATAATTCCCAGCGCACACACCTGTCCTTGCTCACCCTTCTAACTAAAACAGTCCAAAGCTACTCTTCACCTCCTGCCAACCTTCCAATTCTCTGTCCTCTTGCTCTCACCACACCCCAACTCTCTTTGCCATAACGCCCCCCTCCTCCTCTTCCCCTGCCATTATCCTCTCCTCCACTTCCTGTGCCTTCCCCACCCAGCCCTCTGCCCAACCCTCTCTCCTGCCTGGCATCTTGGCTCTACCTGCTCCCTCTGACGTAGATCGTGTGCTTCTCAACAGCCGGAGAGACTGCAGGGCACTCACTACTCGGTTCAGTCTGACGTGTGGAGCATGGGTCTGTCCCTGGTGGAGCTGGCGATTGGCCGCTACCCCATCCCCCCACCAGATGCCAAAGAGCTAGAAGGCATCTTTGGACGGGCCGTTATGGACGGGGCCGAAGGCGAGCCTCACACCAACATGCAGAGGCCCAGACCACCAGGCAGGCCCGTGAGCGGTAGGAAACACAAACTAGCTTGAAAACATATACATGAATACAGTGACAGGATTTTCACTTACTGATATTTTTAGGATAAAAGCTTTGAATTATAATTGAATAAAAAAAGTTTGCTTAAGTTATAATTTAAATTAATCCGGGGGAGAAAAAAAATCTAATTGTGTCCATAATATGTGACTTCTCCAAAGGACATGGGATGGACAGTAGACCTGCCATGGCCATCTTTGAACTTTTGGACTACATTGTGAATGAGGTCTGAGAACACACTGATTTGCACAACGTATTCTCTGAAACACATTTCCATCTCTCTGCACACAAGCACACAGTGTATTTTTCCATTAATTATTCTGTTTTTGATCTTTGATTCTCGCTTCTCCCTCAGCCGCCCCCTAAACTGCCACTTGGGGTCTTCACCAATGACTTCCAGGACTTTGTGACAAAATGGTGAGCAGCATTTTTAGACTGAGCTACCATATAAAAGCGATCTGCACAAAAATTAATCATGAGAAGTAGATAATGTGGAATTCTGAGAGCTTAAATTTCCACACTATCTTCTTTGTGTATTTAATGTCATGTGATCAAATAATTCATATTTGATTCTTCCAGTCCATCTTTGACAGAAGCTGTTTATAGTCTCTCATGTGAGTTTTTGGTGTCATTTGTGTCTGCAGTTTGATCAAAAACCCAGCTGAGAGAGCAGATCTGAAGATGCTGATGGTGGGTCCCTGAACTTCATTCTCATTTATCTAATAGTTTGAATACTGGGTTATTATTTGTTTTTCATGATGCCAGCAGTAACGGTGGTTTCCCTTTGGTTTTCTTGCAGAGTCACACGTTCATCAAACGATCAGAAGTGGAGGAAGTGGACTTTGCCGGCTGGTTGTGCAAAACCATGGGCCTCAACCAGCCCAGCACTCCTACCCGTGGCACTGAGTAAACAGGCCCCCACTGCCCCAACACAACCTCTGGGTCTTGCTTGCATACACACAAATATACTGCACATACACACACACAAGCCATCACACACATTGGCACTTTTTCCATCTTGCTCTTGGGTAAAAACGTTTTGGCCTCTCCCCCCCTCCCCCCATTTATTTCTTCACCAGCAGCAGGGCCCTTTGAGTCATTGTACTGTAAGGCCACAGCTTCACCATGCCAGTGTCAAGAGTAGCCACAGCTCACTTCTCCACAATGCTACAGAGGATGTAAAGCACTGAAGGGCTGCCGGTGTGTCAGCTGAATTTGCATTGATTGACAACCTTTTTGTATTGTTGAATATTCTGCATTAATCTTTTCTATGGCAACAGTTAATGGCTTGTGGGACTGTATTTTAATAAATTACCTGCTGTACCGGGAGAAATCCAAACATATTATCTACTTGCAAATTCTAAATTGCTTTTATTGAAGGTGAATGCAGGTATTTTGATTTAAAATCCCCTTGTTGAACGTATCCATGCTAAAACATTATCTGCAGACCTTGCAATTACCTCCAATATAATTATCAAATTTGTGAGTAGAGAGTGCAGGACAAATGGGCTTATATGGAGTCATTTCCGCTTTTTTGGTGAATGAGCAAACGCTCTAAAGATAACTTTGTGAACAATGTCACAAACCAAAGAGGGTACTCATGACTACTAAAGTTTTTCGATGCCTGATCAGTTTTTTTTGTATGCACATTCATGCAACAGTATATCATTGTACTTTGAATGTTTTGATTTCCTTCATTCAGTGATCTACACTCCGATTGTGTTGACATTGTTTCCTCAACATACATTACACTTCACATCCCACACTGTCTCTCTCACACGAGAGGAGGCATATGCTGTGGAGGCCTAATATATGCCAGAATGTCTTTATTGACATTGAGAAAACAATGATCAAAATGTATTCATGGGATGATATAGCATGGTTTATTATCTTTCTAATACTGTATGTGTATTTTATTTACCAAGATCATGATGGGGATGATTAGCTGTCGTTTTTATCAAAAGCTTGAATCTCTGCAATGTCAATATGAAATTTCAATCACGTTGACTAATTTGACTTTTTTTTCTCTTTGTTGTTGGTCTGTATTTTCCCCTGAGGTGTATTTGGTTATGTTTTCACTGTACTGCTACGTGTGGCGCTCCAAGCTTTCTCTTGGGACACAACCAGCCTAGGGGTGTGCTTTTGGAAAATACTTGGGTTTAAATACAATGGAAAACATTTTCCCTTTGAGTTAATGCAATTAATTGTGGTAAAAGTACGAAGTAGTCCAAAGGGTTTGACTGAACATTTTAACCCAGGTCAGTGTTGGTCACATGGTGGTGGTGGTGTTACTTGCTAGCCTGCCGTCTTGCTAGAGCTCTTGTATTCTCTCTGCTTATGGCTGCCCTTTCTTATTCCCCCAAAAATGTGCATTCGTTCAGAGCAAAATGAATGCATTGTCACTTGTATGTGTACAAAGCTATATACAAAAATTACAGGAGTACTATTTTGCAGTCTTAATATACAAATTTTTGATTTATGTAAATGACAAGGGAGAAGAGTCATTTTATTATAATATAAAAATGTGTTGGATATGGTTAATGTATAAAGATTAAAATAAAACTTATTTGTGAATGTACTGTAGGTTTGTTATTCATTTTTTACAGCCATTGATATACTCTGTCATTATGTACCTCAATGGTACTTTTTTTTTATCCCCTTTCAACAAAACTATGAATTGAACAGACAACAATGAAAGTTTTTGCTTCATAATTATTATACAATGATATGGATGTTGAGTGCCATAGCTCCCTCCCCAACACTGAGGTCATGTCCTTGGTATTTTTAATTGATTTGGGTGGTTTTTGCAACCTGTTGGAGAGTACCTCGTGTGTATTTACACATTTACATTTAAATTGGGTTACTTCTGGTCCAATGCAACAGAATCAAAATTAAAAAGTATTGCCCCACCACAACTTTGTTCTTGGTAGTAGGAAAAAAGCTTTAACAACATTTAGACCATGTAGGCAAATCAAATTTACAAAGATTATATTTTATAAATGAAAAACTACAGTTAGACAGCTAACAGAATAAATGAAATATGAACAGCCTGAATCAGAGGTTTTCAAAGTGGGAGGCAGGTCTCCCCAGAGGGTCTCCAGACAGTGTTAGTGGAATATTGCATTCGTTATCAAAGAGAGATCACATAACGTAACCTAAATAAAGAGATAATTCAGAGATACAGTAGTTTGGGGGAATTTTACTGTCTTTCCCAGAGTCAGAAACTAGTAAATGCCTTTGACAGACCTTTTTAAAATATTTTGTGTTGTCTGAAATTATGTCAAACTGTAATATTGGCTATCTTGACTCAATTGTTGAGTGTTTATGTGATCAAATATAACAAATAACATAATCATAGTCTCATAGGCATAAGCAGGGGCTGTCTTTCCAAGCTTTATCTGAGGGGCAACTCAGACTTTGACAACCTCTGATCTAAACAATATTTTGGAGATTTTGTTGTTGGTGTCAGGTCAAGTTTTCTGGGGCGGAATTTACCACTACTAATATTGATATTATCATTACTTTTACTATTGTTATTATTAGTGACGTTTTAATATTCAGAGTCACTTTCAAACATACCTTACAAAAATAAAATGTACTAATTTAACTTACTCACTTTGCTTTTTCGCAACTTACCTTTAATATCTTCCAATTTAGTATGGTCGCTTCTGATTGGCTGGCTGGTTGCCGGTGTCTGTTGAATCCTAGTAACTAGACCTTAATGTGATTTAACTAGCTAACTTTTAATATACTAACTACAGATTGTTTTAGAGATGATTGGCGGCTTTAATGCAAACAATTTCCACTTTAAAATGGTAAGTGGTCTTTTTAAATGTTTCTTTTTATTGTATATTTAAAAATAATTGCTTTTTTATTTAGCGGCGTCGCAGTTTAGCATTTAGCAGCTATATGGCTAACTTTAGCTAGCTTATTAATTGCCATGAAAAAAGTGACTTGAAGTTAAAAATATTTTTACCAGAGGCTTTAAAGACACCGCTGAGTGACACAGTTTGTGCCTTAACAATAAATTAATTCTAACTTCACAGTAACTGAGCCTTAAATGAGACATTTTAACCTATGTCTAAAGTGAGTGTTAGCTAGACTTTTGTACTTAAAGTGTTTCAGCTTTTCTCAGTGGGTCAAACAGTGATCCGTTTCCGGGGATTTTGTGAACTGCCTCCTTTTTTTGGCTAGATTTAATCAAACCCGTCATTCAGACAGTAATGACAAACACAGATCTGATGTGGGATGTCTGGACTTGGACAAGACCAGTTTATATTGGACTGAAAGGCGACATTGCCATAAAAACTGTCTGACATCATCTCAGACAGTCATGGGCTGAGAACAACTAATTTTGACTGTGGATAATGAGAGCAAACTGAGTAGAAGGCAACTTGTGTAAATGTAATGCATTTATATGAAAGTGTATATCCTGCTGTTTTAATTTCACTTAGGCTGCAACTTATCCACCTGCATCCTCTTCACTTAGCATTGCAAATTATAGCAAGTGATGATATCCAACACTGCAATTCATGTGTGTTTCTGAAGTTTGAGAGCTGTGACTCCCCTGTGCTTATGCAGAGACGGTGCTGAACAGTGCCCTCTAGACATAGGGTGTGTCACTACCTCTCCCTGCCAAATAGCCCCTTGATTCCCCTGCATAGTTATCTGTGCAGTGCCAAGCCAGTGACAAGCCCTGCTGCACTGTGGGACATGACTCCTGTGAGACTGGAGCCAAAAGGCGACTGTTTACAGGCACCTACACTGTGAAAAGTATGCCCTGTCAAGTGTGTGTATGAAATCTATGACTTAAAAGTGCTTTCAGAGGTGTGTTGGGAGGGTTTATGGTGCAACAGAATCATGGAATACATCTTGTGCTCCATCCCACACCGTGGCACAATGGCTGGCATGCTCTCACTGAGGAGGTGTGCGGGTGGGCGGTTGGAAGTGGCGCAACATCAAGTGCAATAGCTGTAAATTTACACATGGGAACTTGCCATTCCCCACTGTGGATAAGACTCTTTTTGACATAGTAATGTCTTCTCTGATGCCTCACCTGTTGGAGCTTGGCAGGTATTGTGTAGAGAGACCGGGCCGAGCCAGAAAGTGTATCAAGGGGGTTGCTGGCAGCCCCTACTGTATGTGCTGGAATGTGCCAAGGCTTGCTTTTGGGGTGGGACACCATGACCTCAGGCAATAGGATGGGTGGGTGCGACTCGACTCACATAGAAAAGGAAAGCAGTATTGAGAGATGAGGCGGGTGAGAATTGACAGCAGTTACAACTAATTTTACCCTTTAACCAAACATTTGAGTGTGCTTAGAGGGAAACATTGGCTGACACTCGCTGTGAACCCAGAGAGTGGGAGGGCACGGGTTAATGATTTGTGCCATCTCTGATTGAGTTTATGACTTTGACGACTGTCCACTTTTGAGCGCAAAGAAATTTCCACTTTACTTTTGCTTCGCGGAGGGAGGAGGGAGAGGAGACGGAGGGGGAGTGCTGTTTCTTTAAGAGAGAGGGAGAGAGAGTGAGTGAGAGAGAGAGAGAGAAAGGGAGGGACCTCTTTGCCCTCCAGAAACCAGGAAGGGAATTGAGTTGATCTGCTGCTGCTTGGTTAGCGCATACGGGGCTTTAAGCTGCACAACAGTGAGAGGGAGAGGAGGAGAGGAGAGGGCTGAGCTAACCCACAACAAGCTTCACCACGGCCATCGCAGGTGAGCTAAAGACACCCTGACATCCCCCCGCTGTCTGCCCCAGGCCTGTCGACCAGAGGGGAGCAGGGCAGAGGAGGAGAGGAGAGAGAGAGGAATGAGGGAGGGGGGCCAGAAAGGAGAGCAGGGTGGGGGGGTTGGCCGGAGAGGAGAGGTGGGTCGCAGCAGTAGTCCCTAGTCAAGGTTCCTCTTTTTTAATCCTCCTAAAGTACTTCCTCTGTACTGCTATTTACCTCTGGGGAATCTTGAGATAAAGTTTATAGGATGTGTTCAAGGCATTAACTTTTCAGGCAGGTGGAAGCACTTAGAGGAGGAGGAGGAGGAGGAGGAGGAGGGGGAGGGGGATGGGGGCTCTCGAGAGAGGGTGGGGGGTACTGAACGAGGGGAAGGAGGAACCAAAAATAATTCTATTGGACAAGGTATATGCAATAGCAACAACTTTTCGGGACAGTCGCGATTGAAACACTCAGCGCGGGGCAAGTTGTGTACTGTGTGCGCAGGGCATACTGTAGTGGCATTAGACTGTTTGGAATAGGAATAAGTCATAATTTAGGTCAGGAGTTTTAAGTGTGTCTGAAATGTCACCAGAGTGAGAGCTGATGAAAGAATCCGCCTCGGATGTTTGGTTACTGCTGTGACAGTTGGGGTTGAAATGATTTTTTCTTTTTTTCATACGAAGCTCGGCCCTGTTTGATGGCTGGTCTGTACTTTAATACCTGGCAGCCTGCTAGCAACATACTGTAGTGTATAATTCAGCCCTGAGTGCTTACGTTAGAGCAGGCTTGGAGATAGTGGGGGTGGTAAGGGCAGAGAGACCTGGGACTCGTAGTCCACAGTGAGGGCTGTAAAGCAGGTCGAATGGTGTTTTAGAACTCTATATCCCAGAGTGCCTTGCCCTTGGCCATCCAGGAAAGGGAACAGCCGCCAGCCTATCCCGACAAGGAGGTGTGGTGAGTGAGCAGCTGTCAAGCCAATGAGAGCGAGGGATGCGGAGCCGAGTTGTGGGCTGAAAACAGAGGGGGGGTAGTGGTGGTGGTGGTGGTTGGGGTTGGGGGGGGGGGGTAGGTGTCTGTTTGTGTGGGATCAGGCAAGGGCTTGCCTGTATGACTAGGGCCACTCGCAAGTTTCCTGTCTGGTAAAGCTCTAGCCCTGCCCAGAGACGGAGGCAGCAGAGCTGGCCGGCAGGCAGGGGAGGCAGATAGGGCCCGGGAAACATTTTCTGCCTATTTGGTAAGCCCTCCAAAGACATCCACATACACACACACTGTGTCTTTAGACTGTGACTGAGAGGAGAAGAGAGGCGAGCAGAGGAAATAAATACCATAGCGTGTTGTGTGTGAAGGAGAGTGAGAGAGATGGGGCTTGATAGAGTTCAGAGTTCTTGACCCACTTGCAGATAAAGGAGGGAATGGCAAATAGGTCAGTGCTGAGTGTAAGGTGCTGCACAGAACACTGCTCAGAGAAATAGTTTTTGTCATAAAGTTTTCATTCACGTCACGTTAACTTTTTAACTATGGGCATGCAACCTCATTGTGCATCAGTGGGGGTTTTTTTTGTTTTTTTCTTTTTTTATCTTATTATGGCACAAACGTCTTTTAATGTTTATATCCACTGCTGTGATTAAGTGGCACTGCTGCTATTATTAGTAGAGTGAAAAGATGAAGACAGTTGCACATCCCGTACTGCTGCTTCTTTGGGGGTGTTAAAGTAATTCCACAAAAACCACTGCATCAAATGTTTGCTAGACGGTGGCACAGTGACTGCGTTGAGAGCTGGCAGAGCACAGGTGGGGTGTTGAGTATTAGTTTGTTTGAGAAACCTCACTTACTGACATCTCTTCTTGCTGAAGGGGAGAATATGTGACACATCTTGTGACAACTGGATTTCACTGGTAGGGTAAGCTGCTTTTAATGCAATATTAAAGTAAAACTTAAGCTCTGGCAAGTTTGTGTGCACTGTGCTGGAGAACTTGTGTACTTTCTCATTGATTTCAGTTTGTCTCAGCTACTCACACCATGGTCAATCTCATGACATTTTTTTTCTCCCAGTCCACTCGCCCCCCTTCCTCACCAGCATCTTGTTAAAAGCAGATTCTAATCTTGCCTGTCATGTCCCGCTTGCTTGTGGCTCGTGGTTTGAAGACTTCACAGGAACCCTGACTGCCTTGCTCGATAACCAGATGCATATTTTTTGGCTTTGCATACTTGTTGAACCCGTTTTTTAAACGTGTGGGCACGGAGAGGGTACGAAAAGCTCTGCACATGAAGACGCCCAAACGCTGGGAAAGCGTTTGGAATGCATCTAAGAAGGCGGCAGCAAACAAGGTTGATTGCAGTTTTAATTCATCTCAGTGCCTCAGAAAAATTAGTTACAGTAAATGTCCTGATGCTACCTTCAATGCCACTTCCTAGGCAATATGCTACGGAAGAAAGGTATAGTTAGTTCAAGTAAATTCCACCAAGAGGTTAAACTAGGACGCCATATGTGTTTGTGTGTGTGCTTGTGTGCATGCGTGTGTGTCTGTGTTACCAACAATAGACTCCAGGGGAATTGCAGGGGACTTCAGTGGCTGTGGGCAGGTCCAAGACACCACCCATCAATTTGGCGGTGAGGCTGAATACAGTTTGATATTCCTGTATGTTTGTGCCTACACCACTATGGCCCGAAACTAGCAGGTTCAGACAGACTGAGAAGACAGGTTGCGTGATGTCGCCGTGGCAGTTTGAGGCTTTATTTTAGAGGGAAATGTTGGCTGTATACAATGCACTACATGTAATAGTCATGATGTTTGTTCAAAGTTTTGTTTATGTGGTTAAATGATGTATTTTGGCCCTTATGGTGGATTTAAAAACTGAATTGTTATGTTCCAAACAGCGTTATTTCTGTGCTCTTGTTCTATCTCATATATGTTTGTTTGCATAAGTTAATACATTTGTCTACAGTTTGAATACTTTAATTTGCCCCTTCCTTGGTGAATGCAGCTTCACTTCCCCCTAATGTTTGGTTCCCCTGGTCAGCTGCTCAGTATACCACAGCTTCCAGCCTGGCTAGGCAGAAAGACAGACCCCTCTCTGTTGTTTTTCTGTTGTTGTGCTGAAGTCTAGGGGGAGTAAAGGGGCTTCTTCTGTTCTCTTCTGGGACATTTATTATGGAGAGGCCAACACAACCTGATCAAATTAGAGTGGGAGAGGAAGAGGCTGGGATGTTTTTCAGGGTGGGAGTAAAACTAGTCTTGAATTTTCACACTTTGGGAGTGAGATGATGTCTTTAAGTGATATGTTAACTAAGTGTTTTTACGTTTTCAATACACTGTAATGAGAACATGAATTAAGTGAAGGTGATAGGCTTTTGTCAACAGTATAATGTGTTGTTATATTGATATTCAACACTGTAGTACAGAGATATACCAGTACAGATGTAGCAAACCTCCTTTTAATTAAGCAGAAAGGCCAACTGATCAGGAATGGGATATGTGACCAATCTGACACTGTCTGCATGTTGATTTAGTGAATTGGTTTGGAATGAAATGGGAGAGAAGATGGGTGAGTTGCATTAAAAGACAGTGAGCTACAGGAGGGTGGGCTGGTGGGTGGGTCTGTGCCGCTTTGCCTCCTCAGCAGTGGAAAGGGGAAGTGGGCGATGTGGTGGAGTCTGAGACAGAGATGGAGCAATGATGAGATGAGAGCGACAGATGAGAGGAGAGAGAGGGTCAGACAGTAGGGACAGAGAGAGCGAGCAAGCAGAGAGCTGGTCATCTGATAACAGAGCGGGTTCTGTTACATGCCTGCCACAGACTCACAGGAAGTCCTCTTTCCCTGTTGGGCTGCGCATGCACAAAGTGGCGCAGCCGGGGCACGTTGGGCCTGCGGACTGACCAACTGGCCAGCTTGAGTTGTGCTGGGCGACGGTGAGGTGTAGTGCTGTTTCTGAAGCCATGTGTTAGATTTTGTTACACTTCCTCGTTGGCGGCATGGCAATGTCAGAGCATGTTACTCAGCCTAAAAGGAACTCAGACTGTGGATGTGGTTTTATTACAGTGCAGCTTGTGAAAGGCTACTGTCCCAAGACATGTGTTGTAGGGCTTAAGACTTCACTGTGAAATATCAACCCACAGACAATAATTTAACTGGCATGAAAGTGAAGAGTGTTGTAGTTTATATTGATGGAGTAGTCTTTACTTAACAAAAACTAACATTATGAAATCAATGAATAAATTCATTTGACAATTTCAATACACTTTATGTTTCTCTGTATAGAATGAACATAAAAATAGAGACACTTGCACAATGTTATACAAAAGATATGCGTGACATAATACCTTATTTAAAATGTTCAGTTTTTGCTTAGAGTACTACTTAAGTTGTTTGTATCTTGTCTCAACTTTGTCGTATGTTTTGATGCTGTACTTTTAAGCGATGTGGCTGAATGATTTATATAATGTTTCTAATTTTTTTGCCTGTTTCATTTACATATGGAGGAGCAAATATGAGAGTTTTTCAGGATAACACAATCCAATACCACAAACAGAATTAAACATTACTTCAGAATTTAATCACCATCTCTCTGTTGTTGTGTCATAGCAATTAAAAATGTAAGTTTTGTAGAAGTAGTAACTTACAGTTGTCATACTGGATTGAATTACAGTGTGGTTTTTAGTTCGTCTGGGCACTAGCCTTTGGCTGTGCAGTGGGTCTGACTGATAAAGCAAGCAAGAAAACAAAATATCGACAAATTTAGAACAGTGTGAGAGCTTATATGAGTAATAAGGAGCAGTTACAGATTTGACTTTTACGGGTCCTTTGCTACATGGCAGCATAAAACATAGACTTTTATAAGGACATCATAAAATCCCCTGCTAGCCTCCTCACAATAAACTTTGCCCAACTTGTGGGTGGTTACCTTTCCTCTTAATGAAGCAGGTTACACCAGGTAACTGAATGAGATCTGAGTTTATCATTGACATCTGAGCCGGATTCCGAAGCCACCATACGCTCAGCAGTTATGAGTGAGCTTGTGAGTTTAACGCCCTGCCTCGCCCACTACCTTTTCACTGGCTTTGTGTCTGTGTTTTGGCAGCGCTTCCTGGTTAGTTTCTAGTAAAAGCTGCCAGGCCTAGACCAGCCCTTGCAACTTCAGTTTTATCAGTCACTTGCCCTCTTCCTGCTTCACTCCCAATATGACCAATCAGGTTTCCTTCCACTACTGGCAGCAGTGAGTCACTTGGCTGTGGCACTTGTTTGAAATCTACTTTCCTAGGAACTGCAACCCCCTCCCCATTCCGATTATCATGCATTATCTTGGTCCAACCTTGAATCCTCTTGACCTGAGTGAAGTGATTCCCTTGCAGCAGGGAGGGCTGGGCACGGTTGTTGCCATAGAGGCCAGTTGAGATCGTCAGTGAAATGAGGACAGGGGAGGGAGGAGAAATTATAAAGAAATGGTAAGAGAAGCATAGATAAGAACAAAGGGCCACATTATTCAACTTGTTTTTTAATGTCCAGATTTTTCAGTCTGCTGTGTTTCTAATTTTAATACACCCGTGGTAGTTGAAATATAGGAATTATTCTGATAGGAAGTGAGCTACTGAACACATAAAGTCTTCAGAGGGGTAAATTGGGAGTAACCTGGTAGAATTGTTCTCTTGTAAAAGTAATGAGATAATAACACTTCACAAGGTGTTTGTTATAAAATTAACAGCTTCTCTGTATTTCAGTACTGAAAGGTGGCCCATCTGTGCTCCATTAACATTTATGGTTTAAAGGATCAATGATTCTGTTGTGTTTCCACCGATTGCTCCCTCTAAAGGTGAGTTGCTAAGTCATTTTCAACTGTGCATTATTTTTATGTGCCAGTCACTTTTTGCAATTTTAAGAAACTATTACCTGAAAGTTTTGACCAAAATGAGACCAAAGAGGGAATGTTTGCTTTATTATTCACAGTCAAACCAAAAGGTTCTCTGATATGGAAATATTAAGTGTCACTGTAATAACAGTTACTTTCTTGATAGTCTGATAGTAATTATCTTTTCTGTATCCTTTTGTCGAGTCCAGTAAAACCTAAAAAAAAAAATGGTGTTGCGTACTGCTGTCAAAAAATTCCAGCAAGTTATTTATTTCTTTGTCTATCTAAGAAACATCTGAGGTTGCACAGGGTTAACAGTTTGTTCCTTTGTATTTAGGAATGACTGGTATGTGTCAGCCAAAGACAGAGATACTTTGAGAGTGGAAATTCTGCAGTCCTTCCACAGATGAAAATAAAACTACTTTTACTGACTGCAATTACAGCCTGATGTCAACCTGTTTGTCAGTGAATGACAAGCAAATTGTGTGCAATTGCCTTGGTATAGATATTACTCAGACACACGACACAGTCAACCGGGGTAACAGCAAACGGGAAACTGCTTTGCAGGCGACTGTGGTTAGTTGTTTTGCCCCTGAAGCGCAATTTTGATACGTCCTTGCTGTGTGTAGGTACGTTGTAAGGGGTAGAGGGACGTTACGGATGATATGGAGGTGATGAGGGCGGGGATGGGATGGGTGGGTCCTGTGTTGAAGTGTTTGACTTGCAAAGCAGGACTGGGTGCTCACGAACTGGGCATTGAGAGAAGGCCCTTCCCTGGAATTGGGACACCAGGGACACGGACAGTTGCTGCGCTCTTTGTGCTGGGCTGCAGGCCTTGTCACCCACAGGCATGAATTAGTGATAAGAAATGTTTCAAGCCATGAGGAGGTGTCAGGATCAGGTTTGTTGCACTGTGTTTCCTCTTTCTTAGTGCTCTTTACAGGTTATCCAGGGACAAGGGGCTCATGCGTGCAGAGTAGTCCTCCACGCGTCGTTGGCACTGAATTGAGCCTGTGTGTGTGTGTGTGTGCGTGTGTGTGTGTGTGTGTGTGTTTTATCTCCTCTCAGCTCAGCGTCTTTACCCCACAAAGCCGTGACCCAGGGTCAGCTGTGTATGTACAGGGGATAACGCACTACGCAAGCTTGCAGCAAAGCCAGGTCTAGTGCAGGTGCTGTGTGTCTATGTTAGAGAAAAGCAGGTTGGCTGGGGTCTGGATGCACTCGCAGAGATCTGTTTCCACCTGTGAAGGACGTGACCGGTAGCCATGTGGTTGCCCTTTCTCTTGCTCTTTCTTCCATCTCCATCTCACTCTGCTCTCCCTCTCTCCTGTGCCATCTCTCTTAGCCCTCCCCTCCCTCCCCTCACTCACCATATTCAGATGAGGGGTTGGATAATAAGATTTTGCTCATGCCTTGTCTGACACTCCTCTTTCAAGAGAGCTTTGTGATTAAAAATTGGCAGTGTTTGAAGAGGTTTTGTGGTCAGCTGCCAATCAAAACTGAATTGAATTAAGCAAGGAGTGTACAGTAAGGAGCAAGAAATGATGTAACCATTAAGCATTTAGCCATGAGTCAAACAAACCAGTGCTCTAAAAGATCACCTGTGCTATTTGAATGCTTAAACTTTAATTTGAATGTTCTCTTTATTTATAAAGTTTTGTCTAAATGAAAACAATTATTAACCCATTTAGAGGGATCATGATAAATTTGAACAAACATCTGCTCTCCTCCTCCTCCTGCCTGCCTCTCTGGAGAGGTCTTTTTTAACGGCTTTACCGAACTCTGACCTGTGGGTAGACTGACATGTTGCCAGATTTCAAGGTGTGGAGTCAGATAGGTGTTGCTTTTTGCGAGGGAGAACAGCACGTAACAGAGGAGAGGTGAACACAGGTGAACACAGGTAGGAACGAGGAGAGGCAGCCAGGTTAGGCAGGTTTGATAGTCGGGTGTAGTGTACAGACATACCAGGAGGGCTGATCTGAAGGAATGTCATTTGAATGCCTCGCTCTTGTAGAGTGCAACACACTCAACGCATCCTCCAACCCCCCCACCCCCCCTGGCCTCACCCCCTGCTGGGTCTCCCTGGCAGATGGAGAAAGGGGGGAGGAGGGTTGGAGGGGGTGGATGCCCTATATGTGTGTTTATGTGCGTGTGTGTTTTGTGCTTTATTGACATTTCTGTGATGTTACAGTATTTGCTTGTGTGTATGTGTGAGTGTGTTAATAGAGAAATCGAGGATGGCTTGTTCTACTGAAACCCCCCTCCCACTGCGCAGGCTTCAGTCGATCATTTTAATCTCCCCCCACACGTGAGCGAGGGGACAGCCTTTCCTGAAACTTGGCACACAGTACAGGGTGGGGTAACCAGCTCAGACCGGATTGACAACCTCCCTTTTTAATACTGTTCCCTCACAGCTTGTTGCGTGTCCTCTTCCTCCTCCTGTGGAGTTTTTCCACAGGGTCTGCTCTGGCAGCCCCCCTCCCTCCCTCCCCCCTTTTCCTCCACCTCCCTCGTTCTCCTCCCCAGCTCTCAACTGACATAGAGTGCACAAGCTGCACAGCCCAGCTCCCAGCATGCACTCTGATCCCCACTGCCCTCTGCCTATCCGTCCTCCACGACCTCTTACTTGGTTTCTTGCATGAGTGCATGCACGCACACACACACACACACACACATAGATGAAGGCGTGTATACAAGGAAGCAGGCACCCAGCCACCTGCACACACGTACAGTGCATAGTACATAAACCTTAGTCATTCCTGCACTAATGGTGGTTAAGCAGGCAAAATTCATTCAAAATGGTTTTGAGCTCCTATTTATTCAGTGTCATCAGAAACTCATTTATTGCACACTGTCACACTGCTGTTGTATGATTTTGTCGTAAATCTGTCAATACACCTGTTGTGCCAGTAGATTTAAAAAAAAAAAAAAAAGCACCAGAGTGCTGCACATATTTTTGGAGCTCCTTATGTGACCATAGAAAAAAAAGATTATATACAGCATTTAAACACAGTATGTGGTAAATGTAAAGCATTCACTGTGAAGTTCTGTTTCAGAGCACAAAATTATTTAACTTTAATTTGTCCTTTTTGGATATATATGAAGCCTGCCATGTTGAAGGATTTTGATATAGATGGATTGTAAATGTGTGTTTTATACACATAAACACATTTACATGGAACTATCAGTGTGTTGGTGTGAAAAATCAGTGGAGAAGTTTTTGCATTGCCAAGATATTAATGAATAAAGATGACTTGAGTGAATCATTTTAGATTTTGTTTAGAGACTGAAAAAGTCAGCACACAGTTTACTTGAATGAGGATAGGATAGAGACCAGTTTTTAAATAGGTCATATTAGGTTGCAGACTAATTATCAGTTTTGATTATTCATCCACCACCTACTCTAAACTGTTATAGAGCAGTTTCAATTGGTTATACTCGTTTCTCATTTTCAGTGTAGTTTGTCTGCATTGGCCAGATGTTGCCTTGATTTTTGACATTAAATAATTTTGCATTCTTTTATTCCACGTCTTGATTTAACAGCTCATATATCAGAGTACTGGTTACTAAACCTGTTTCATAGCTGATAACAATGCTATTTGGCACACAGACCTGTCATGACACAACTTTGCAGGTTTTTCTAAGATATGTCAGAGTATACATGTATGTATGAATTTTGCCTAGCCCCTATGTGTTTTGAACTATAAACTAATCCCTTGTACTAAGATTATAAATTTTAAAACTGTGTCCTCCATGAAAGTTTTGTGTCTGAAGCATTCTGGTCTATATTTCTGAATTGTGGTGAATCAATCAATATTCCTCTCTTTCTTTACCCACATAAAGAATGTCATGAACTGATCTATTATTTTCCTCTTTGTCTTTCCCCTCCATCCCATCCCTCTATCCAACTCTTCCGCCCGCAGACAGGCAGACGGACAGACGGCAGGACGGATACACGGGTGGGGGCTGTGCTAGGCGGCTCGGCGGCAGGCTGGTGGAAGATGTCGTCAGGAGCCGGTGGGAGGGGCGGAAGGCGGCTCAGGGGGACAGCAAGCAGCGGTGGTGGAGGAGGGAGAGGAGGGGCAGGAGAGGCAGAAGAAGGCCCTGTGGGGATCCCTTTCCCTGAGCACAGTGCAGACATCCTTGGCAGCCTGAACAAGCAGCGGCTCAGCGGCCTGTTGTGTGACGTGCTCCTGGTTACCCAGGAGCGGGAGTTCCCAGCTCACCGCTCCGTCCTGGCATCCTGCAGCTCCTACTTCCACAAGCTCTTCACTTCAGGGGCTGCCGCTGACCAACAGAACATCTACAACATCGACTTTGTGGCGGCAGAGGCTCTGGGAGCATTGCTGGACTTTGCTTACACAGCCACATTGACAGTCAGTCACAGCAGTGTGGCTGACATCCTTGCTGCCGCACGCCTCCTGGAAATCCCACCTGTCCAGGATGTCTGCACACACCTGCTGGACACCAAAGTGCTCTCCCCGCCGGTACAAGACCATTATAGAATTAGAAGAGACGTGTTAGAGTCAAATTTAAGCTATGAGATAAGATTTGACCTGCTCTGCCTTAATGAGTTAGTGACGCCATAAGTCACTCATTGTAAGTGTAAAATGAATTCATAGCAAAGCATAAACCATCAACGATAGAGCACAGGTCATGCTGAGTAGATGTGGTGTGAAATTGAAATAACTCGTTCAAAATCCAGTTCTCCTTGGGAATGAGGTGTCTGGTCATCATACCATTCCCTTCATTAAATAGTCAGCATAGTCAAGCTTACATCATGGCCTTTATCAGTCTCTCTCACTATGCCAAACACACGCCCACAGCCTTGGGGTTAGTTCAACACTTACTCATTCTGAGCCAATAGCGTTTGTGGAAGGACAGCATGCTCTTTCGCAGACTACAGACACAGCATATCACAGCTACACTTCAACACGATCAAGTGTAGCTGTGATATGCTGTGTCTGAATACATAATGCTCTCCATCATGTGATAATCACAGCTACGCTTCGCATCACACGGGGCATGTCAAAGACCTTCATTGGCTCCTGGGTGTTTAATTTCAAGGGGTCCTAACCTGTAACAATATAGTTAGCAATGTGGATTGCCAATCTTCATTGCACATGCATTTGCTCACCGGCATGCTGAGCCCCTGGGTGCACATCCACGACACATAGATAGTGATCTGCCCCTGCTGAAAAGCCTTACAGTTGTACATTTAAGTCTTCCTAGTCAGCCTTCACCTTAGCCAGTGTTCTTTATAGAATGGATTTTTTTCACGTAGCTTTTTTTTCCTACTTTGCTACTTTACTTCCCTTTTTTTCCACCTTTCTTTTTTTTGTTTCGCTGACTTTAAATTTCTCCTTCACTGACTCTCCTTTCTTTGTTCCCCATCATGTTTCACTAGGCGGGCAGTGAGCGAAGAGATGAAGATGAAGATGAGGAGGGGAAGGGCAGAGGAGGCAGGGAGCAGGGGAACCGGGTGCGGGCCCGGGAGTACCTGGAGTACTTCCAGAGAGGGGCGCACTGGAGCAGTAGCTGCAGCACGCCAGAGCTCAGGGACCTACCCACACACCTGCACTTTAACCATGATAATGGGGGGGCCCCCAGCAATGGGGCTCCTGCTGGTCCCGGTGAGTACTACTCCCCCCTGGCCCTCGCCTTGGCCCAGGGCCCCACACAGGACCCAGAGGAAGAGGATGAGGATGAAGACGAAGACGAGGATGGGGAGGCGGTGCAGAGGAACGGAGCGAGCTTGGGGTCATCTTACTACCCTCCATCCCAAAATGGGCACTTCTACCTCCCCCCTGAGTCTAGGCTGGGGCAGGAGACAAAGATGGAGGAAGGCGATAGGGAGGTGATAGCGAGGGAGCGGGGTTCTGCCAGTGCCCTCCTGCAGCAGATGATGGACTCCATCGAGAGGCAGAAGGAACGTGCAACAACCGGGGAGGAACAGGGAGATGGGGACGACCCCGACATGGAATTTTACTTGAATTATTTTAACAGCTCGCAGCATGAGGATGCAGGTTCTGCTGCTGTGACACAGGGAGTGCCACCGCTCTGGCTATCACGGGGCAGAACAGGCCAAGAGAGAGTAGGAGGAGGAGGAGAGAGGGGGGTTGGAGAGAGAGGCAGCGGGGGTGGAGGAGGAGGAGGCGGAGGGGAAAGGAAGATGCGCTCTAAGGCCTTCCAGAAATGCCCCATATGCTCCAAGGTCATTCAAGGAGCAGGCAAGCTACCCCGCCACATCCGAACACACACGGGAGAGAAACCCTATGAATGCGCCATCTGCAAAGTGCGCTTTACCAGGTAAGTCCAATTAATGAAGTGACTACCCCATGTCACATGTACTAATAGTCTTGGACTTTGCACTGTAGACAAACCACCCAGCAGTGAGAAACACCAAAGCCAAGAGCAGGAGTATTAACACTAACCAACTTAGCTTTGCATTAAGTAGGCAGCTCAGTTTGTGAATCTAAATGTTTACCTTGATCACAGAGTATCCCTAGCCATTTTTTTTTTCAATGTCACATTGTAGCCAATGCTAATCAAAATGGCATGTGGAATATTCCAGCCCTGAGAAAGGGGGTCAGATGGTTATAAAGGTCTCTTTTATTGTGACAGCCATCATGGCAAAGTCCTGGAATTTTAACATAGGGGTCCTATAAAAGAAGGCTGTGCCATGGTAGTGTTATCTAGTGGAGGGCTGCTATAAAGTGCTGTGTTCTGATACAGAGGGGGATTACAGGCCCTGGATGGTGCTCTGTGAGCTCCAATGCAGTAATTTGAACTTTTGATCTCTGGTTATGTTGATTATTGCCCACGGCAGAGTAGTTACACCACCCCCCTCCTCTCTCTGTGTCACTCCTTTACCTCTCTAATGAAATCTGCCATGTGCCGCTCAGATAAATGTAGCCACTCTGCAGCAAGGGACTTGAGTGCACATGGTTTCCCCGTATTTAGGAGTCCTGCCTTTTCCTTGAAATCATTCCTTTAATTAATTAATCAGTGGACTTGTGCTGGAAATAGATGCAGTAGGCTAGAAATACCCAGAACCTCTGCTGGCATGGCAGGTAGGGAAGACCAATCTGAATTTGCCTTCTAGCTAAATTTGACCAGCAGTGGGAAGGGGGTATTGTAATCTTAATCCTGTTTGATCAGGGTTAAGAGTGTGCCTCGCACGGTAATAAATCACTCTGTCCTTTAAATAATTCACCTCTGTCAGTGTGCCACTTTGTTCCAAGGCTTCGGCCTGTGTGCATGTGTGTGTGCGTGCATAAGTGTATTCTCCCTTACCTATGTACATGCTTCTTTGTTCATTTTTATATTCGGGGCAGAGTTTGCGCAGACTCGTAAGGGTTGCAGTGGGTTTATTTGTTTGCTTGTATGAAAGGTAATCCACTTAGATGGCAAGTGTGTGTGTATGTGTGTTCAAACAGAGTTGTCTTAACTACGCTTGTTTGTTTAGGAGCCCTCTGCCCTCGATGCAGAAGGGTTAGACGATTAAAGGGCTCGGGAGCTCGAGAGATAGTAAGGGCTAAAAGGGGGAGGGAGGGACAGGAGTCAGATGAAGGCCAAGGCAGCCTGACAAGGTTTAGTGGGCGGTGCATCATTGTAAAGTTAAAAAATGTTCCGGGATGTACTGAGGTGACTTGGAGGAGTCACGTCATAGTTTGGTCTCGTTTTGACCTGAGTGTCGTTGTTGTAGAATGCACAAATTATTGGAAAGTAAGTCCCTTATCAGCGATTTGATTTCCCTCGAAATGACACCTACTCTTATACAAAATTCAATCAAATTCCAGCTTGTGGGGATAGAACTAGGCTTCACAACTGATGACGTTTTACAGACTCATCTATAATTCAGTACTACTCAACGATAAACGTCAGGTTTCCAAAATGGTTTTTGAATTGTTCAGCTGCAGAGGACATTGGAGTCTTCATTTCCTATTCACAATATGCATGTATTTCTCTGATCTGTCAGTTGTTATGGTGTCGTCCTCAAAGAAAAGTTAACAGAAATCGTAAAAATGCCAACTGATACAGTGAACATTGAGCCTTCTTGTCGGTCCACAGTTGTGCTCTTGTGTGCAATTACACAGATAAAGATGTAAAGTTTATGGCCTCTTCTCAGTTGGCCCAACTGCCCTCACCGAATTATGACATTGGAGGAGATCCAAAAGATGGCTGTTTAATAGGAAATAAAACCATTCAAAGCATATTAAGCTGGCCACTGTCCATGTGAGAATTAATAATATATTTTGAGTTAATTATGTATTTGTATATGATATTACATAGCCTGATTAGTAGTTGAGGCTGAAAGAAAATATGAAGCTGGCTGCGTGCACTGAGTATGAATGTGAGCTGATTCTCTTGTGTATTTGAGTTATCTGCCTGTTTTCTAATGTGTCTTGTTTATTCTTCTCCTTCACAGGCAGGACAAGCTCAAGGTTCATATGCGGAAGCATACAGGAGAGAAGCCTTACCTGTGTACGCAATGTGGAGCCGCCTTTGCTCACAACTACGACCTGAAGAACCACATGCGTGTACACACCGGCCTGCGCCCCTATCAGTGCTCAAGCTGCTTTAAGACTTTCGTGCGCTCGGATCACCTGCACCGCCACCTCAAGAAGGACGGCTGCAACGGCATCCCGTCTCGTCGAGGCCGAAAGCCTCGGGTGCGAGAGCCAGGGCTCCTTGATGCCCCCCTGGCCCTGCTGAGCCCCGGCACCGACACAGGTCCTGGGCCTCGTACCATCAGGGGACGGCGGCGCTCAGAGGCATCCTCAGCGGCAGAGGTGGATGGGGCTCCTGGAGCCCATGCACACAGTCCTCAGCTGCAGGAGTTGGCAGGGGAGACAGGGCCCTGAGACTGCAGGGGCGACAAGGACACTGCTGGACACCATAGTCACTCTGCACCGCCTGTGAGACAGGCCAGTGAACAGAGAGGAGAAAAAACATGCAAAGGCAAACTTTAAAAAAAAAAAAAACGAAACAACTAACTATTCCTCTATAAACCAAATCAGGGTGTCACAAAAATCTAATCTTTATATTTCTTTCTCCTTTTACTTTAGGAAATGGAGTAGACATGCAAGCACTTGAGTCGGTTTTTCTGTTAAAGAGCAAAGAACGCTTCAAATCATGCACCATGACGTCCACTTTCTGGGCCATTTCTTTCTTTATAATATTAGGGGTTTTGTACATTGGCATACTGTATGTGCTTAGGCAAATGTATGATAGATACAAAGAAACTCTGAGCAACTATGCAGTTGATTTTGATTTTTATTGGTTTTGTCCTCACAGCCTTCAAGCTCTAAGCAAGGTGTCTGTCAAGTACCTTCTGGCTGCTGTACGGGTGAAGCGAGGACAAATCCTCCCAGTAAAAACAAGTCTTTTTCTATTCTTTTGCAGGTCTGAAATGTACAGTTACCATAGAAACAACATTGCCACAATATGGCATATGCAAGGAAAAGTCACCACAATTTTGATGCAACAGTTTTTTTTTCTCTAAATGTTCCAGAAAGGATCAGACAAGGGTTTGATTGAAGTGTTGCTTTCTCTCTAAAATGCATTTCAAAAATCTATAGTTTGTCTTATTGAAAAACAAATTGATGTTGAGTCAAATCCACTTTAATGGGGGCTCGCCAGTTGCAGGAATAGGGAATATGAGGGGTGGAGGGTTTGTGTTTTTAAAGCACTACCATCGTCAATGTATCTGTTGGCTTGACTACGTTGCCTCTTATCCCTCACGACCCTGCAATTTCAGCATTTCTGTTTTCCCTTTTGATTTTGTCTTAATTCTTTTTTTTTGTCGTTCCTTTTTGTTGACTGCTTCGGGTACTTGACACTTTATAATTGTATACATGTATATACAGCAGGTGATATGACATTGGTCCCCTCTTAATGCTGAGGTGTACTTATCGGGTTTTTTCCTCTTAGGCTTGATGTCATATTTCTCACAGAGTGAAGCTTGTGGGTGAACGAAACAAACTGTATGAATGTTTGATGAAAAAGAAAAAAAAACATGGAGTCACCCAATTGTCCTAAACTTAACACTTGACATGTATAGTTCCTGCCCAAAGGATGAGGAGGTCGAATGAATGAATGTGCTTAACTTTGTGCAGTTTTTCGGATTCTGTCCTTGTGTGACAAGGCGCGGGTAGCATTTAACCAACCGCAGGTTAAAGGAATGGCAGGGAGCCCGAGTGAGAGAGTGACAAAGAGTACGAAGAAGAGATAGATGAGCACCTTTTTTTCTATGTTTGCACAGCTTTACTAAAGATATCCAACAGAGTGAGAGAGAGGTATATTTAAAGGAAGTGGGCTGGTGTTGGGAAGGGAGTGAGAGGAGGTTTATGTATCATGCTTATTCCAATCTTTTTGCCCAAGGGACCACACAACCGTGAGGCAACCTGTATGATGAAGAGAGCAATAAATACCTGTCCAAGTTGGGAGGCCAAATAGGAGCGCAGCTGCAGCTGGTTGGATGGGGGAGGGGAACAAGGGAAGGGGAGGGGGATCTCACAATGTCTGTTGCATTCCAAAAAATAATCTCCCCCAGCTCAGCCACGTTTCCAGGCAGGAGGGGATCAAATCAGGCCTTTTCTCTCCCTCTCTCTCCCTCTGTAGTCCTCCAATGCCCTCAAACCAGCCTGGAGGGGATATTATTATATTAGAGCCTGGTGTTACTGTGGGTAGGACGCCTGGTGCTGGCAGTTTAGTGTGTGAGTGTGTTTACATGTACGTGTGTTTGTGTACATGTGTGTGCGTGGCAGCCAGGGTCGCTCTGGCCACATCATCACTGTGTGAGTCAGCCACAGCCTGTTCAAACATGCACCCTGAGCTGCCAGCCCCAATGCACTTTCTCTGTCTCTCACACACACACTCACACACTCACTGGGTTCAGGTATCCTGCAGAGAAGGGGAAAACACCAGAGCTGACATATCGGTTTGAATATTGTCATTGACTCCATACATCTGGATTTGTTAGTCCTAAAATATCCACATTGTGTTATCGTACTCCAAATCCAATATTATTTTCCAAACCAGCACATTGAGCCTTTGAGTCAAGAACAGAACATGCATGTGATTTAAAGCCCCCCACCCCCCACCTCCACCCTATAATTTCTGCAGTAGTGCTGTAGTTCAACTATCAGCCCTTTGCACCTTAATTGGAAAGAGGCAGTTTATGAATGCACTTTGTTACTGAGGAGGGCACTTTTGTCAACGAAACGGGTACTTTGAAACAAACCAGTTGCAAATGAGATCATTCCTTTTGTCTGTCCACGGTGGTGAAGTTGAGCCCCTTCACTGGTTTTGTTCAGGTTTTGACGACAAGCTGCCAAAAAAAACCCCAGAAATACACAAGTTCAGATCTCTGAAAGAGACGCCGGGTGGGTTGAGATACAAACATGTTGTTTTGTGACCTTAAAAAAAAAGACTAAATTAATCCATGTCACTGATTGCACTTGAAGTTAGTTGTTAAAAGAAATCTAGTGAGTTTTCTTTATGTCTTAATGTAAAGGGGATAGAAGGAGGAGGCACACGAAGAAGAAAGGGCACTGTGTGTGTAGGTATGCTTGCATATTTTTACGTGCATGTGCACAGGCATGTTTTGCTGGCTGGCAGGCTGGAGGGTCTCAGGACAAGCTTGGATAAACAAACTTTGTGTCTACCCCATCTGTTCACCAGCTATTCTCATAACTACACTTGTTCTCTGAGGAACCACAGTGATAATAGGTCCACGGTACCACAGAAGCAAAAATACCATATTGTAAAACAACTCATTGGACAGTTGCTTGTTTACTTCACGGCTCTCTTGGTGCAGATTTGCATAACTTTTCGTTTACCCTTGTTGGTCATTGTCAGGGGTTGGCTAGGTCTTGAGAGTTTCAGTTTCTATTTTTGTTTCTCTGTTATGATGAACGTGGGGTTTATTAATGCACAGTTTGACTCCCACAGGCAGACCAATGTAAGCTGGGTATGTCTACCTGGTTTGTGATCTTTATATAGTGGTACTCGGTATGGACTGCTTAAACCCTTTTTGTGGCGGAAGTGAGCCATCTTAAACATATGTTTCTTTGGACCCTAATATTTCCCCAAAAGTCTTATGTTGTTTGTTGATTAACCAAAGCTTTTTGCCCTCAATCTTTGTCTACTGTAGACTAGAGATATTAAAAGTCTGTCTATAATTTATCCAGACTGGGCCTCCCTGACTAAGCCACACACAGATGCCCTCCTCCTGAATACATATGCAGAAAAGTGTGTGGAATCATACAGATATTTACTTGAGTTTGCTTTCTCTTGCTCTTTGTATCTTTGTGGACAATAGAATCAGAGGTTTAAAGATGTATTGTTTTTTTTCTGTCTGTCTATACTTGTTTTTCTTAAAATAACGTGTTGTGCTACAGCTATTTTTTTTTCTAACAATTTTACATGGCTGTGCGTGCGTGTGTGTGTTTGTATGGGTGTGTGTGCGTGCGTGTGTGGGTTTGGGGTCATGGTTTTGAGTTGCTGTGCCAGGAGGGGTGGGGTAAATGGGTGCTTGGGTGGGGTTATGGATATAAAGCCTGATAGCACTGGAAATGGTGCTTTAGCTGAGAGAGCAAAAGTTTGCACTAATGTTAAATGTCCTTGTCCTGCTTATGGGAGAAGGGCAGGAGACCTCAGAAAGGCCTGCGAGTTTCCATGAGCACAGAGCAGTGTGGTTAATACTCAATGGTCTCATAAAGAGTCCATCCAACCCCTCCATAGAAATAATCATGTAAAGTATATTAAGAAATATACAGACGTCCAACAACAACAAATACCAAAGGAGAAAAATGACTTGCATTTGAGTCATTGGATATTTTAAGCTACCAATCTAATGTTGGATTAATAGAGGTTTATTGTTCAATCTGAAGGCTCTTGAAAAGAGATTCTGGATGTAACTTTGGACGGAAGCTGCAAGTGGTGTGATAACAGCAAATCATATTTGCTCTTTATATTAAGAAATATTCCAAATGTACAACATTTAGGCGCTTCAAAAGTAGCAAAGACTCCGAAAACATTCAAAGCATTTGAGTTTGTCCTGATCTGATGGCTGAGATGTTCTGTGTGCAGGTGCCAGAGATACTTCTTTTTAAATGTCAGAGATGGAATTTTATCGACATTTGTCTCATGTCCGGTCAACTGAATACTGATATGAAATGATAATGAACAATATTCTTACTGTTAAAAACTGTTTTTTTGATCATTGCTGAATTGGATGATTTCAGTTTACTTTCTGAAAATGATGAATTGAATTGAAATGTTGTCTAGTTAAAGCAGACTGTGGCCTTGTCTGAGCAGCACTAAGCTTTTTTTAAATTTTGTGTTTCCAGACAGTCGTATTGTGCAGTATGGGGCTGAGGCTCACTCCCGCCAGGTGGACAATGCAAACATCACGGGCCGCAGTGTGCCTTACATGGACAGGGACTGACAAAACTCACAACTTCTTTTATTTTCCCATAAACACTTTTTCTCCCATATTTCAAAACCAAATTGTAAAAGCTGATTGACTTGGTACTGAAATTGATCATTTAGCTGTTGGAAGCTTTACTTGAATGAATTTATGATAATGTCTCTACTAGCCACTACTTCAGAGCTGTCTTAGCTTCTATGGATCCAAAACTGGTGTGTCCCGAGCCTCAGCCCCAGACCAAGGTTACTCTGACACAGGCTACTCTGAGACGGTCTCCGAACACTTGCAAGTGTTTCTCCAAATTGACCTTGATATGTTTTTTTTTCCTATGCTGTTATCAAAGATTTTTGGTGAATCTATCTGAGAAGGCCATAAAACAAAGACGACCAACAACTATGATAACAATTATAACTGTAAATATTCAAACGAAGCAGGGCGGGGTGACTGTTAATATGGAGATTCGGGAGATTGGAAGGGGGACTATTTGCTTTGCTTCGTCATTTTTCCTGCACACCTGATTTTTTTGTTGTGTGTTTTCCATCAGGCTCTTGATGCACAGCAAGCTGAGCGCAGCATATGCAGTACGGCACTATGCGCAGCGTGGCTCTGGCACTTACACAGACAGCCCTGGGTCCTTCAGAGAGGCAGGCTGCTGTCTGTTGGCTGCTCACAGCCAAGTGGGGACAGTTTGCACTTGGAGTCTTTCTCAGTCTCTGGGGATCCAAAGGTTGGCATACAGGGAGGAGGATTAAATACGGGTGGTAGGGGGAGGCTGGATGTTGTTTTCAGGGATGAGGTTAGAGAGCCCAGGTGACGGACTTATTTGCTGAGCAATGGTTCAGTGCTGGTCCTTTAAGCTGGTAGGAAGTGCATGGCCACAATATGATAAGAATTGTAATACAAAGGAGGTCACCACAGATTTTACATTGGGGAACTGCAACAAGAAGAATGTTGCCGATCTCTCTTGTCTCTATGTAAGTACTACTCAGGTGGAAAATACACTGCTATGCATTGGGTTTCAATGTCTGCTAAGTTTATGGTATGTCTAATCACCCTCCGAGTCACTTCTGTCTGTCTTCGCCTTTCTTGTTCATACCAACGTTTAACATAATAGTTCCCAGAAAGATAAAAGCAGGAACAGTTCCCTCATTATAAAGTGGCTGTGACTAGACTATTTCTCCATTTAATATTGATCCAGCGAATTGTTTGTTGGACGGAAGGAAGCCACTGGAGATTCTGTCTTAATAGTCAGACTGTAACATTTCTGAAAGGAGATGGGGTTGGAAAAGCACGGGGGAGGGAGGGGGGGGTTTGGTGTATGTTCTCTTACTTTCTTCTCCCATCGCTCTCCCTCTCTCTGGACTCAGAGTCTACATCTTTGCTGCCGACTGGCCTTTGATCAAAGATCACACACCCTCAGCAGGGGAATCGACAGGAGAGAAAGGAGGGAGAGGGGATTGGATGAGGTGTGGAGGAAGAGACAGTTTCAGTTTTCAGTCACCTAAACCAATTTTAGGATACATTCCATAACTTCATACTGTCATTCCCACTTTGGAGCTTTTGGCAGGTGTAAAGGATGTGAGTTGGAGACGGCAGGAGGAAATGGTCAACATTTTGCAGTTGGCTGTTTCAGTCCGTCTGTCTCGCCTCACTATCCCTCTACTGTGTGACAGACAGACATGTAGACAGACAGTTCAAAAGGCCCCCGGCGTACCGCTATCCAACTGCCTTTTTTCAGCTTCTGCGATTGTAACAAAAGCACTTTGCGAAAGGCCATCCTGAATTTTGTGTGCTTTTATTTTATGGTTATCACTATTGTTATTATTTTGTTGTTCCTGTTGATGTTTTTTTGTTTTCTCGGTGCAGATGATTATTTAAATGCAAAAAAAACAATGCGATGAAAATGGAAAAAAAAAAGAAAAAAACTTGAATATTTGGTATCTGGATCGAAGGTGGTTTGAGCTGCCACCTCGTCTGGACATAAACAAACACATCTCTGTTATACTACCACCATACCTGTTATATGCAGCTTATTGCATAGTCACACAAAGGTAGGGGGGTTACAGGACAGATCTCCCCCTGCCTGCTCTCTGCTTACTGTCTCAGATCTTGTTGGGAGAAAGGTCATTTGATCTCATTTTGGGAGACTCCTTTTCTTGAAAAAGAAACCTGTATAACAGTTGCAAAGCTTTCTGAGAAGGCTAGCTGTGCTGAATGTTAAACATGCAGTGTTGTATCCACTGCAGAATCTCTTTGTCTGCAATAAAGCCCTGTCTGTGTAGTTAAAGGCTGGATCTGGTATCCATATAGAGCGTAAATGATTACGAAAGACAGATGAAACGGCCAAATGACCATCATGCACTTTTGCAAATCAGTACAGAAAAAAAAATGTTGGCCTTAACATCTTTGTCAAATCAAGATTATTGCAGTAGAGTGGAGAGAATAATATTGATCATAATAAGCATTCAATAAATCCATAGTTCAGTAAATGGTTTAACTTGGGAGAGAAAGAAATAGGCTACTATTTATAATAGATTGATTTGTAACTGTGATTATTATGATAATCCTTTACAGAGTTTTTTTCTGATGTACATTTGAAATGGCAGAATATGTCCCAATTTTGAAACCTGGACATCAATTGTAAACACACACTGAGTCACATTAGGCAGAAAACTGCTGCTCCACTTCTCTCTGCTTGTTAAAACTTTCATCCTTGTTGCACATCTGACCACACCCCATGTTGTTCATCACAACAAGTGTATCCCAAAGGCAGAATACCTGCTGTGATATCACTAATTGAATTGAGTGTGGCCAGTAAGTCATCGAATGCTTTAACCTGCAGACTGCAGCAGCCATTTTCTTCTTCTTCAACGTGACTCGGTGTGGATTTACTTTTTAAATAACCCCTTTCTCTTCGCAAAGGTTTTTTTCTTAGCGTAGCAGTCTGTCAGTCCATATCTGTTGGAAGCTGCAGGGGGAAATATAGGTGATTTTTGGAGAATTTGCACTTTTTGGCTATGAAAAGAAATTGTATTGTATATGAGACCACTAAATCCACACAGTCTAAACCATATAATTCCATTTTGTGTCATTTTTTTTTTGTTCTGTTCTTCTTTTTTTTAATATATCCAAAAATGTCTGGCATCTGGTTGTCTGGTTTAAAGAATATAAAATCTTTCTATTAAAAACAATGGTTGCAAAGTTTTGTGTGGATAATTTTGTCTCTAATTTATCAAACTTAATTCATTAGTTTGTTGCAGTCGTGAAAACGGTAGTCTTCAGTTTCTGTAGGGCAGCACTGTAATTAGAAATGCCTGGTAATTACACTGTATTTGACCATGTTGTCATCCTGTCAACTAACTTTTTCATTTGGAGAGTCGGTTAAAATAACACTTAGAGTTAAATTAATACCTCTCCGTCTAATCTCAAAAATTAAATTAGCTTCACAAATTTGTGTAACTCTATATGTAAATAATAGCAGGAGTTCTGTATGTGTTATGTTTGTGCATTGATGTTTCCATTGCTTTCTTTAATGACTGTACATAATGCAACCACTTTGGACAAGTTCAGTTCTCTACACCAACCACAAGGTGGCAGTAATATCACTGTTATTATCATTGGAGGATGCAGTGATCCTGGTAGTTCAGTCTCTCTCTCTCTCTCTCTCTCTCTCTCTCTCTCTCTCTCTCTCTCTCTCTCTCTCTCTCTCACTACACTGACCATGACTGCACAGATCAAGTTAGTATCTACATTCTGTCTGATGCATAAACATGGACGCACATACAGCCACACTTACACTCATACCATACACTACAGATATCATATGTTGCATACAATGCATTTCGTTTTGTTGCGTGTTCCAAAGGATATTTACTAATAGATTCAAAGATCTTGTTTGAGGGTGTATCCGTGGAGGTTAGGCCACCTATAGTGTTCTTAAATTCTTCTTAAATCTGATTCGTCCCAGAAGTCCAGTGGCAGACTGCAACCATGGGCTTGTTGTCACCATGTCTTCCTGTTTGTCTCGGTCTGTCTCCCTGAGGCGATCCTGTGGGGTGACAGAGGTCATAGAACAGCTCATTAACCCCACCCCAACAGCCCACACATTGCTGCAGTCCTCAGGCCCTGGCTGCACACATACACACACACTCACACACACACACACATTTTATAATGCCCCACTAATAGCAGTTAAGTCGACTTAAGCCCACTCTGTAAGCAGTATGTTTTCAGGGATGAGACATGTATGAGTCTTGCATGTTGTATGTAATATCACTGCATTTAAAAAGTTGTGTGCTTGTCTTTTAAATGTGGCTTACTTACATTTTCCTCATTTATACGGCAAATTGCATTTTTCAGAAAATTTTACCCCTTTTCAACATTTACTATGACACAAATCTACATTGAGTAATATATTAAAGTATGACATGTTTTATTCAGTCATGTCAAACCTGTCGGGCAGATGTCTCGGGGCTCCAACTCATTAATTGTTATGTTTGTAAGGTATCTAAAAACACAGTGGGATATGGTGTTATTTTCCATGTTCAGACATCATTGTTGCAGTCAAAACATATTGGATAAGAGGAACAGCAGCACTTCAGGGGCTAGGAGATGCCTGGGAGCTGTTGTCTGCCGTCTCTAGCTGTATTATTCCCTCACTCGCGTGCATGTGAATGTGCACGCATGTGTGTACGCATGTGCCTGCAACTGTTTCTGTTGACATGTTTGTCTATATGCTTATGCGCAAAGGTGTGGTTTTATAATCTGGCTTGATTGTGTATGTGTGCGTGCACGCCGTCGTCATTAAGGCTCACAGTAAATGAGCCTCTTACTGCCCTCCTAGCGAACACTTGGAGACAGGCTGTAATGTAAAGGAAAACAGCGACACACACACACACACACACACACATACACTAGCCTCATTTTCACCAATGCACACCTTTCTCCAGGGATATAAAATGCCCCTGCCTCTGCACACTGTGGGACATGAGTTTCATCCAAACTAGCTGCCGTCCTCAATAAAACCCACGTGAGCAATCTCTGCAGTATAGATTTCCAGTTTCTCTTAGGGTATATTTTGTTCAGATCAGGTGTTTAAACTGCTCAATATGACAATAATTAGGCAGCACTGAAGACATGTGTTCTTTCTTATGTTGATAAGGGACATTGACCTTTAACCTGTGCACCCCTGTAGTCCCCCCACCACCGCAACCCACCCGTCCCATATGCCCCCAGCCACCACTACCCCCCCTTCTTGCTCTGTCCAGCTCCCATCAAGAAGGATAGAGGGGGGATTGGACAGGCTTGGAGCCTTGCCTCTGGCCATCTCTCCTCCTCCCCGGAGAACAGAGGACTGAGGTGCCTTTAAACCACTGCGGCAAAAACCCTACCAAAACCCTGCAGTCATTAATATGCAAAAATGCAAATGAGTAGGTAATTAAGAGCTGGAGCTCTCTGGAGGCTCTTTGATTGCTAATGAATTCTAATCTGCAAAGAAAGGGGGGAGGGGAGGAGAAAAAGAGATGAAAGAAATAGAGAAAACAACGAAAGAGAGAAGCCTCAACCCGAAAATTTGTCATATCCATAAGTTTTCATATCGGGTTTGTTCCTACCTGAAAGCTGTAATGTAAATTATTAGCTTGGTTACGTGAGACAATCACTTGATGATATGTATACAGGCTGAGAGTATGTGGGGGAATATAAATGTATAATGAACACCCTTCAAAACACATTTATATCAAATTGAGAGATGGATTACTCGTATTTTTCCTCAGTAAATACCCATGAAAATAAGGAGTCATGTATTCCACTGCAGGTTATATAAATGCATGAGTATCAATGGGCAGAAAGCTGTTTGTAATGGACACAGTGTAGTCATTGTGTAGATATAGCTAATCAGAGGAGAACATGACAGGCGAGCAGACACTTCTGACCAGCAGCTACCAAAGAAAATAGAAGGTCAGATATCTCAACAGCGTGTTCTTTGCTGCAATAGCAGCTGTGTGCTGAAGTAAAGGAGATGTCATTTCATCACTTTTGTGAGCCATAACACATCCCCACTTCCACTCTAACTCATTCACTATGTCACTCACACACACACACACACGCACACACACTGCTGTTATTGTTGTTGCAGTGCTCCCACGACACCAACAATCTCTGCTTCCCTCCCCCACACGGGCTCACATCTATCTCCCTTTCACTCCCTCTCTTCCCCCTCCTGTCCTGGGCAGCCCTGACATGCCTACTTCAATTGATTTAGAGTCAATTCAGCTTCTGATCTGATTGTTATCATGTGACTTTTCGCAGACCTCCCCCTCAATATATGACTACTGTATTATTTTCAGATTGGGGGAGAGATTTTTTTTTTGCTTAGGTAGAATACTCCTTCACTACCTTGTGCTTTCTCTGTCTCTCGGTTTTCTCTCTATCTCTCACCTTCCCATTCTTCATCTCTTAAAAAAAACCCAACAACCTCAAATTCAACCACCACCGCAGTCTCCTATCTGCTCTTTCCCTCGACTGTACAGTCTGGTGGTGAGGCTCTCAATTGCCCGGCTTTGTAAACAGGAAGCTGGTGTTCTGTTCACGTTACCTGAAGCGTGGGTGGCAGAACAGGGGCACCCATACAACTGCACAATAATGGGAATCCAAGATGGCAGGGAGGGGTCCCCGTAAAACCACCAGAGAGAACAGAAGAAGGCAGCATCCAGGAAAGTCATTGTCAGATGAGAGCAGACAGAAGTCAAAAGGATTGTTGATTTAGTTTTTTCCCCTTTAATAATAAATAGATTGTTGACTTGCTTTGTGTTCGTCTCTCTGTATTGGATCTAGAACTGTAGTGTTTGGGAGGATTAATGTCATGGACAATCCCTCAAACTCATTTTCTTTCTCACTGTGGAGCTCTGTGGGAATTACAGTTCCAGGATAAGGGAGACATTGCATTTTCTACTGGCGATGGTCCCATTTGTGATGAAGTGAAAACTGGGTTCCTTGTGTGTTTGGCTGTTTTTGAATACTTGCTCGAATTCAGGAAGATACGCTGTCCTCACTTGTTACCAAACAACTGCTCTGCTCCGCTTATGTCTTCCAACTATCTCTGAAAGGGGATAGCATAACCTTGTGGATTATTGCCCTGTTTCAATCACTCACTCCGCTCTCCCCACGCTTTATTGTTGTTTAACATGTTGGGAGTCAGTGCGAGTTTGGGTGTTTTCTGCCAGGCGAGCCGTAATAGGGGGAAGAAGCTTGACGGGAGTCAGTTTATCATGAGCACAGAGAGCACAACAGATAGATTCCCCCTGTCTCCTCCCCTTCAGCACAGATAGACTCAGAGCATGGGCACTCAGCCAACACTATCAATCTATCCGCTCCTACCCCCAGCCTCTAACTCTTATTGGAGGACAGCTTCCAAAGGGGCAAGGAAGCATGAATCATAGCCCGGCTATGAGAAGCTGTTATGCCTCTAAATACATGTGTTGTGGCTCAAAATCACTCCGTTGCTTTGCCATTAATGACGACCTCGCCGGTGATTGTCACAGTGCTGTAACAAAGTTGTAGCATTTAGGAGGGGCCGAGGCTGTGCGGGGCGAGGGATTGTTGGTCTTGGCCTAGTTTTCTTGTCTGATCAGAAACCTGTGTGCACCTCTGCCCTTCCCCCACCCAAACCTAAGCCTCTACTATTACAGGCTGTGAGGGGCTCAGTATGGAACGAGGTGAGCAGCTTGCCTCACCACCGAGCTCTGTGTGCGTTATGTGTGCTGCCTATACTGTATGTTTACGGGCTTATCATTGTGTGTGATATGACCTGGCGATGTGGTTTGGCTTGCATGGCTGGCTCCCTATGAACAGAGCAGGATGGCAATGAGGACTAAAGGTGTATAACGTGTGAGAGTGTTGAGGCAGGTAGCGAACGCTGAACCTAGAGACTGTGGTAGCAAAACATTGCTTTTTGATTGGAGGCTAAAGCAGCTAGAATCAAAGGTGACATATGTGAGGCGTCTATATTATGATCCTCTTTAATTGTTCTCTACAAAGCATTATTGATTAAATGAATACAGAGAGGATTAAAGAACTAGTGCACATTATTACACGCTGTTATTTCTTCTGTGAATTTATGTAATTCAAAATATGTCTTCATGGATAGACGTATCATTAATATGCACAAATGTATGACCGATTAGTACCAGTGTACCAAACATATGCTAATTTTCCATGTGCCTTTGTTGTTAATTATGAAGCTGGGAATGGCTTGAAGGAATCAACGAGGGTATGTGTGTCAGCATCCCTCCCCTTTCTGCCTTTAACTGTCCATTGTACGGTGAATGTATTTTGAGATCACAGGTGACATGTTTGTGTTTTTGTTTGCTCCCTTCTGTATAATGACGCTGTAAGCTTTTAGGTTACCATGGGGTAGATTAACTATAGTTAATGTGGATAATGAAGCATAATTTTAGCATAAAAATTGAGCTTTTAGAGGTCAGTTTGTGCTATTTCACATCTGTGTTAATTGAGGAACAAACAAAAAGTGGACAGCAGCATTATAATGTTCACGTATTCCAGGTTGCACTAATTATTTTGTAACAGCTGAATGTAAAATTGCATTTCTCAATATCAGGAGTAACATATTAAAGCAGCTATTGCCCTTGGCTCCAATGAGAAAGTGGTGCCACCCTAATTCACTTGTAAAAAAAAATTAAATGTGCGATGGTAATGTAATCCAAAAAACGACAATGCTTTAAAACATTTTTTCTGTCCTGGTATACAACCGATTTCTGTTTAACCTCGTGTCACCGTTAGATGCACTCTTCATTAAGGTGAAAATCCCCACTATATATGTTTTTTTTAATTCTTTTTCTACCACCCCCTCCCTCTCTTCAGCCTGGCTGCCCTTGTACATGCTCTCCATGTCAGACCCAGCTGTTACTACAAACTACTTGGAGGGCTTACAAGCCTCATTGCTAATACAGACAACAGCACTATTCTTACTCAAGGCCTAACGTCTACTGGAAAAAGCGAGAATATGAGAGATTTTCTCTGCCTCCACGAGAAATTCATTTCCCCAAACAGATGTTTCCATCTGTTCAAATCTAATCTTTCGATTAATACATTCCTCATTGAAAGGATTCCAAATAGGTTTTAGATAAATAACTCAAGATGCCCTTTCTTTGATAGCTGTGATTATTTTCTGATGCCACGGCTGTCTTGCCTTTTTTTATTTTCTGAATGTGTGTGAGTACCTGCGTGTGTGTCTGCGTATGTGCATGTGTGACCAAATGTGAATGTGTGCATGGTATGTTTGTGAAGGTATTTATGGCCCATATGTGCGTTTGTTCCAAGCAGTAACCCCATTACATTCCTAAGACGGTCCATGAGACTAATTAATGTTCTGTGCCGAGGCTTTTCCTTTACCCAGGGGACACCCAATGGATTATTTACCTATATGTCCTATTGACAGCAAATCCCCCTTCCCATTGGTAACCTCTAAGCAAACAGACAGTTTGAGGCATTAGGGTGCATAACAACACTAAGCAGCTATGTAGAATTTGTGTTTGTCATCTTAATTTTGTCCTACAGCTCACACACAAGTGTCACATACTGAGTAAAGTTACTTGAGTCACTGTGGCCTTTGTTTGTAGTGATCAATAGCGATATCAACGTGCTCAGATGTTGACAAAATCTTTCTGTATTTGTAGGCTTTTTATCAAATATAATACATGAATATTTTAAAATCTATGTGTGTAACATAGTAGTTTTGGAGGTTGTAGACTGGAAACAAAGAGGTGTTATCTTAACTTCCCTCTTCTTTGACAAGGTTTGCCCTCAGGTTAAAAACAACAGCTGTCTAACACCTACATACACTTTTCAAAAGAGTGGTTATTGTGTGTGTGTTTTTTTCATGTCAGGGATGTTGTGTGCATATTGAATAAAGGCAGGAAACACATGAGTTACACATCAGGGTCATTTTATCGTATTCCATTGTAGTTAGAATGCCATTATCATGGGGGCTGAACTGCTGTTAATTTCAAATATATCCCTATTGTTATCTTGCAGAAGTAGTATTTTAGCATAAACATACACATATACATTGGTCATTCGGTGTGCCCTCCCTGTCTGAACTGTTTTCTCTGAACTGTCCCCCCCACTCTGTGATCCTTTACTCTCTCCTCTCCACTCTGCTCTGGAGCAGCCAGATACTGGGGGTGTGTTGGTCTTATGTTTATCAGCCCACCCGCATAAAAGACTGGAGACATAAAAACTAGACCAAAAATGATGGTCGATTAATCTTTTAGTCTATTGATAGAAAATTAACCAGCAACTGTTTTGATAATCCATGAAATGTTTTAGTGGGTTTTCAAGCAAACAATTGCTGGTTTCAGTTACTTCATTGTGAGGATATGATGTTTTTCTTTGTCATAGATGAATTTTAAACTGAATGTTTTTGTTTGGACTGCTGGTCAGATAAAACAAGTATTTATTTATCTATTTTTTTTTTTTTTTTTTTTTGCATTTTTCTGATTTTGTAGACTACACAATTAATCAGTATATAATTGTTATTTACTGCCCGAATAGAAATAATGTTTCATGCTCACAGTGGATGATCAGTTTACTGTATTGTCAGCTAGGCAAAATATTATTTTGGAACCAGACAATGGTTGGAAACATGTTAATGGTAACATCACATATGAAAGAAGCAATCCATTCATCAGGAAATCAATAGATATATCAAAAATATTCAGTTTATATCAAACCATTAC
Organism: Centropyge bicolor; assembly: GCA_037975185.1. NCBI lineage: Eukaryota > Metazoa > Chordata > Actinopteri > Pomacanthidae > Centropyge > Centropyge bicolor. The sequence goes on along the minus strand of JBBMOC010000008.1, from coordinate 1,606,123 downwards.
ATAAATAAAGAAAATAGAATAGTATCAAATTCTAGTACTTAAGCTACTTTTACATGTAGCACCATTTAAATGTTAAGACAAAATTTTACAGTAACAACCACAATTTTAATTTAGTTTTACAGATGGTGTTATTATTGTAATGAAAGCTAAATAATTTAAAGCCACGTTTGAACATATTGTTTTCTTTTATAAAAAGAGGGAACGCGGACACAGCAACCAAAATAATAAAATGATGTCAGCGGGCATGTTGGAGCCCCCCTTCCTCCCCCCTCCGAGCACACAGGGAAAGTGAGCGTCAAGAAGAAGGCGGGCACAATTCGGATTTCCAGCCGCTCGCTGGCTGCCGCTGCTGCCAGTCAAGCGCACACGCTTTCCAATTGGCTGAGCCCTTTCGCATTTATCGTGCCATCTCGTCAAGCTGCTGCTGTGTAATCGCAGGTAACTTTCTTATGATAGCCTTCCGCTGGACGACCTAGTGCTGGCAGCGCGCCCGCCTTTTGAAGCTTACAGACGCGCTACTCAAAACCGAGCTGAACTATTAGACATTTCCATCTTTTTGGCGACCAAGAGACGTTAAATTTGCATTTTTTTCTCTGTAAAAACACCCCGTCTCTCAGAAGCGTTTGAAATCGGACACCGCTGGCATTGAGGCCCTCACTCGAGCGCGGAGGAATACGGTGTTGCGTCTGACAATGTGGACGGAGGTGGTGAAGATGTCTGCGAGAAGAATGAAATCATCTCAGTTGTAACAACAAAAAAAGGGAAGACGCCAGATTAGTTACTATAATAGATTTGTTTGCACACAGACTTGTTACAGTGAGGCAAACACGTGGGCGCTGTGTGAAAAAATAGGCGCGCCGGGACAAAAAGGAAGACATCCGCGGCGCTCCGATGCGTTTCAAGCACTGAGGTCGAGATTCTCTTGAAGTTTTATGTTTTTCCCCTCTGCGAGTCTCCGCTTTTCTTTTTTACTGTTGGATATCAGACACTTGGAGAGGAGAGGTAAAAACACCTTCTTTCACTTCATGTTTCGGGGGGAAGTTGCATGATTTCGATGGCTTTCACTGACACCTATTTTGACGCCTGCGATTTTTTGGAAAAGTTTTTGGGGGAATGCGTGGTTTAAGCGGGGGGATGTAAGTTTTTGTCTGGTTTGAGGTGGCGGAGCCGAGTGTGTGATGGTCCCCGCATCGACCACCGAGAGGAGGAAATTACTCCTTTGTTCTGCTAAAAGACTCCACTAACCTTAAATATTAGTTAAGCTAACTAGCCTCGGTTTTTTGTTTTTTTTCCACCGTTTGCCTCCGCCGCTAGCTTTAGCTAACATGAAATCTTTGTAACGTTCGTGAGCATTTAAGCTAACTTTTGTTTGTGGGCCTACTTGTATTTTCCACGCGAGCCAGAAACAAACTTTCCATAAAAGCCATTTGGTGGCCCTTAAAACATTCCTTTATGGAAGTGTCTGGCCACCAGCTAGACTTTATTTTATTGCACATTTGGCAGGAAATTCCTCTTGCTCCCACCCCCACCGTCTCCTCCACTGAACTCCCTCATAATGCAACGACTTGAACCCTAATATGTGAAAGAGAAGAGCTCCGTGTTTGTTGCATGAAGTTTGGGGCTTTGCTCTTATTTTGCAGGATCACGGCCGTTGCACTTGTTTTACACATCATTTGCTTTCACTGGGAGGACACAAGTGGAGATTGTGGTATTGTTAGACTAGAGGATGGTGTCAACATAGTTCAAAATAAATGGTGAATGGGTTAGTTGTCAGCTTGGCCCTGGATGTGGCCTAGCGGAGATGATCAAATAATGCACAGCCTACATCCTGTGCTGCCCTAGATGTTTACTGTCATTGTTATAAAGTGGTTATTATTCCTAATAACATGTTTCTGGCGCAAGACATTTACATCCATTTCTTTCGGACAGTATTTGAATCAACAGTTGAATTTGTGCTCAGCTCGGCGGCCCTTGTTCCCGTAAATAGCATTGATATAAACACATGATATAGTTACTTACTTTTGCTTTTATGTTTATTAATAGTAGCAAAATCGTAAATAACACATATTTTCATGTCAACAACACATATCCTCAAGTAAGTACGTGTTTATTAGACAGGTAGAAGGGACTTAATTTGGCCTTTTTATTATGTTTGAAAGCCATGGTCAAAACAACAGTGCATTTAAGTGGTGTTTGTTTTTATGAATTTGTATTAGAAACAAGTTTTTTTTTCTGTGTAAAGCATGTGTTTAGCTCTGTGTTTGTTTCGCTGGAGGTGCAGGCTCTTTTGTGGAGAATGACCTGCCTTCTCTGCCTTGTGTGGGGTGACAAAGACCCCTAATCTGCCTGCCTCAAATATTGATCCAGCAGTAGCTGAAGATGCCATTTTGTTACATTAAGCCCCTCCATGTGCTCTACTCCATTTATCCCAGTAGTTCAATAATATTTGTGCATGTTAAGTTTATTTTAGTGGGGTGTATGTCCTATTTTGTCCTTGATTTGGCCATCTTATCCAAAAGTTTGGAAAAGCAATGACAGCCATCTTCCTAGCCTATTTACACTTGGGGTGATGTGTGTGTTCACCTCCTTTCCTGGTCTCAAGGTTGCATTAGTTCTGCTCGCCTGAGTTCACTACACTTAGACAGCACTGTTTATCTCCCCTGAGTATTATTTTCATACATGATTTATTACATGTAATACTTTTGTTTGTTTTGCTTTCAAGTGGTTCCTAATTTCTACTTTTATTTCTTTACATGAATTTACACAGTCAGAGTTCCCCTTGTTTACATTTTGCAACTTGCGTTTCTTCTAAAGCATCCATCTTTTTTGTTTTTTGATTACATCAATTTATGATAGTGCTGTATTACAAAAGAGGCTGTAAAAGCACACCACCTGTTGGTGTCCAAGTGCCTCTATTCCTCCACTCGCTCCCCTTGCCACTAGTTCCCTGTGAGGCTTGCAGAACCACCGCTCAGCATCAGAGAGCGGCCTCGGGCTTGCGTTGGAATGCAAAACACAGGGTAAATCCAGTATTCATACTCACTGTGTCATTTGACAAGGTTCTTTCTGAGTTGACATATGGTAATTTGGTAATGACGTGTTTGCATACAGTCATTAGCTCTGCCTTTCACCCCTATTTCCTTGGGCTAACAATAGTCCCAATTATGTCTGTAATTGTAAATGTATTACATTCTCTTTTATGTAGCAATGATCGACATATGGTTGTGTTATTTGCCAGGGTTGCATAAATGAAAGACAATTTTTTAAGTCATTACTTGGTAGTAATTTGACTAAGGGCAGAATATTCATCATTTCATGGCAGTTTCTCTTCAATTTGGATAGGCAGGCAGTGTCTGGCTGAAATTAGCATTTTTAAGTAGACCCGGCTAAAGTGTTTAGTGCTAAGTAGCCTAATGTTGTCTGTTTTCCCTTGTCGGTCCGTATTTCAGTGAGGTAGTAATTTGAGCTGTGTGTTTTGGCCAGCTGAGACTCCATAGATGCTCATTGATTTCCATATGTAACTTCTCAGATGCACAAGATTTAAGCCTCTCACCTGGATGTGTGTTTTGTAATTGTATTGAGAAGTCCAAACACAAATTGGATGCGTTTGCGATTAGAGTTTTGGTTTTTTTTGCTTTTTGTTTGATATTGTTTGTTTTTTTTAGAAGAAAAATACTGACTCAGTCTAGCATTGATATCTTATGGGAGACTAACAACTTCATTCATTATATGAATCATCTCTAGGGTTATGATTGAGTAAAGGTAGAGTAGTTTGAGCCATTCATTACCATCATCCTCTTTGTTTTTTAAGAGCTACATGTAACTTCTCTTTGTGCTTGCTAGTGACATTAAAATCCTGTATCTGCAAATTTCTCTCATAGGGTTTATTAGAGACTGAAGGGTATGAACGAACAGCAGCAAAGAATGGCTGCAGTGGGAACTGACAAGGAACTCAGCGACCTCCTGGATTTCAGTGCGGTAAGAGAGCGGGAGAGCAGTCTGGGTGGTTCGGGGTGGTATTGGGAGGAAGAGCTAAAAGAGAGTGCGATACAGGTCTGGGTATGGGCAGAGGGAGAGCTGGAGGTCAGAATGCGGGAAGTTGGGGAAAGGGGCGAGGAAAGAAATTAAGTGGGAAAATCTGCAACCGAAATTTTGGAATCTTTTTTTAACAATAGGTCGTGTCAGCTCAAGTTATTTCCATCCTTCATTCTTGGCATGCAGAGGTAGTGCTGATCACATCAAAGTAAAATACTGCTATACCTCAGGGTGACTGGTGAAAATGAATTCAGGTTTTAAATATAGGATATTCAATTATGGAGGTGATGCAGAGATGCAGCTACATGATAGTGGATCTTTACTACAATGAACTGGTATCCACTATAAAATGTAAATAGTAAATCAGGAACGACTGCAGGAAACTGGTAATAATTTCAACCCTGTTCCTCTTGTTTACAGAATCTGAGGAGGAAATGTTATATATGAACTAGGTTGAGGAGACAACTTCTGCAATTTTTTGTCATGTTTTTCGTCTTTTTAATAAGACATTTTCATAGAGATGTTTTCAGAGGTATCCTCCAGACATTATCTACAAAGTGGATAGAGGTACTCTGTTCAGCTTTTATTTACCTGCGTTTCATTTTGTTGTGAAGCCTTTGTTGAGCTTTACGCTGACATAAACATCTCATAGGCCCAATGGAGCTGTGTTAGTTTTTTCTCCTAAATAAACTGAATAGCTGGTAAGGCTAGATTGCCAGCCCTGGATAATTATTATATATGGGGCACAACAGGTAATTCCAAATTGTGACTCCTAATGAATATTTGTCAGCAAACTTAATGTCCCATGAGATTTTTTTTGACAAAGTACAGTTGATTAATACTGAAGCGTTGATACCATTGCAAGAGTCTGTCCGGGAACAACAGGACTAGCTTTATCTTTTTAGTGATTTTTTTTTTAATAGCGTTGTTGTGTATGAATATTATTGATGGAGCTCCATTTTAATGACTTGCTATTCACCCAGCTGCTTTGTTAATGTAGTCACATTCTCTGCCGCACCATAGGTATGTAAAGGAAACCTTACCCCGTAAAAGAAAAACACTCCTTGTTGTGAAGGGGGTTTGTGGGAGGTTCTCATTAGACAGTTGGGTTTGTGTTAGAAAAGCTCAGATTGATCAGCTGCCAATTTGTATCAGCAGATGTTCCATCTAAATATGACATTGATAATTGGGTGAGAAACTGTCGAACAACGTACAAACAAATTTCCTCCTCTTTGTTTATTTGCTGGCTTGTCAAAGAACTGCATGCTAGATTGGACGAGGAATAAAGCAAAACTAAAAATGCTTGAGATATCTGCGACCAAGTGTAACAGAAACAACGATGGTGTCCAAATCAGTTGTTGGACTGCATAGACCTACCCTGTTAAAAACAAAGAGAGAAAGAGAGAGATCATATGTAGTAGTGGCAGATTGTGTTGTGGTGTCCTAGTTACAAAAAGGTTTGATTTGTGTAGTACAGTACAGTTGGGTCATGTCACTGAAAGATGCCACATAGCAGAAATTTAGACCACACCACAGCCTCATGGTAAAGCCCACAGTGGCTCGGTGACCAAACCCGTGGCCTCATCACAGTGTTTCGAAAGTTAAAGCTGATACTTCATATGAAAATATGTCTGAAAGGTTTAATTTCAAAATGTTGCATTTTTGTTTTGGGAAACTTTCCTCTACATTGTTTGTATAGAATAGAGGGACTGCAAAGTTTTGAAATGTGATATTTTCCAAATAGACTTCAATGTTCAACTTGTTGAGCTCTTTGTATGTTGTACTTTGATGCTGGATGTTGTTAAATCAATGGTGGAATCAATGTTAGTAACAAGTTTATATGTCACTCTAGAAAATCCAAAACTGAAATGCCTGTAAGGACAAAAACACACAACAACTGAACGACGTGTGTATGTAATGTCATTTATTAGTGGAAATAGGATGTGTGAAGTGTGCCATCATTTGCTTTGTTAGTTACGGTATCTTTTCTTCCTTTGTAGATGTTCGCGCCTCCAGTAGCCAATGGGAAGAACAGAACAATGACACTCGCCAGCAGTCAGTTTGGTGGATCAGGTAAGCTATTGATAAGGAAACCTACATCTAATTTCTGCTTTGTATGTATTGTATGTTAATTTTTGTATTATTTTGTTGATGTAAACATACTTGTTTTCACCACTTGGCAGTTACAGTAAATGCAAAAATTGAGTACAAACATGTCATCAGCATGGCTTCTTAATTTGCAGCTGATAGGAAAAAAAGAACTTTAAAAGTCATCTAACCCACATTGCAAAAACGTATTTTCCCATGTAACCACATATCGTGGTATTAACCACACAAACAGTTTCAGTTTTATTTGCCCAGGTTTTGAGATCTCAGGCAACGCCTCAGTCGGTACAATAGTGCTGTTTTATCATTTTGTGGTGCTCAAAACTTAACAAAATTGCATTTAAAAAAAATTACTGCCACATACATTTCCAAAAACAAGTGCAGGTTAATCCATAGACTTTGCTGATAACAGATTTCCTTGGGATATATATATATATATATATATATATATTTTTTTTTTTACCAATGACAAAATTCAGGAAATTGGTTGAGCTACTATTTGAACTAGATTGATTAGTGTAAATGATTTCAGGAGTAATTCCCAGTTAGTGACATGCCACAGCTTGCTCTGTGTCTGTTTGAGGTTGTCCCTTGATTCTTATCTGTATAGAAAAAAATATATATTTAGACAACAACCCTGGCCATTTTAATTCAAATGTAGCACTGACACATATTTGAGACACAGAAAAAATAGACTGAAGCTTAAATGTTACCAGACCCAGTACATTATTTGTATGAAGAATTTAAACTGCAGTTTAATATATGTATATATATATATGTGAATTTCATTTTAACATCTGTCTGATATTTTCGTCATTTCTTTTGGTAGTCTTTACCTATTTTAAAGTCCAAATATCTCCAGTTAACCCCCTCAAGCACCTGAAGCCTTTGAGTGAGTCTTCCTCTCTTCCTGAATGTTATTAGTAAGTCGTGTTACTTTCGTTCCTCTGTCACCCTGCCAACCTGGCGTGTGAAATCGAGTCACACTCCCCAGTGTTCCCCAGAGTGAGAACTTGGCCACTGAGGAACAAAGGCAAAAAAAGGGGCTTATGGACTTGAAACGACTCCCCCACCCTGAAGTGTAAAACACTCCTCCCCCAACACGGCACAGGGCTCTTACCCCCACTGATCTGCAGGAAATGGCTTGAGTCCGAGACAATGTCCCTCACCCCCAGCTCGCAGCCTCTTAAACTGGCCCAGCATGCAGTGAGTGGCCAGAGTGGAAGAGGGAGCTTGTTGAATAGAAGGATCAGCCTGTGGAAGGCAGGATTCTGTTTGTTTCTATTACAGCAGGCAATTACTAAGCAGTGAGGAGTTAATTCCTTCCCCCCTCCTCATATCCTAAAGTGTGGCCCTCGGTCATTGACACCCATTTTAATGCGATACTTCAAGCTGTCCCATTTAACTTTTGCAGACCTGCAGCTACCCTTTAATAGCACTTGGGAGTCAAAATGCTAACATCTGTGAATTCCAGCCCACAAGTTTCTCATAGATCCATGTCATTTTGTAACACACATAGTACAGAGAACACAGTCTGTATGAGGAAGAAAAGTGGAAGCTTAAGATTAGGTGTACAATATTTTTTTAGATTTAATGGCTGCATTTGTCAACAAGTGTAAACTGTAAAGTCAAAAGATAGCTTAGTGTTCCAAAATACGATACAGCTATGGGCCAGGAAACCTGTTTATTACAGAAATAATGACCATTAAAGAGCAATGTCCATCTATGACGTCACTCAGGCGGTTTGTATATTCAGGGACCCAGCAGCGCGGGAACGGCAGCGAGCAGCCTAGTGGCCCACCAGACCACCTCTATTCATCAACACAAAAGTGCTCAGAGGGGTGCTAATTGCATTAGGCGTCCTTCTCCCTTCCTCAGTGGCCAGAGTGTGTGTGTGTGTGTGTGTGTATGTGGGGTAGGGTGTGTCGGGGAGAGGAAAGAGGAGAGGATTGGCAAGAAGTGTGGGATGTTTGAGAAGTAGGGGAGGCAGAGTGTGACGGTGTGTGGTGGGAGCTGGCCAAGCCCACAAGCCTTCAGGCAGGCGTCCCCTCTGTCACCTCTGCAGCTGCTGGCAACGTCTCCAACCCCCTTCACACACACAAACATACACACAAATACATGGGACTCGACAGGCTCGCTTCCCTTAGATCACAACAAACAACATTGTGAATTTACACATGTGATCTCTTTTGGTAACTAGCTTACTAGCTATGTGTTTGACTTTTGCACTCTCAGTTGCGTACCTGCACACGGCTGCAGTATTGTGTCATGTATTTCACTGTGAGATGTAGTTGGAAAATCTAAGCCCTCATAAAGAGGAAATCTCAAAGGAGTGTGGCTTCCTTCTTCAAATAAATTAGATGTTTTCAGAGCCTGCAGCCGTGAGAAGGCTTTGTGGCTCAGAAAATAAATATTTTTCTGGGTTCTGGTTGTGAGTCAGTATTTGTCTTGCCATGTGACTTTCACTGGAAGTACATTCACACTAGCCATGCCAGAATCTGGATGGATGTGATATACGTCCAGAGAACCTGTTGTTTTCATGCCAACTCCATGTCTTTTTACACTTCTTATGCGCATATTTATTTAGTAGATAATTCTGGGTATTTTCAAGCTTAATCTTATTTTCCCAGTTTGGACATTATGTCAATTGACTGTTCAAATGTTTTTCACTTGCTTCCCCTTGAGCTTTATGTAGCTCCAGTCTGGCATAGATTTTGGTTTTAGATTTGTTCGTTAGCATGAGCTACAGTGCTCAAGTACTCTGATGCTGTTTTCAAATAATCTTGGATTTTCTGCAAGTACGAGCTACATACTGAGAGGGCACATTGACCTTAAGCATTTAGTAGTAATTGCCTTTTAAGTTTGGCACAGCATCTACTTCCTACTTCTCACAATTGGCATCAAAAAATGTGGAAATGTTAGTCCAGACAGTAAACACTTTAATGCATCCACCAACATTTGTAATCTTATGTATCATCATTATTGGTTTCATTCTATTATATCACTATTGTGATATGATATCCCATTGATAAACCATTGAAGTCTTCTTATCTGCATCCACCAATATGACATAAATGCAGAAAACTGTAAGCTCTCAGAGTACATAAGACGTGTTAGCGCGTGTGTAGGTATCACATTGACTACTGTATGTCACGGTAATCAATTGCAGCACTACTAGGCAACCAGAGAAATAAAAGCTCAAGAGTGAGGAAAGTGATGAAATGAGGATGAAATAAGGGCCAGACTGGGCAGATCTGTGTTTTTGTCCTTTTTAAATTTCACTGAGAGTGCAGACTCTTTAAGTGTTCAGAGCAATTTTTTTAGGTCACAGGCGAAGGGTTGGTTTAAAACAAAGTACTAAAAATATTTTTACTGGCCAAAATAATTGATGTAGGAGTACATTGCTGACCTACTTTGAATGGTACATACTGTATGCTGTTTTTACCATTAGTCTTTAAAACTTGCTTACTTGCTTGTACAAGAGCAAAAAAGAGCAGCAAATATTATCATCTCTAATGTATTGGCCGATGTAGCATGTGACCCCAATTGATTATTATTTGCTTTTTAACAGCATGCAAAGCTTGGTGGATCATTAACAACTTTATTTTGCATTAATTTACCATTTTGGTTGTCTCTTAATATTACACATGACACGAGATTAACAACAATAGAAAGATCTCTCTTCTGGCATAGTTGGGCTCTCCTAGGCTGGCTGAGCATCAGTGTCACCTCAGCAGCTCTCCACCTTGTTTTAATTGCCTCCGAGTTAATTACTCCAGTAAGTGTGAAACAATGTTGTCAGACTTCTCCTGCACAGCCGTGCTTTCACTCGATCCTCTGCACCCCCGCTGGCCAAATGGAGGCTTCATAGGCGGATGAGTGGTGTATTGAAAATAGCTGTGAAGATTATGAAGTTACTCTCTTAACTCTACTTGTTGGCTTGGTTGGCCTACTTAGTTCAGGTTTTTGTTGACAGTGATAATTTTGTGGGTTATCTGTTACAATTTTGTTGTACATGTGAAACTATTTTATAGTCTACTAGCAATTTGGATGGAGCCAGAGTGTCTTGAAGTGAGGAAAAAAGGAAGGCGTTTTGAGTTAAAACACATCTATTCATTGCTCAGTTAGAAGCAGACGAGCTCATTGTTGACCAGTAAAGTGGATTTTTACCTCACTAATTTGATGTTACTTTTCATGGCACCAAGCTTTGGCTGAAGCATCTTCATACAAAGTCTGTCATCTTTATTTAGCAACAAGCCCATCACCAGTGTCCTGTGCCATTGGACATGGTTGACGGTGGTGCAGCGCTTTATTAGTGCTCTGGCCTTTCAGCAGGGCCGATCTGACAGCGAGGGAGGCTGATCTTTTGAGGTCCCCTCTCCTCCCTGCTCTCCTGATTCTCCATGCCACTGGCATCAGCTCCATAGATCACGGCTGTCGCAGCGTGTGTAGGTGCTTGCACCGCTCTGTTAGTCTCATCACTCATTCTCACTCGTTAGCCAGGCTGCTGATCTCGCCCAGACCCCTCTCACTTTGCCTTCCCTCTTATTCCTCCCTCTCTCTCTCTCTCTCTCTCTCTCTCTCTCTCTCTCTCTCTCTCTCTCTCTCTCTC
>JBBMOC010000008.1:727945-950861 GCA_037975185.1 Centropyge bicolor | reverse complement strand
GGGGGGGGGGGGGGGGGGGGGGGGGATTGAGGCTCTGCAGCGGTAAAAGAGAAAGAGAGGCATCCAGAGAGCTGATTGAAGTGCTGACCTTTTGGTGGGACTGTGTAAAGTGGGGGCCTGCAGACTCTCAGTCAGCTGTCAGATACTGCATCCAGCCTGGTAGTAGGAGTAGGGCCCTGACACCAGCCTCCCACCACTCTGCCCTGTTTGTGTCATCCATCCCTCCATTCTTACAGCCTTCCATTCCACACAAACACCCACCCACCCGCCAAACACACACCACACACACACCACACACACACACACACACTCACACACACAGCGCTGCAAACACTCACCCAGACGCAAACACATCCACACAAACACAAACATATTTCAGCTTGTGCCAGCTAGGTAACATTTCTACAAATAGCAGTGTGGGCATTTGGGAGAAAATCGCAAAGCCGCAAACACAGCCTGCTGTAGGGGTGAGATAATCAGCTTTGTGGTAACAGCAAATGGCCCCTGAGTGGCAAGGCAGGTAATCATTGCACAGAGTGTTTTTGTGGGAGAGGGGGAGAGAGTGCTTTTCCATCTTCATGTGTGTGTCTATGCATATTCACACCGAAATGAGCATCCAATTCAAAGACGCGCAGGTATAAAAAGTACCATTATACTCACCTATAAGCTTAATTGCCATGTATATGCATACTGTATGGATGGTGTGGTTACGCCATATCTCCCACCTACACTGTCTCTACTACAAAATCGCAATGCAAAAAAACAACTCAAAATAAATACACATTTATGTGGCCATGAAACATGAAGCTGTCCTTGTTTGCAACATAGCATCTAGAGAACCTGGGCCATACCGGCACACCGCTAAAGAAACACAAAAAGGTCTCTGTTATGTTCAAAGCTGCTCCTCCACTTCCTAGATTTACATAAGCAGTGAAAAAAAAGAGCTACAGATTTGCTTAAATCATGCTTGGAGTTATTCCATATCCCCGGTCTGTTTCCAGTTTTGCAGTGCTTTGATGATCTTCACTCAATTACACATTACCAAAGAAAAACATCCACTCTTCCTTTTTATTGTAAATTCAAGGCTCTAATTAGCAAATTTGAGTGGTTTCATGCACATTTTACAACAATATGCATAAATGAAAACTAAAGGAAGCAATAGCCGTCGACAAAAGGCGACACAAGAGGAATTAAATCCTCCCTTGAAGAAAGATTGAATAAAGAAAATGAGCGAAGGTTGTGCTCGTGTGTGAGAGAATGTGAGGATGATACCAAGCTGACTTTGGCTTGGGCAGATGTGCAAAGTATCCTGGAGCTGCTGGCAACGGGGTTTGCGGCTGTTCAGCATTACAAACAGAGGTGTCACATGCTGAAGGGTTCAGAGGAGTACACCAGCAGGGTGGGACCTGACCTGCATGTACAGTTCAACATGAGTAGGCATGTGCGCCTCCCTGTGTGACGGTGCGAGCAGTGCTTCAGAGAAAAAAAAATGGTGCCGATGGAAAGTGGAGATTTGTCACGGTTTCAGGTGAGACGCGGTCAAGCCACACGCATATGCATACTCATGCTGTTCAAGGAAGTGTGATGAGAACAGCTTGGCCTTTCATTCTCCTGCACAGTCATGAGGCACATGAAGAGGATCACTTCAGTTTCTCGTACGTTCCTCAGCGGGAAGTTTCAATTGACATTACCAACAAAAGTAGCACAGGATACTGAGCTGTGATGGATAAAAAGTGGTGATAGTTTAATGTTGGGATAAATGTTAAAATAGCAAAAAGTAATGGATAAACAGTTGAAATAGTTCACTAAAAGTAGACAGTTGAAATAATTAACTTAAAGTGATGGATAAATTGTTGAAATAGCTTGAATCAATCAGCTTAAAGTAAATTAATAGAAATTGTAAAACTGCTTAAAGTGAACAACAAATAAAATAAACAGTGTTGTGAATGAAGGGGCATTTGAGTTCACATGACAGGGCTGTGGGGTATATCTGACAATAAACACTGCCGTACATGATCTGGCAACCTAATCATCACACGGTGATTGATCATTGTGGCAGACAGGTGGTACACTTACCACCTGTGTAACAGTTCATGTTAAACTCATGAACCACCCCACAGGCCCTGCAGGGGGGCCGCCTCAGCTGTCAGCTGTGAACCAAAGCTAACAGTAGCACCAGCTGAACGCCACTAATCCTGGAGCAGACACTTGACTCTTCCCAAACAAGGGACCAAACGCTGATCCCTCAGTGCAGATGACGTCTGATTGCTCCTCTGTCCTTTTGCGGGGTTAGTCATCTCTCAGATGATCGCGATTTTCCTGCCCTGGAGATCGTACGCTCTTTCCCCTCTCCTCCTCAGATCGCTCGGTCCCATGTGATCTGTCCATCAGGCCCGGGGTGTGTTTTTCTGCCTCCTGGGACTCTTTCACACACTTTCCTGGAGACGGTCTTTAGCTGGGTTAAGCTGCTCTGCCCCCTCTTTCCAAAACATCTAGTGGATGTGTCTGGGCACGTGAGGACGCATTCACACATGAGAACACATGAACACACACACACACTCATCATGAAAGTGCAGTCAGTTATTTGTTGCCCTTTTAATTGCATGGTTAGCACAGGTGAGGGCCCCATGTGTGGTGTGGTGTGTGTGTGTGTGTGTGTGTGTGTGTGTGTGTGTGTGTGTGTGTGTGTGCATGCTCAGCCACAACATGCCAAAAGAGGAATTGAGACAAAGTGTAAATAACACCAGAGGTTCACCTCCGGGCTGCTTTTCCTTCCTCTTGAGCTGTGTCGAAACACTCATGTCATTGTATCTGTTCTGCCACCTGTGCAGTTTTGAAACTTTCCAACTGACACACGATTTCTTGAAATCTCAGTAATGACGTCGCAATTCCTGAAAGAAGATGTAATGAGAAAATAATTGCATCTATTATTAGGTCACCACACAAAAGGTAATTGACTTCACCGATATACAGCAGAATTATGACACTGATTGTTGGCAAACAGCCTGTGACATTATGTAAAGATGGTGCTCTGTTGAGTCATATTGGAATTAGGTGTCACACAGCAATTCTACAATTCTACAATTTCATTTAATCTTTTATCCAAAGCCCTTCCCAAGGACACTTCGACACATTGACTTCAGGGGCCAAGGATCGACCCACCAACCTTCCCATTGGTGGACAACCGCTCTACCTCCTGAGCTACAGCCACCCACAGCACAAATATATACTGTATATTTCATGGCCCATGCAATGAGAAATTCACCAGCACTCATTTGCATAAAGTGTGAAAAATGCTCAGAAATGTCCAAATCTTGTGCTTTCTTTTTATCGCATTATATTTACTGTCACTCAAATTAAGACATTTGGGAGGAAAACAGAGGATATTCAAATTAATGCCAGGACATCTCAGTTCAAATCGAGGTTTGACACAGTAAACTTTGCAATAGAAACAACAGGAAACCATAAACTCAGAAATCAAATTACACGTGACACACTTTGCATGACGACCTGTGTAAATGTGCCTCCCTTTAACCTTCACCGGTCCAGCTATTCCCTCTGTGCCCGGTGACGCTGGCTCACGTCCCCAGAGTGACTGACAACTCATTGTGGCTTCATAGTCACAAGCCTCTTCGCTGAGGCACCATAGGAAAATATGCCAACGAGCTAGTTTCCACCTAGGACTCCGAAAGTAGGCTGAAATAACTCCCTTAACACGCACGACCAGCTCTGACAGACAGGGCCTGGATTCCAGGGCTGAGGCCTCATATTGGTGGCCCTCAACGGCACCCATGGGCGGGGTAGGGCCCAACAAAGCCACTCATAATGTCAGTGAGTGATGGTGGAGTCCAAACAATGAATATTAGATAACTTTTTATGCCTCTTGCTTATTAGATTAATGAGCAATGTTAAATGTCATAATGACCCATTCTTATCCCATACAACCTCTACAATTTCCTTTTGCTGTCCACTGAGAAAAAGCCCATGTAGATTCCCCCTGATTCCTCTCTCTGACCCATTAATCCCTCTATCTCTTCCACTTTGGATTTTCCCACCTCATAGCATCCAGGACAGCAGGGCCATGACATTGACTGCCAACCAAATGTCCACAGTGTAGCATTACACACAGGGCCATTTACACTCCAGAGGACCAAAACTCAACTTTACCCTATTTCCCCAACAACCGGTGTAACCCTGCTTTCGACTGCTGTGTTGTAACATGCAGTCCATGTAGCAAAAGGCTCTTATTGCATGAGCGAGTGTTTCGCGTGAGTTCAGCCCGGGTCAGACATCCTCTGAATGCAGTTACTGACTGCTTCCACACATGGAGGCGTGGGAGGTGGGGTTGTTCCATGACTCCAAATAGAAAGTCAAAGTACTTTTTGAACGGCTCTTAAAAGGTCAGATAGATGGATTCCAGTATGGATGCACCTTGACATACAGTAACTATTTATGGTCACAATGTTTGATCGGTGCGTGGCCTTCAAAGATCAAGCGTAATCGAGTGTAATATGTTTCCGAGGACAGGTGCCATTAAATTGATGTCACACAAATTTTAAAGGGATTGTTGTACATTTGGGGAAATACACTTATTTACATGGTGTGGACACCATGATGTCCAATGTGTTTAATCCATACAAAAACTGAAGTGTAACATGGCAAGTAACGGTTTTACAGTGGTTTATTTGGAGGACTATTTCTTGGCTGGGCACAGTAATTTCCTGCAATGTCACTGCACCCAGCCAAGAAACAGTCCGTCACATAAACTTCCATAAAACCACAGCGTGTCATTTCTGAATTTTAGTTGTTGTATGGATTATACTAATTGGATTACATGAGCTTTAGAGTTGCTGGTAGGCTGATTTTGTTAACTTTAGACGGAGCCAACTGTTTCCCGATGTTTCTAGTTTTGGGGCTAAGCTAAGCTAACTAACTTCTGGCCATATAGCGTCATATTTATTGGACACACAATTGTAATTTGTTTGAAAATGTCAGACTATTTCTTTAAAAGTTTAAAGATAGATTCCAGATGAGTGGTTTCCCGATAATTCTGAGAAATTCTAGTCAGTACGAGACGTCATGTTTATGCCATAAAAACACACATTATACTGGAACCTAATGCCAAGAAATTTGAATAACAAGCATGGCTGAAAACCATTCAGTATGTTGATGTAACACCACATGACTAACCATCCTGTAAAGTAATATACTGCCTACTGACAATTCAGGGGTCAAGAATCATACTGGCTCTTGTTGACATTACATTGAACATTGACATTAAAGGTGTCGGAGAGCTGGAGGGAAACAAGCCTCTAAAGATGTTTGTATTGTCAGTGGCAAAGAGTCAAACTGGCTAAGTGAATGATCCCAGTCATTATCTCAACAAAGATCATAAAGGCCCTTTTTCAAAGAGTCAGGATGATACTGATTATCTTCATCAAATCTGTGAGTGAGACTTATAATTATTTCCACCTTTGATAGCACGCTGCACGGCTAAGCGGAAATATCTGTGCATGAGCAGTAACACGTGACAGGCGTCCACGAAGATTAGAGATTGAATTATAACCCGATCTGCTGATGACATTGCCTGACAGAACATTTTATTTTGCGATGACACACTACGCACCAGTAAATTACTGCCTCCACGCCCATTTGTAGTCTAAGATTGCCCTTTAAACTGCTCCTGATCTCGGCACATCACGGCCAGCCCACCAAGAAAGGCGTCTGATTACATAAAGATTTCATCCAGCATTCTTGCCTTTCTGCGACAAACGCTGGTGAACGCTCAGTAAACACATCCTTAACAAGCAGTCAACACCAGACACGTCAGCTGGTACAGTATAAATAGACACAACTGACTAATTAACCGTGAACGCATAGTTGGCCGACTGGCTGTATCAAATAACATCAAACAGAAAGAATAGACATGACTAAACATAGACAAGGCCAAAGCCTGCCGGAGCGAGCTGAGGTTAGTTATCATCTGTTTTATACTTCAGCACTTCAGACACGTTGATGAAGCTTAAGACAAGCTGGATGTTGAGAGACATGGCCGGGAGAACAAAAACCTGGAGTCAGTTGAATATGAGCTGATGAGTTCTGTCTGTTGTCCTTACTATTTTGGTTCTGAACAGTTATTTTTAAAAGCCTCTGGTTCCTGACCTGCTGTAGTGTCAGACAACAAACGCAGGAGGAAGTGCGAACAAAGCAAATAAAGGAGTGACGAAGGTTAAGTGTGTCTGTATTGAGGTAATCCTCCTTTGACACATTGCCACTTTTAGCGCTATTAATGCGATTGTTTCCGTAAGCCAAATATTTTTATAATTATTTTATTACACCATTACGTAGTTTTTACATGTGGTTAAATAAAGAACTACTAATGTTATGTTCTAACAAGTCTGCGACTCTGTGAGTACCGTGCTCTCGATGGCAATGTTAACACGTTAAAATGGCATAATAATAAACATGTTCACCATCTTAGTTCAGCACGCTACCATTTGCTAATTAGAACTAAACACAAAATACAGCTGAGGCTGATGGGAATTTTGTTCTGCAGGTATTTAGTCATAAACCAAAGTATTAGATCAACAAATTCGTCCAAAACATATCTGTATCAATTTTTATTGCAATCCATTTAATAGTGAAACGTGAACCTCATGGTGGCGCTAGAGGAGAATTCAGGGGATCGCCCAGGTCATTAGGATACATAGTCTGAGGAACATGACAAACTTTGTGTAAAATCATCTGCTAGATGTTGAATCAGTTCATTTTTGAAGGTAATGACCTGCTGGTGCTGCAGGGGGAGCACTAAGTCATTAGGGTTTATCTTCACGAGACTGTGAACGTCTGGACAGAATTTTTCATGGCCATCTATTTGATAGTTGATGCCACAATCCCAAATCGATGGACCAACCAACTGGCATTACCGTCCCTCGAACCACACTGGTAACACGACTACAAACAAAGAATATACACAAATTCAAGAACAATATGTACATCTGCATTAGTGAAGTGAAAATATGCGTTATAGATTTTATAAAGACAGTATGTGTGTTAGAGCACCAAGTATTTCACTGCTTGTTAGTATGTTAATGGAATTTGGAATAAATGATTATTAATGTCTTTGCTGTCTTGCACTTTAAAAAAAATCATATGGGTAAAAGTCATTGTTGTTTTTAATGCTGAGACATGAATTTAAACTTGTGAATGAAATCACCTGCCATCTGTTGTCACAGTTTTTGGGAACCATTTCCTGTTGTTATATATATATATGATAATGGCAGTTTGTGAGTCGTGTCTGAGAGCAACAGGATTCCCGTGGTGTGGGGGCGGAGGAGCTGTCGGCAGAACAAACGCGGCCTTGTTTGTGGACGGGGTTGAATTGAAGCCTCGCCTTTGATCATTAGTTATATAGATACAGAGGGTCAGTGCAGTGCTGTCTTCCCTGTGTGACTCACTTTTGCTTCACAGTATTCCGCCCATACACAGTAAATATTTAACTACACGTAATTGGTCGCATTCTGTTTTCAGTATCCAAATGCACCTCTTCTCCAAAATGACGGTGGCATTTCAATGCTTGAATATTTTACGAGTGCTGGGAAAGTGCTGCATTCATTTGCATGTTTCTGTTATCTTTTTTTTTTTTTTTTGGAAGAAACCCCAAATGGAGGTTTCCCTGATTGAATGGAGTATATTTTAAATTTCAGGCCTACAGTGGAGAGATAGCCATCCCCTAGAGAGCAATCAGCCTAAAGTACAGTGAACTCTCTTTTATGGAATTACTGCTGTTATCAAGAAGCACAAACAGAGAAGATGGCAAAGAGGAAGAAAAGGGGAGAGAGGAGGAGGAGGAGGAGGAGGGCGGGCAAAGCCTGGAAAGTTAGAGGAGGAGGGGGTGGAAAAAAAGAGAGCAAAGGGGGACAGCGGGGAAGAGAGAGGGAGGGGGAGAAAGAGTGAGATAGCAAGAGAGGGATGGGGGCGGCAGAGCCGGAGGGAGCCGGGAATGGATGACGTCGTCAGTGGGGACGGAGGGCTATTTTAAGAATGTGATAGGGAGAAGGCCGCTGCGCACTCCTCTGGGCTGACGTCACAGATGAGATCAACACTGTGTGCGACCTGCCAGCTCGATCATGTGACCCATAATGACCTTCGCTATCGCTGATTAGATTACTGCATGTCGACTGTAGAGCGAGGACCTGCAGTAAAGGAGGGGAGGAGGTGGGGGGAAGGAAGATACACAGCTGCAAAGAAAACAACAGGAGAAAGTGGGAGAAAGCAAAAATAGAAAGAATGACCAAGAGAGCGTTCCCTTCGCTCGAGACAAGAAGTGAGGCGGGTGAAAGCAGATGGAGAGATAGAAAAACTAATTAAGCAAGAGTGCGAGTGCAAAGACCAAGGGTGGAGAACTGAGAGACAACAGGAGAGATATAAAACAGAGGAGCACCAGCCAAGATTGAATTAGCCTGCAGCTTCGGCCACCCCTAAGCCTAGGATGGAGGAGGATTAGTGGGCAGGGATTCTGGAGGGTGTGTGGGTGTGTGTGGAAGTATTCAACCGTGTGGGAGGAGAGCAGGGTGATTTGGCAAGTTCTGAACTTGCTTGCACCAACAAAGGAAATGCCTGCATCTGGTATTCATCACTGTGTACTGTACACACACACACACACACACACACACACACACACTCGCTGCTATTATCTCCTATCTGTTTTCTTTCAGAGTAAAAGTGCTGGGAGTACTGGTGCACATCCTAACATGTTGCTTTTAAACTGATTTGGTGTCCGCTCTACAAGCACTGACCTCTAAGAGCACAATTTTTACAACTGATACTACTCAGTGAATGGGCAGAGCCATTGCAAAACTCATATCTTTGTTTTACCAGAAGTAATACGCAAGAAGTCCATTCTGCATTGCCAAAACCACCTACCCAGCCACCCACACTTCCTGCCCTGAGTCTCTCTCTCTCCTCCGCTCTCTCTCACTCCTATTTTCTCCACTCTCTCTCTCGCTCTCTCTCTCTCTCGCTCGTTCGGCTCTGTTCTATTTTATACACTCCTCGCTGACACCTAACCTTTGTCGGACCACCAGTCCCCCTGGCGCTACGCCGTGGGCTGTCAAACAGACAAATAAACAAACAGATAGAGCTAACACCCTCCCAGCTTGGCCGAGTTTCACAGCTATATAGGTTCTTATCGTGCCCGGCTTGTGTCCTGTGGGTGGATTTCATTAGCTTATTTAGCACATTCAGCCCAGTTCCAGGCTGAGTCCTATTGTGGGCCTTTTAGTGTGAGCAGACCGGCTCTGTAAAAGGCAGCAATTATCAGGTCCACTTTGTGGGGGTGTCAGATTTACACCATTTGGATTAGGCTGTGCAGTAAGTGGTTGACAGGTCTGGATCTGGGCTACGGGAGGACGGCACCGGCGTCCTCCGAGCAGCGTCACGACTCAAGCGAGACTGTGAATAAGACAAATGGTTCGCCGCACACGGACAGAATATGGAACGCGGTGTGAAGTATCCTGTTACAAACGTGATAGGCTAAGCCGTAACGGAACATCGTATTCTCTCAGGATCCATGTGGAGGCTCAAATCACAGCCGTGTGCTGATTCACATTACTCTGCTACTACGAGGCAATGGTTGTAATTAAAAATATTGCATTCAGGAACAGTTTGACATTTTGGAGAATACACTTGTTTATCATTTGCCAAGAATTAGATGAGAACATTGATATCATTGTCATGTCTGTGTAGTAAATATGAGGCTACAGCCAGGATAATGTTAGCTTAGCACACAGGGCAGAAATGAGAGAACAACCAACCTGCATCAATCTGAAATATATGTTATATAAAAATGCCAGAATCTCTAAAACTTGATACTTAACACTTATTGACAAATCACTGCACCCCGTCAAGAAATAGTCCAACTCATAGTCGCTGTAAAATCCCATCTTATTATTACTTTGATTTTTGTATTTTGGCTTAGATAAAAAATGATACAATATATTAATTAGTGAGTTTTCGAGGTGAAGGATTTTAGATTCAGAGACAATTGAGAACAAATAAACAACTTTTTGGAATTTTTAAAACTTCATCTTTAATCAAACAAACAAATCTTGGAATAAAAAAGAAATAAAGCAAAAAGACAATTATTACAGATTTAGTCACTGTCTACAGCAGGTGAATCACATTGAAACAACACACTACTAGTAACAAAACATTCCTAAGCCAAAATATGTGAATGGCATTCTGATTACACGCTTAGGACGCGAAGTATGTCTCAACTTTACAGTATGTGTTGTACTTTTATGTGCTGACTAAGGCTGACATTTTCTGAATGTTTTACAGAAGCAAAGCCCAAACGGTACATACTGTTACTCACACGCAGCCATATGATGAATGTGCCATCTGCAGAGAGTGAAAACGGCGAGCTTGATTGTGAAACGCTCTCTGACTGTATCCAGTGAGCCTCTGGGCACCGTTCAATCTACAGAGGTTGTAGCGTTTAGTCATCACTCACTCAGCAACTGGAAAACATAAACTTTACAGTACGTACCCGAGTTGACGTTGTGATTCATTTTTCAGCCATTAAGAAATGGAATTTGTAAGATGATGTGTCTACTTCCTGAAAAGTTTGAATGAGAAGTTTTCAGAACAAAAGTCGTGACTCGCAAAAACTGGAAATGGGGGTCTGGTTGAAATGTCCGTGGCTTGGATGTTCAGAAGTTACTGTAAGCTGTGACTGTGACTAAATCGTAGTCTGATGTGACACTTTCTTTTCTTGTCCCTTGTCATTGCACGTTTCACACGTTTTTTCTCTCTTTCTTTCTCAGGCCGGGGCTTTGACACTCTCTCTGGCACACCGTCTTCCTCGGTGTGTAAAGGCGCAGAGCTCGAGATGTGTCATCAATCATCTGTGCTGTGAGCCGGGGGGGCGGGCGAGCAGCGTTTCAAACAGGGCTCCTTCTGCAGGTGTGGGATCAGAGGCCTCGTCCACAACTGAAACCTTCCCACTCTCACTCATCTTCTCACCCCTCTGCTCTCTGATGACTCTTTTTATTTTTTTACCCTGTGTTGTCTCTTGGGTCCTTTTGAATTAAAACTTTAACACTGATCCCACTTCACATTTGCCACAACAATGATGAGAGTTATGAAGTTATGATGGTAGACAAATTCTATCTGTAGCAAAATGTACAAAGAAATGTGCTTTTCCAGGACTGTTTTGTTTTAATTTCTGTTCGTTGATTATTTTATCAACAGCATTTTAGAGATACTCCAGATTCAAGGTTACATATTTCCTGTCTTGTATTTGTGCTTGAATCTTTTTAGTGATAATATTCTGTGCACTTTTGTCATAGCTCACATTCACATACTGACTTTCACATGGGCAGACCTTGTATTACACGTCTTTGCCCGTTTACACGAATGCATTAAAGTCGTGTCAGTATCTGATGTGAAGCCTGCGTGTCAGACAGAATCCTGTGCAACACATCTTACATTTTATGTGTCAGCACACGTGTGTGTCATTACATGCATCGTGCCTGTGACGTGTGACAGGAGGTTTTGTGTCATACCAAAGCAATAATTAATTACATAACTGTTTCCTCCCTGTTGCTGATTGACAAAGACTTTGTGATGAAAAGTGACGTTGCGAAATATGAACAGATTTTGAAAAGGGGACATTCTGAAAAACAAAAAATATTGGAATTAAGACAAAAATGGATCAAAATTGGATCAAAATTTTGACAAACCCTCCTTAAGATGTTGGTGTGTATTCACTGCTGTGCCCTCCCAAACACACATGTACTCACACACACACCCACACTTTCACAAATCACATCTAAAGTGTCTCCTTGTCTTTCCTATATTTCTGTATTTACTTTAATTTCTATTAGTTTGAAAAGGACTCTATAATCACGATTCAGTCTTATTCACGGTGCCGCCTGTATAAACCATTCAAATGACTGAACATCCACATCATTCAGAAACTTGATCCACTTACAGTAACAGGCACTTAGGCCGTAGTCAATACCATCTCAAAGATAACATGTGAATTAGATTAGAGATGTGGGCTTTGTTTAGTCAAAACTGAGTAAAGGCCGGGTCGGTCCGAATCAATACCAACACCCCAAGAAGAATGAACATTACATCTTTGGATATTTGCATCATTTGTATGAGTCAACATCAGAATTATAATGGGATTAATACTGTTACAACACATAAAGCAAGTAAAATATATTTTAAAAAGTTCTATTCTTCATGATCATCCATCAAACATGTGGCATTGATTTTAAGTTAACAATATAGTCATGAGTCTTACAGCACGAAATGATGATGTACTGTATCTTGCATCAGACTTGTGGTTCATTGACTGAACTTGTGCCTTACACAGTGCGAGTGAGTACACACATCCATTTATTTCTGAACCACCCCAGCATCTGTCAGAGAGAGACACTCCTTGTATGATCAGTTTTACAAGAATTAATTCTCGCCGTTTGTATCAGCATGCAAGGTATGCAGCCATCTTTATGTGTCAGCTTCCTGCGGTAGCGATTGTGAGCACGGCGTAGCGTGGCGAGGCGAGGTGTGTCTGTCCCACTCACAGCCACTCAGGGTGAATCAGGAGGAAATGGTGGCAGGAGAACAACAGGCTGAGTGCGTCGGGCATGGTTCATTTTTCTCCCGAGGCAGAGGGCGGCCCACTTGTGACTTTGATGGATAGGAATGCTGCTCACCCACACACACACACACGCCCACACATGTCCCACACACTCAGTCTCTCACACAACAACTCGTGCGTTATCGCTCGCACATGGACACAAACTCATAGACGGGTACACACACACGGAGTCACACACAGGCTGCTCTGTCCCACCAGATCTGATATCCAATGTGAAATGTTTACGACCTGCCCACACGGCCTTCCTCCCTTGTCAATAAACTCTTTCCCAGAAGTATGTGTGATGCATTATCATGTAGCTGCATTAGGAGGTTGCTCTTGCATCCTCCATCACAGGCTTACCCATGTGCATCCTACTGCACAATGTAAAAAACATTTGGCTTCTGGGCTGCGTGATGATAAATTCGTGCATTACCGTAGTTCTTTTACTTAATCACATTATGATTTGTCACATTAGCTCAGATAGAATCAGGGGACCTACTGTACTAAGCTACTGTGGATGAAAACAAATGACCTGAGTGGAGGTCCGCACCTAAAAATACCTAGAAATGTAGAAACGTCATGATCGGTATTACATGTAGTGAGAGTTTGTCAGAGAACATATCAGCTCAACCACAAGGTCTAATTTGGGCAAATGAGGTCAGAGCATGACCTGAGCCGTGCCGGCAGCCAGGCCTGCTGCTGAGCACGGCCGAGAACTTGACTCTTGAGCGGCAGGAGTGACAAACATCGATGCACATCAGCGTACGCTCTGCACCAAAACATCTCGTACACACAGATCAGCGTAACGTCCACCCGTCATCAAAACAAGCTGCGGAGGGAGCTGATTCAAAAGAGCAGTGTTTGACTGGAACAAAGGGCCGTGTTTGGAGCAGAAGAGGGAGATTAACCAACTCCTTTCACTTTGTTCCACTGAGTCAGCATCTCTCAGGGAGAAAGACAGAGATGGGAGACAGATAGAGAGAGGAGGCAGTTAGTGGCTAAAGGAAAGACGGGCACCTTTCTGGAAGCATGCGTTCATGTTTCCATCACCTCAGAGGGAATTACTTTGACTTGCATTCATTTTCTGCAGATTTACCCTAACCTTAACCCAAGTCTTCACCCTAAACCTCAGTGATTTATATCATGGGGACTGGCAGTTTGCCCCCAAGAGGAAGGCGAGTCCCCACAATGTGAATGTGTAAGCATATCACACAACATGAGTAATACACACACACACACACACACACACACACACACACACACACACACAGGGATGATTCAGTTCTCAGACAGTGTGATAATATGCTTGTGGGGCACAGCGTCCCCTGCACAGTGGGGAGGAGTGTGTCTCTGTAATCAGACAGACAGTCTGTGCCGGTCCTGAGGCTGGAAGGAAGGAAGGACAGTGCTCAAGTTCTTGGCTGGTGCATGTTCACATTTTCTTAAGGCAGAGTCAGGTCTTTTTTTTTTCCCTCTTCGACACATTGCACAACATCTCTCTCGTCCTTGAGGTGATGATTATCACATATCTGAGCTACATGGACATAATCACTGCACAGGCATATTACAAAAGCTTGGCCTGACCTACAGTAGCCTGCAATCAGTGGGGGAGGGGACATTTACTCAAGTACAAATTCAGGGTACTTGTACTCCAGTAGACCATTTTCTTTTTGCTGATTTATAAAGTTCTAAAGCATTTGAGAGCTATAATCCACAGACAGATTTTTGGGTTAATATTTCACAAAATGAAAAATATGATGCATTTTATAGATTTGAATTGGGTTAGAAACTATTTGGAATAAATTTGTTAAAATTAGCTCCACTTTGACCAGATGTAACATTTTATGGCTGTTCACACTTTAAGGCACTGATGATCATAAAAATAGTGATAAAATAACATTATTAACTGAGAAGTACTACATTATGGGAAAAAAAACTTGAATGCATACTTTTACTAGTCAAATATATTCTACATCATCTCTACTTCAAGTATAGAATCCGAACACTTCTTCCACTCCTGTTTACATGTGATGAAGACAAAAACACACAAAACAATAGAAAGTCTTGATGCACAAAAAGGTGTAAAAAAAATTGAAGTTTATTTATTTATTTGACAAACATCCATAAAATCCCCCAGCAACCTCATTATCAGATGTGTGTTTCTTCAAGCAGAAGTGACTCCTGCCGGTAAAATGTTTGTTTATCGCTGTAGGTGTCTTCGTATCCAGGGAGCCTGTTTACCTGCCTGGTTGCTCAGTGACATTTTTCTCTATGTCGTCAAAGACTGGCAACACCCCTAATATCACCAAAGCATTCGTTTCATTAACTTTTTTCTTAAGGTGGTAAGCCAGGAGCTGATTCTGTTTATCCTTAAAAGCCCTCTCTGCTGATCTCAGAGCCACCGCTCCGGCACAGTTGGATGTCTTCATCTCATGCGCTTTTGCGTCGGCACATTCTTTCCCACAGAGGAGAACATTTTGGACCCGGAGGCGGACACGGCGACGCGAGGCCACCTTAAATCACATGCTGACATAACAAGAACAATACTCTCCACCCATATCCGAGAAGAGTCTGTTAAGAGGTGTCTCACCTTCCCAACTAGACTCTTATTACTCAGAAAGACGCCGGTGTGCCAACAGCAGAAGCGCTTTGGATACACACACGCGAGGTCTTGGTGCGTAAAGTTGCGCACATTTTACGCACGGACCTGTCCGACAATACACTCAGAAAACCTTGTGGATATTAAAGAGTTTCGATTTTTACGGCTATTTTTCTTTCTTCTTCCACGACCTGGGGTTGTTTTACATGCCAAAGCTGGGGGAACAGACTGGAAAACTACCAACCTCAGCGCGAAGCTTCACAGTTTTCGCCACAATAATTGGTGAGTTCACTTTAATATCCAAAATTCAAGTCTTAGCTCTTTTGGGAACTTGGATGTTGACATGCAAGGCAACATATTGTTTTCAAGTTTAACAAAGGTGTGGTGGATGAGATATTGATGGGAGACGTGGAGTCAATAGTGGATCGATAGAAGCATGTTGTGCAGTGATTGGATGAGCCCCCTTTCATGTAAATTCTGCCGACATGATTAACTTAATAAGGCCGGTATCGACCACAGGAGAATGTCACTGTTCCTGTGAATTCTAATGATCAGCTGACAGTCGGTCATTGCTGATATGTTTAGAAGCACAATAACAACCTTATTAAACAATGCTGGAGGAGTGACAACCATGCTGAGAGTTTAACAAACACGTTTTACAGTTGAGCCCAAAACAAAAAGAAGTGAATCATATTTTTCAAGATAAAAGTTTGTTGTGAAGTCCGAACTGATGATCTGTCATTGTTAGAAGTAAACTATGAATTACTTCACAAGTTCCTTTCTTGACCACTGGGTGGCGTCCGAGTATCTTCTTTTTAAAACCTTTGCTTGTGTTGGAAAAAAGGTGCCTGCATGGTGTTTTATAAAATCCCAATCTGTCCTTCTTTTCTCTGCTTAGTTTTCTCATCTGACCAAACATTTACAAGATTTGGAGGCATGAACGTGTGCAGCACCAAAGCAGCATGCATCCAATCATATGGCACACACATCCCTTGTTTTCACACATGTATGCATATCACATGCATGTGAGTCCTTATTCCTGAAGAGAAGACCCAGTCCAGTGTGTAATTTGCAAACTATTCATGATCCCTTTAATGGTTTGTGTATGCTGCTGAGGTCAGGGGAAAGAGGATGGTGTCAGCACTATTAATGTCATTGCAGCCCATCTGATAAGTTAGATTTACCAGGGCAGAGTGTGAACACAGGTCTTAATAGCAAGTCTTTAAAATAGCTGCATCCACGCAGGAGCTGCTGATTACTGAGCTGTTGCAACAGAACAAATAGTGAAGCAAAAAAAAAAGAAGAAGAAAAAAGTAACATCAAAGCCAAACATTCATTTATTATGATGATTCCTTTATGACTATGTTGCATCTGAATATATCTGTGGAGACATTTTTGCTGTTTTTATTGTGGATGCTATTTAAAGCCAGACTTTTTTTTTTTTTTTTTTTAGCTATGATGAACACTGAAACTCTCTATGTTTTAAGATACTAACCTTAGAATAAAAGAATAGAAATAAATGGATGGGCAGTTGGTTCTTATGGATCTTATGGATGCATGATACAAAGAAGTAATTAGTGATGGCAAAAGTGATAAATTGGTTCCTCAAGGCCTCCAGAGGACCTCAGTCTAAGCACCTTTGCTTTAGGTTGCTGTTCTATGTGCACATATTTTGTCCTATGCTGTAATTTATTATGAATGGCCTAAACTCGCCTGCCCTCCACGTGGGTGTGGATACCTTCAGCCCATTGGCAGAGATCAGCGGCGTCCTTAAGAAGCTCTGTTGTGATTGGCCGGGACCGCCTCGGAGGTCTGTGGGCGTCTTTTTTTCCTCTCTCTGGGTGGAAGTGGGAGAGTTTGTGACACTGTTCATTGTCGATGTTTCAGTGGAGCCGCTGTGGGTATGAGTGCGCAGCGGAGAGCCTCTCACTACCAGCCGTGTGAGGCTTTGCAGCTCGAGGACCGTGTTTTTTCTCATCTGAAGCTTGCAGAAGCTTAGGCCTGCAAAGCACCCAGAGGAATTTATACATTTTTTTATTATTAGAGCTCCTAGGTTTTTTTTCTTTTCAAGGTAACAGCGTGCGTAATTTGTGCGTAAAAGGCTTTTTTTGGCTGACATACTTGCGCGTCTGCATCTATGTAGCATTTAGGGAGACTTTTGTTTGCAAAGAGCAACAAAGAAAGAGAGCAAAGAGGAGAGAAAAAAAGAGCCTCATGTAGTTGAGTTTCCTGAGGGAATATTCTCATGATATCGACCGGAGAGGAGACGGAAAACTGGGGTTTATTCTAAAAAAGGAGGCGCCGAGAGAAAGAGAGATCTCTGAATGCTGCCTTTGATTTGCAAGCAGAACACGGGACGGTAGCCTCCTCATCCTCCTCACCATCCTCCTCCTCTGCTCGTCTCGTCTCCCTCCCCACTTCTCTGACCACAGGTTATCGGATGGACCAACATCCCAGCGCCCGGAGCTGCACCAGCCGCGGGGCTTCGTCCTGCGAGGCCGTCCCGACTGAACCCTCCATGAATCTGTACATCCAGTCCACCACCGGCACTCGCTTCGAGCTCTCCCTGCCCCTGGAGGAGACCGTGGAGGGACTGAAGAGGAGGCTTTCGCAGAAACTCAAAGTACCCAAAGAGAGACTGGCTCTGCTGCACAAAGAAACGTGAGTAAAGCAAAATTCAAAAACCGTCCTTTTACGCATGTTTCCAAAAAGGCCATCGTGCGTGTGCGCGTAATGTCGAGGCTGCTCACTGATATATTTTAATCCATACTTTGGATTTATGCTCTCTGGAGCTTCACACACAACCTTGGCTGCTCATCAATACATTCAAGGAAACCACTGACCATCAGGACGCACGGTATTGGAATTACGCATAGGGGACGCACCGGTCACTGGAGCAGTATTGACTGCACACTGGCATTGATTCATTCCTCCTTCATTATAAATACCGAAGCCTGACTGAATTGCTAATGCTGTGGGGATCAAACATGTTAAACATTGATGAGTAAAGTCACTTGGTAGCCTGTAATTTATTTACTCTGCTGCTGCACAAGCATATATGCTTTATTGTTAATCTTTGCCTTGTTGCTGTATAATGGAAGGTGGACGTGTCCTGTAGTTGTGAGTGTGATTTTCTGTAGTTGCATTTTGGAAACAGAACAACTCCCTAATGGTTTCTGGATTTCTTGGTGTGAGGTATCGGCCGGCTGGTTTCTCAAAGCTTCTATTATGCCACATCTGGGCAGTGCTGCATAGGCCAATGTTTAAAACCTTTATTATTTAAAGCCGAGCACGGCCGAAAGAATAAGGCGGCTCCCAAATGAATCAGACCCAGGTTAAATGAGCCAACAATAGTGCAGGTGGTGTTATGCAAAAACGAGGAGGGAGGCTTTACTACATGCAAACAGTCGGCATTGTTTTTTAGCCCCCCATTCCCTCCCACCCATTGTAATCACCCAATAAATCACATCATCCTTTAAAACCTGAAACCCCCTTTTTAATCCCCTCCTGCTCCTCAAAGTGTGGACCTACAGCAAGTCAGTGCTGAGGGCCTTTGTTCAGCTGCATGGGGTGAGATTTGGGTCATGCCTGTACAGCAGGCTGTCCTAAACATCCTCCACTGAACTGAGGCACAGTCAGATGGATATGAGCTGTTTCAGGGCCTCATGACTTGCATGAAAAGACAATTGGCTCATTGTGGGGCAGACAGTCCTGCTCTGCAGCAAACATTTAATACTAAAGTCCTGGAACTGTGTTGTATATCACATGGTTCGACTTTTCTCCAGACAGCTGCCGTCATTTTCTACTGTTCCATGTCAATAGTAGCTCCTTGTCGCAGTGTTTATCTTCCCTTCTAACTATTGTGGTTTTGAATTCAGCTTGGAGTTTCTGCTCCTCATTTGTACAACTCCAGATGCCAAAAGAAAATACTTACCTCCACTTAGGCAAGTGGCAGTGGTGCCAGATATCCACTGTGAGCAGTTGTCAAGCTCCACTATACTCGAAATTGAAATATGACAGCCCAATCAATACTTCTCTTTCATGGAGCTTTTCACCCACGGCTCTTTACCAAACCAGTTTTGAAGTCTGTCTGCCCCCCTTGGCTGAAGGGTGTTTGTGTGTCTGAAGAGAGAAGATATTGTCAGCACAGTCTAATTATCTTGTTCTCTCTAACCCTGCAGGCGACTAAGTTCAGGCAAACTCCAGGATCTAGGCATCTCTGATGGGAGCAAGTTAACACTTGTACCCACAGTCGAAGCAGGATTAATGGTAAGACTCACCTGACTGTGATTTTATATTTAACTTGGAGTCCAAATATAAATAACAAAAACTGTTTTAGACGGTCTAACGCATATGTTTGCATGTATTTTAAATACTTGGTGTCTGCTCCCTGTTGTCTGTTTAAACTGATTTGAATGTCTGTTTTTCTTTCTCTGCAGTCTCAAGCATCAAGACCAGAACAGTCAGTAATGCAAGCCTTGGAGAGTTTAACAGAAACTCAGGTAAGAGACTGTTTCTCCGTCTTCATGCTGCAATAATATGTGTCAAACTTAGTATCCTGCTAAGGTTGCAGTCTAAATTGAGCTTTGGGCATTTTGTGTGTGTGTGTATAAGGGGTATGGGAGGTGGTAGCTTTGGTTAAGCACAGAGCAACACCCAGATATGACAGATACAGAGAGAAAGAGATGAGATGAGATGAGCAGGCTGCACAAGCACAAGCCTCTTTGCTTGTCTAATCTCAGCCTCTTAAACAAGCCAAGCCAAGCTAGACATCCAGTGCGAGCTGTTAGGATATAATAAGCAGCAACACCCTCCTGTATCCTAGTAACATCTGTGATAGTGTGTGTGTGCATGTGTGTCTGTGTGTGTGTGCTCGCACGTCACTGCAGGAAGCCAGGGCGAACACCACACAAGAAAGGCTCATTTGTGAGCTGCTGAGAGGACCAGCACATAACACTCACTTCCACTTTTCTGTTTATACCTTTATCTCTAATCTCACTCCACTCCTTCTGTATTTCATGCTCTGACACACACGTTCACATGCACACACACACACGCACACACAGACACACATGCAGAGACAAGTTTCCAGGAAGTGTGCCGTGGCTGCATGGAGATTGAGTCTCACTCACTCATAAATAGAGTGCTGGATCATCAGATGGTGGCCTTCTCACTCAGTATTAGCATAGGGTTCCTGGAAGCCTGGTGTGCATACACAGCCCGAGTGGGACATACACCCCATACTTACAGTGAAACGCTCTGTGGGCCTTCTGAAATACAGTATACATTTGAGTCATTATGGCATGACTCACCAAAATGATCGATAGCGAGAGTAAAGCGAAAAAGGCAAAGAGCTCCGTGTTGCCGGCCGCAGAGAGAGCGCGAGCGAGAAGAGAGGTGATAAGGCTGAATGCACACAGACAACAGTGTGACGTATGAAACACTCTGCAGCTGACTGACTGACTCAGATCAACTTCCTTTTGTAGCGTTGGGTAACACTGAGATGTATGTAAGTGCATCGCTGACGCGCTGCTGACTGATGTCAAAACAGTACAAGATGGCGAAACCGGGCGCTGATGTAAGGAGTTATGTGTGTCAGTCGTGCAGCGATTACGTCCTGAGGACTTTGTCCAAAGAACGACGCTGTACAATTGGTCGCATTTATTATCAGAGGATGTGGGCTGTTAGGAGATAGCGGAGTGTGGTTCGGTACGGCTTCGTTGCCTGCTGATAATTTTATAGTGGAAATCCTGGCCCTGGTTGTGTGTGTGAACTCAGCATGCGTCTCGTAGCACTGACAGCAGATGACTGCATGTGTGTAGGTGTGTGTAAGTGAACGTGTGCGCGTCTGTTACTGGATGTGTGTGTGTGTCAGAGCGGTAGAGGGCTGGAAGCAAGCCTTGCCCATCATGTGGTACGCCTTTGCTGGGCAGCCATGAGTGACTGTCGTTTTCACCAGAGGCAGATGATAATTCGCCGGGCCGAGCCAGAAGAGCAGATTTCTCACTCTCCTTCCTGCCTCCTTATTACTCTTAGATTCATTATGAGTCAGATGGTTGTGTCTTCTCAAGAATCGCTTACAGTACATCAGCGTCACATTCGTGTTTATTGTGACAGAACTGTAATCCTGCCGTGGCGTTAGGGGCGCGGTAAGAACGACGGCAGGGTAAAAGGTTAAAAAAAGGCATAAAGCTGCTTTAGTGTGTTTTTATCCAGAGAAATTGATTCCTCTTTATAATTCATGAGGCGGGATGGAATGATATAGATTGCAGAGAGATTAAGGATCTGAGTAAGATTAGAAAATAGGAACACAAAAGCTTTCCCTCATTTCCTCTCTCCCCCCTAACTCTGGGGCTATCAAAAATCAATCAATGCACTTAGCTCTTAAAAGTGTCTGACATGATAACTGATAGGCCCATACACCCAAAAATAGCCTCGGGGAGATGTGGGGTGGATGTGGAAGAAGCGGGTATGAACCCCTGGAACTCTCATAACCCCTTCTCCACCCAGCTGTATTTTGGTCATGTGAGGTCTCATTTCCACATGGGGTGTTTTGCCAGGAAGTATGTATTCGCGGAAGACGGGGCTGAGCGGATCGCCTCGTGTCTTCTCCTTTATCAGGATTCCGGGGGAGTTCGCAGCTAGCGGCAAAGCTGGCCAACCAACCAAGCAGAAACATGACAGCTTCCAGGGCTGTTTCAGACTTTTTGTGGAGGAAGTTAGATAGAAAATGTTTTATGGAAATGGAGCCCCGGCAATTATCGGAATGGGTTTTCTTTTTCCTTTGCTCCATCTCCCCCTTTTATTCTTCTCCCTCTCGTGTTTCTGCTTAACAGCTCTCCCAGGGCCCTATAATTTAAATGTGCTGTGGTTTGCAAGTCCAGCTAGCTGCCTCAGTTTGACCGTGATGGCTGGCTTCTTTAGCAAGGACAATCCTTGCTGCCTTAATTCCTCCTCTGGCGTCTCACTAGACTTTTTGCATGACATCTAAGCTGTATTAAGCCACTGCCTCCTGACAGCCCATCAAAATACAGTGCCCTGCGCTCCTCTCGTCTCATTCTGTCTGCTAAATAGAGGTTGTGTGTACAGCTTACATATGCAGTCATGCACAAGTGCACACATATGCACACACACACACACACACACACACACACAGAGCAGAATTGAAAGGATATATTTAAGAGGATTTCTGATCCTGCTCAGAGAATGAGAAAATGTCTGATCCTAGTAGTGAAATGAATGTATAGTTACAAGACAAGCAATGACAGGGAAATGAAAGCAATATTCACTATTTCTGGGCATATGAAAGCAGTGACATCAGCTCTCCATCTATTGATCTCGCTATTTGACAAAAAGAAAAGGATTATATGTCCCTCTCAGCACACGGGGACTATTTGCTCATTGATGCACATTGATGTTAGAATAAAAGCCAACCAGGCAGGCAGGCAGGCATCACCCTTACCATCCCCCCATTGCCCTTCCCCCCATGCAGCCACCTCTTTGTTCCTGTCTTAAAGCATGAGCACCAAACCTGCCCAGCTGACGAGCCCTCAAACGCACAACAATGATTGAGGGTCACTCTTTTAAGTTTGCCTCTCCCCCCACGATCCCCCCTTTCATACGCCATACATCCATAGCGTTGGGTACAGCTACAGTGGTGCATACTGGTTTCAAAATCAATGCACGGCCCAGCTGGAGCGACACTCAGCAGGCTGCAGATTGACAAATTTTGCCTTGAACACTAACACAGATTGCTTCGGGAGGAGGCCGTGTGTTGCCATTCCATATGTCCCCGTGGAATAGGCTGTTACGTATCTGCTCTACTTTTCTTGCTCCCGCCGACAAGCACCTCCTGTCCTCACCCACCCCCTCCCTCTTCCTCCTCCTCCTCCTCCTGTTCCTCCAGGAACGATATGGCACAGTTTTGTCATTGTGTCTAGAAGCGGACAGATGCAAACTAGTAGGATCTAACAATCTGTGGGGAGTCACCTCGGGGTCACCCTCACCTCATTTCCTCCCCTCCGCCTCCCTCAGGGGGTGCCACGGCTGGACAGACAGGTGGAGGAGAAAAGAAAGGGAGAGCTTTTGCACGTGTCGTTCTGTAACATTTCGAGTTGATGTGTGTGTGTGTGTGTGCAAGTCCTGTAGGTTTGAGGTAACAGGGAGGGTGCTCACATATACTTGGGTAATTCAAAAATCAAAAAATACAGGGGAGAGAGGAAAGAAAATAGGACAAAGAAGAACAGATGCCATTTCTCTGTGGCAGTAGTGGCAAAGGTGTACCTGTGCATGCCTGTGTGTCCGTACATGACTGTGTGTAAAACAGCTCAATGCAGATGGTCAATATGTTTCTTTTTCCAGTCCTGCACCCAGTAGACCACCTTATCTAGATGCTAGTTAATCAGCAGGATTGACACTACTGGAAATCATTGGAGAGTAATTGTATTGAGGATTTGGGAGTGCAAGGAATTGAAAAATGAGTCACTTTGTTGGTCAATATGAGAAGATCCTCCCCCTTTTACAGCATGCAGCCCCCTCTGTCCTTCCCCCTGCCGCTGAAATGAATCCTTTTTATATGCATGCGGTATAAGAGAGGTCTTTGCTCTTTAGAATGGTAATTTGCTTTTTTGTTACCTAAATGAAAGCTACAGAAATTAATTTGTTGCTGCATGTGTAAATCAAATTGTGTATGGAATAAAAGACAATGCTGATCTAAAGGCCCATTCAGGCCCTGCTCATGTAAATCCTGGCCTTGAAAAATTGCATTAATAAGCTGATCACACAGTATTTTTGCACCTGTGTAATCCCCTTTGTGGCGCTTAAATGCACGGCGAGAGGGGGTTGCCGGGAATGGGTGGAGGGAATCAAGGTGTGTTGTGGCACAATCAAGGATTTTGCAAGGGATTTCATTGTCCTATTGTGTGCATGCATCTGCCCGCACGTGCGTATGTAAGCAAAGCGAAAGCAAACATTGCTACCGGCTCTGAGGTGGAGGTGTTAGTTCCAAAAAGGGGAGCGACCACGGTTGTGTGGAAGTGGTTTGGTTGAAATAGATCAACAACAAACCATTGTGATATGTAATAAGAATGGAGCGACAAAAGAGGACGACAAACTTTATTTCACCACCTCGAGCAGAAGCACCTGGTCGAGTGCGAGCAGAGCTACTGTAAACAAAGCAGACAAACATTGACACGGCACAACCTCATCAACAATATCATCACAGAAATAGCTTGAAATATTGTGATATTATTTTAAGGCCATATCGCCCACCCCCCCTAATGTGCGAGTGTGTGCGCCAGCGTCTGCGTCCTTTGTTTCCTCATTCAGCAGAGTCTTATTTCTCCATATCTGAGTCGTGACCGTCATTGTTTGCCATTCCCCGGTGACACTGAGCTTTTGTGATTCAAGTAGCAGGCATCGTGACTAATGGAGGCCCCGAATGTCACATCCGATAGGCACCAACGAGTCTAAGGGCCTGTGTTCGTACCTTGTGTCCACCCCCTCACCCCTCCCATATTTGTGCATTGTAAATATCTGAAAGAATACATGACCCTATTTCTGCTATTTTAATTCTCAGACCCTCTAAAAACTTTGTCTGCAGGCACATTTATTGTTGATTTACACAGCCACAGCACGCTTGTTAAGCTAATAGCAAATTGTTAAGAAATTGTCAAGATGTTGTAGAAACGAAAACCACAAGAAGCACTTTTTTTTACCCTATGGCCATACAAGCGTTTCATCCCACAGCGCCCTGCCAGTGCTTTTCTGCCAGAGAATATATGGACACGAGCCTTAATGAAGTCAATTAGGCATATGCTACTGTTGAAACAGAGAGGCAGGGGTCAAAAGATCCAGGTCGATCCATTAAGTCGTACTAAAACATACAGTAGAAAAGTGGAGTATTTTGAGGGAAGACAGAATTGTTTGCATCTTCATGGTAGCCATTTTTTTCCTGCTACTCCTTCATGCCCCCCTCCTCTCCATTTGCCTGTATCCATTTACTTTATCTCAAACAGATGAGATTCTATTTCCTCAGTCTCCCTTTGTTGTCGGTGGAGGATATTGTTTTTACAAGCATCCACAAATTTGTCTTGCTGGGTGGACAAGCTGCTCATCGTTTAAGTGACGCTCTCCTCCACCGACACAGGAAATTGTGTTAATCAGCAGGTATAAAAGGCGTTCGGTGCAGCGAGAGGAGCACGAGCAACAGTTGGAGCCGCTGCACGAGCGCCGTGGGCTGAGAGGCTCGTGTGAATCGGCTCGACCAGTTGTTGGCACAGTTGGGAGTGCGAGAAGTGTTTTTAGCTGGAACCCGATCATCCTGAACTTTGCCATTCTGATCTCCCTTTTCACTCGGCCGATCAAATTCAGTGATGGCCAGCTGGTCCTCTCTTGCTCCTTTCAGCCCTCTCTGTTTCTTATCAGGCAGTATTACAGGCACCTATCTTTCTAATGGGGCCTTTGAAGAGCCCCCCCGGCTGCTTTTAGGATTTGGGGCATGATGCAAGTCATTGATTTTTTTTTTTCTCCTTCTCTCTTTTGAGAGTCTGTTATTGCATCTTTAGCCGATGTGTGTCTGCACAGAGACTATGAATCGTGTCCTGGTGTGATCAAAACAACTAGGTCGATAGGCGGGTTAATAAGAAGGTTTTTGAACCGTACCTTTCGCCTAGCGGTTCGACAGGTGAGCTGCAGCGTTGGATCCAGAGCGGCTGAAAGAGATGGCTTCCTCCTCTCAAGGCTTCCCTCTCTCCACCCTCCTGTCCCGCCCTCCAATCCTCTATCCTCTTTTCTCTGGCACAAAGCTGCTCAGTTGTTCATGAATGTCAGCTCAGTGCTGTCAGCGCTCTCTATCTTTCCCTCCCTCTCCCTCTCGCCCTCCCTCGCTCTCTCAGCCTCTCTCTTCCTCCCTCACTCCTTATCTCCCTCCCTTAGTTCGCTTAGTGTGCAAAGGAAGAACGACTGCAAATGAGTTCCTTGAACCACAGGGACCCCAATAAATAAAACTGTCAGCCAGAGATGTCGAAAGAAAAAAAAAGAGGGAAGGAGCCAGAGGCACACTCTCACTGAATATTTCATCACCCACCACCACCACCAACACCACTCTGACACCCTACCCCCATCACCCGCGTCCCCATCCCCCCTCGCCATCCTCGCTCCCTCCCTCTCTCATGCCACCCCCCCCTTTTTTTTCCTCCATCTTTTCTCCACCCCTCCTCCCCTGACTGCCCCTTATCATATTCTCCCCCATCACTGCATAGCAACCAAAGCCCCCCCTGCTAAACAAAATAGCACCTTCTGGACCCGGACAACTAAAACAAAATGGTTGATGGCGCCGACTCTCAGGTCAGTTGTTAAAGAGGAGCCATGATGGCATATTAAGTGGGACGGCCTTTTATCAACACCTGTACGTGTCTGAATAGACTGTCATGATATCGCCCGTGCAATTTCTGTTGAGCGTAATCACCTGTGTGTGCCGTTTGCGGCCAACACACACCTTGTTCTTCCGGGCATGAGCTCCTCTTCTCTTTGCATACCACTGCTGCTGCATCAGAAAGAGAACAATGAAAGGCTGGTTTCTCTCTGTCTGCCTTAACACAACAAAAGTGGGGCCCTCCACTCCCTCTGTCCTGTGTCTCTCATAACAACCTCGAGTTAGGCGGTATGGCCAAAATCTTCTATTGTATGTATATGCAATTTTATATCACAGTAACTATATATATCATGATACAATAGTTCTGTAAATTCAAGAAAAAAACATTTGATTACTTCTTTTTTTTGTAACTTCTTAATCTGAGGTGCAATGGATGCAACTTTTGGCTTTCACAGCACTGCCAGGGTGGGAAGGCTATTGCTAAATCCCTAACGGTGAACACATTTCTGCTGTCTCGCAACCTATACCGTGGGATCGCCCAACCTGTAACAAACCACTACAGAGGAGCCGTAAGAAAGCTGGCTTCTCACGCAGGCTAATTTGAAGCCTGCCATGTGGTATTGGGAGCTCAGTAGGAGTACATAAATTTCATCTTGGTAGTTTTGAATCATCCACACTAGTCATTATAAGAGTAATCAAGCCTCCTCTCTGTTTCTCCTGCTGTCACTCACTGTCTGCCTTTTTCTCTCACTTTCTCTCACATGGCCCTGTTCAGACTTGACATTAAATGGACTCTCATTGTGTTTCAGCACAAATGTGTCCCTGGCTATATTCAGACAGATTCTCCTAGGTAGGCTTCTCCGAACAACTCTGCCGAGGTGTAGAAGTGAACCCTCTCCTCGAGCTGTGTGACTGAGCACAAATGCACATTCTTCTGTTCGGCAGCAGTTGCAGTTTCTTCGCAGATAAAATCAAACGCGAGCTGGGGAATGAAATCCGATCAGTCGAGACGGATTCTGATGCCAGGTGTGAACTGTAACCTGTCTCAACTGGATGTTGACACAGTCTGGATATATGTGGATACGGGTCTCAGCAGTACCATAGACAAACAGATCTTCACTTCTCTCAGGGGTGTCTTCACCACCTCCCCCCCTCCCTTTAACTAAACACAGGGTTGATGGTCTCCCTCAGGGTCTCTGACTTTGTATGCGTGTCTGTTTGTGTGTTGTGGGTTGGCAAACTGCCGACTCATTCTCCTGACAGCTGTCAGTCACACACACAGTCAGCGTCTCCTCCCCCACCTTTTCTCCTTTGTCTCTCTCCCCCCCACCCACTTTTGAGACTTTGCCTCCCCCTGAGGTCTCAAACCGACGCACACACATACATCTTGTCAATCAGGCGACCTTTTGTACGCGGAGTTTCCTCGAGCCCTCTCAGGTAGCACCCTGCCCTGTTCTCCTCCTCACTTCACACCCCACCCTGCTGAGTTTATTGTCTCACCACAACCGGGTAATCATGGTGGGTGTGGACTTGACTATCAACAAGATTAGTGGCTGAGTTTACACTCCGAAAAGGCTGAGTTTCTGTTTACCCTGCAGCATCCCTTTATGCTGATTTGTGCTGCTTGGGCCGTTGATTATTTACATGTTGAAATGCAGCCATCAGATCATCCCAACCCCCTCGTCCTTTCACCTGCCTCTCCTCTCCCTCCGTCCTCTTTTTCCACACCATGTCAATACCAATGTGCAAAGGTCACCCTGGCAACAGAGAGGCAGCGGTCGATAGAGAAATAAATAAGCAGAAGAAAAGGGAGAGAAGTGATGGAGGGCAGAGCCTGGTGATTCACAGGGTTAACTACAGGCCAACATCTCACAAGCACACTCCAAAGGCTGCAGGGTCT
This sequence comes from Centropyge bicolor, assembly GCA_037975185.1. Classification (NCBI taxonomy): domain Eukaryota; kingdom Metazoa; phylum Chordata; class Actinopteri; family Pomacanthidae; genus Centropyge; species Centropyge bicolor. Next base: position 922,333 of record JBBMOC010000008.1, on the reverse strand, counting down.
GGGGGGAGTGAGGCCTCTGCTCTCTTTTGCTGTCTTTGTATGTATGCCTCTGTTACTTGTTTTCTCTGCTTTGTCATTATTCTTTCTCTTCATCTCCAGTCCTCTTTGTGCCCTCTCCTCCCCTTGTGTAGCTTATCTGTGCTGCTGCTGTCTTCCTGTTTCCCCCCCTCCCTCAGCCCCTCTCTAGGGACTGAAAGCACACAGGCTGTAAGGGTCGTTGAAACCTTTTTGGACAGAGGCGTCACTTTGTATTTGCCAGCGCTGCTTGTTTCTGTTTGCTTCTATTTGGGGAGAACCTGCATTGTCATTACTGCTGAGTCTTCAAGACCCCAAGAAGCTTTCTGACTCTCACGAGCAAGTACACGCACGCACCTACACACACATGCGGCAGTAAGTGGCGATGCACTGCAACAGAGCCACAGGCATGCGGGAAAGGGGACAAGAGAACTTTTGTTGTTTAGTGTGAATCCTCCAGCCAAGTCGTGACAACTCCGCTATCCAGTGTGCGTTTGTGTGTGTGTGTCCATCCGGGCCACGGGTGGGTCAGCGAAGGCCTCCACACTTGGCTCCTGTTAGCCGTTGCCAGAGTTCCTAAAATGGGCAGCCCTTCCAGATCCGCCGCGGACCCGTCGGACAATCGGCCATTCTGTGTCTGAGAGGCAGGCGGGGTGTATTTCCTGGACGTGGGACTGATTTTTCAGGCCCCGGGCCAGACAGAAGGGTGGCCTCTGTCCCTGAGCTGAATGACACTGCTGACTAAGAACGGACTGAGGGGCAGTGGGAGGCGAGCGAGAGTGGGCTCTATTTGTGTGTGTTTTCCAATAGGTCTCCTCATCCTCCGCTCCCCAGCAGATGTAAATAGGCCAGTGTTACAGAAGAGTGATTGATTGCATGATGGGCTAATGTGGCGTGTCTGTGTGTCTATGAGAGGGGGAGCTCAAAGCACTGTTGTGTGCATTTTAACTGCCATCCATGGTGCAGACTGTTCATTTACCATTGAGGAAGTCAATATGCATGGGGGAGTTTAGCTCTTTGTGAAACGCTTTGGCTTTCAGCTCATAATCTTGATGCGGGCTTAGTTTGCAAATATGTCACCAATAAATCAAGTGTATTGTTTGTTTTTGTAATTTGGCAAAGCTGCGACTTTTCTGCATGTAAATATATAAATCTAATGACTCAAATTCTCTTTTGTCGACCTGCAGGTCAGTGACTTCCTGTCCGGCCGCTCCCCCCTCACTCTTGCACTGCGTGTCGGTGATCACATGATGTTCGTCCAGCTTCAGTTGGCGGCGCAGCAGTCCGGCGGTCCCCAGCTCCAGCACAGACACCTCATCACACGTGGCAATGCAGAGACCGCAATGGGACAGCCCACAGGGCAGCCCCGCGTCCCCCACCCTCACCCGCACTCCCACCACCACCCCCATCATCCACACAGTCACCCCAGCGCCCACTTGTCCCAGCCTCACCTGGTCCCTTCCTCCCCCTCTTCCCCGGGCTCCCCTTCCTTCCCCCTGCCCTCAACGCACCACCAGTCGCTCCCGCCCATGTACCACCAGTCGCCCTCCTCTGCTCACTGTAGCCCCCCTACTCCCCCTCCTCCTCCTCACTCCCCTCGCCCGTCCCACATCCCTGGAGGTCTTTTCCGCTCTCCAGCTCATCATCATCATCACCACCACCACTACCACCAGCCTTCCTCAGGCCAACCCAGCCACGACATCGGCCAGGCCAGCCCTGTAGCCCCGGTCCTCTGCCCTGAGGTAAGCCCCAAAAATGTTCTTCGTAATTCGTATTGGTCATGGAGAGAAGAGCGTGCATGTCAAGTATTGTCTTGTGATAATGTAAGGTGATTTGAATAAAGTGACACATAGCGGTAAAAGAGTTTAACTTTTACCAAGCTGATGTCAGGCACTTAGCCCTCTCATGAATGAACAATGGCGGGGGAGGGTTACGACTGTTTGACCCAAGCGCCATGCACAGCTAAATCAACCTCAATTAAATTGATTAGATTAGTGGGATATCCCGGCAGCTTGAGGGTGAACCCGTGGTTTACTCAGGTCTGGAGAAGGTTTGCATGTGAAATGTGTGTGCGCGCTTCCAAACCACAGTGCACTTAGTCATCACTGGAGTGCAGCCTGCTTCCTAACACATACAAACAGGCCAACACACATAAACCAGGACGGGCACAGCGTCCATATGACCTCATCCTGCCCACTGAGACTTACGGGGGAAGAGGGGGGAGATAAAGAGCTTGAGAGAGAAAAGATTCAAAGAGAAGCAATTTAATGATTCTGAGGTGGTTTTTCATGTGAAGACTGATCATTAACTGCAGTGTCGTAAGCCATTTATCATTAACCTTTACAACCATTTATTTAACTATGGGTAACTCGAAAAACAGCTGCACACACATGCACAAACACGCTCACTTGTCTCCACCGACCAAGTTTGCTGTTTATACTTTCTCTACCTCCCCGGGCTCCAGCCTATGGAAAGTGAACAAGAACCAGATGTGAGTGGACTATGTGGGAGAAATGGTTCACAACAAGAAAAACAGAAAGCACAGGCCATTTTAGCACTGAGAAAACGGAAATGGCTATTCCTCATCAGGCCTGCGAATGTGTAGCACACAAGCACAGACTTGCACACAAACAGACCTTTGCTTGGGTTTCACTTTCAGATGTCGAGCGAGCGACCCAAGTTGAGGTGAAGTAGCAGGAGTGCCAAGTCTCAAGTTTGAAGTAGAAAGATCATCCTGGTTGTTTTGGAGCTAAAGTATGGCAGAAAGATCAGGTTTCCAGCTTTCTGTGGGTTCTTATAACCATCAGCCTTTACTGCATAGAATACTTACATAGTGCTAATAGTATTTACACCTGAAGTAAAGGTCAATTACGCCGTATTCACACATGCACTGAGCTTTTCTGGACAAGCTGTACGTGTGAATGCAATGTCCAAATCAGTGTATATGTAGTATGATATCAAAGCTCCTAAGTTCTTCTCCTGCATGCTCGACACAGGCGCCCTCACCTAAACCAAACAGAGTATTTCCAGTAGTTGAGAACGCGTCAGAGATCATGCGATAAAACAACCAACCAGAACCCAAGACAGAGCTTTCATTATTTTTTGTATATACAAGGGGTATAGGTCAGAACACGACTTCAACATTTCACAGCTCGCAAGTTCTGCATGAGTGTCATTGGATGTATATGTTAGCACTGTATGGGATTTTCGTACAGATTGTGTGCAGATGTGTTCTTTTCACACTGCTTTTTCACAGGGCGAAGCTCCACTTTATGCCATGTAATCTTTTCTTCCTCCAGGCTAACTGCAGCACCAACAGCCCCAATAGTGGCACCAGTCCCTCAACACGCTCCCGTAAACCCGGCGCCATCATTGAGAGCTTTGTCAACCACGCTCCCGGAGTCTTCTCAGGGACCTTTTCAGGTGAGAGGACACCAAGCTGCCATTAAGATTTATCGCTGAAAGCCTCTTTTATGAGATCTTCAGATTGCATCACACAAAATACCTAGAAAATTAAATTAATTTTATTGAAAAGTAGACATCTCTTGTAATACTTTTTCCATTTTTGTCACTCCCTCTCTCAGGCACTTTGCACCCTAACTGCCAGGACAGCAATGGCCGTCCCAGACGAGATATCGGTACCATCCTGCAGATCCTCAACGACCTCTTGAGCGCCACACGCCACTACCAGGGCATGCCCCCCTCCCTCACCCAGCTCCGCTACCAGACCCAGTGTGGTTCACCCACCTCCCCATCCCCCTCGCCACCCCCTTCGCCCCCGGTTGCTGGCGTGACGGGCCTCTCTGCCAAAGCTACCTCTGTGCCCTCCAGCAGCCCCAGCAGCCCTCCGCCGACTCTTCATCCACTGGTGCAGTGCCAGAGTCAGATCCGCATGTGCAAACCCCCTGGTGAGTGACTCTACACTGCACTCCCTCTGCTCATGCAAGCATGGCATAAACACAAAAAACACTCACACACACACACACACACACACATTAAGTCATTGTGCATCCCTTGAAGCAGATGTTCCGGGAGTTGCCACAGCTTTGGAGTGTGTGTGCCTGTGTGTGACATGACTGCAGTCAAGAACCTGTCATTTTACTTTTTGCTCTTACATTACAAACCTAGTAAAAAATTCATTGTCATCTTTGTCTTTTTTCTGTTTCTATTCTCATTGCACGTCATGGTTAGCTATCAGTTCTGTTGGGATGATTTTGCATCATTGTCTTGTTCAAACATGTATTTTTCATCTTTAAAACACAGACAAAGCAGGAACAGAAAAGTCAGACTAAAGAACAAAAACAGTCATGCGTATATCTCTCCTGGGTTTTGAGGCGGAGGAGAGGAGGAAGAGATGGGAGGAGAGGATGGGGTCTCCTCAGTAATGCAATACAAGCTTTTCCAGACCTGTTCAGTCAGGCTTCACTTGTCAGGCAGCAGAGTTGGCTTTGTTTTTGTGCGCCAAGGAGATAGGTTTACCCCTTCAAGCTTGGGCTGGGCTATGTTTAGATTAGATTAGGCTTCGGGTGGTTTAACCTCCCTCTTAAAGAAGCGCTGCAGCTGGGACGTGTATGGGCTGGGGCTGGACAAACCTTGACATACCCATGCCCAAGGGCTGGGCCTGGGCAGGTGCTGCAGTTCAAATGATACCGTTCAGGGAATGGGTGTTTTAAAAAACCTCCTTTCCGTGCAGAGACACAGGATGTTGAGTGTCAGACAGATGTCCAGAACAGATAACATTCAGTCAGTGTTGTAAGGTTAGACTGACTGTGCTGAGAGAAACAGCATTGTCCTCCGTTGCCTCCTTATCTCCTGCAGAGGAAATCGAGCTAGTCTTTGGTGAGTTGCTGGTAAATTTTGTTGAATAGTCTGGTAGGGAGGGTCCTGGAGTCCAGTGATTAATGTTTGATGTTTTCTTTTGTCTGAAAAAGCAAGAGCATACATTTCTATTGTCATACTCCGGCTTTGTCCCCTGTTTCATGACCTTCTGTCGAGAGCAGAATAGAGTGTTTTAGTTGTAGCAGCTGAAATACAGATTGGCTGGGAATGTCCAGTATTCCTCCGCATCACCCTGGGCGCCCTTACAAGTGTTCAGTGAACAGTTGGAATAACACAGGCTTATTTTCCTAACTCAGGGAAGACCTTTCCTTCACTGCCCCCACCTACATATATCCCCCCCGCCCTTCCCCTCTTGTCCCACTATTGTCATCTCTCTTCGTCTGCACTCAACAGCCCACGCCGCTGTTTCCCCCATAAACAGCCTTGTCTGTAAAATCCATCTCTCTCTGTCTTCCTCCCTCTCTTTCCACGTCTGCGTTGTGCATCAATACATTGTCTGTGTTCATTTGGCCTTTAAATAGATAGATTTATTCGGAAAAACAGCTCTGAAAAGAATTTGCTTTGTGAAGTAGAGGGCAGTGAGAGGAGGAGGAGGAAGAGGAGGAGGAGGAGGATGCGGAAGAGGGGGGTTGTTAAAACCACAACACTAAGCCTCCATTCATCATGCGGGTGTTTATATCCTGTCCATCAGTCTACCAACTGCCCACTGATTATCCGAAGGCTAAGTTAAAAAAAAAAAGGCCCATCTAATGTCCTTTTCCGACGCTCCTTCCTCCGTCCAACTTCCTGCTCACAATGCACACTTCCAGAAAGTGATGTGAATGGGTAACCCGGCACAACCGAGCGCAGCTCAGCTCGCCGAGACAAAGAACGTGCCGGAGCGTTTGCGTGGACAGAGGCTGCATGCCTGCTGGTATCCCGTTCCACATGGTGTCCTAAGGAAGCCGATGACTAAGCGCTCTCAGGCAGCCTTATCAGCCGACACCTGATGGGAGACTTACCGGACTTAACACCGCGACTTAACGCTGCTTTACAGAAACCTGCCTTCATTCAGCTACAGGAATAACCTGCACTTCCCTGTCTGCCAGAATGTGTGTGTGCAGTCGCACTCTGGGTTGAAACAGCCTCTTGAAAATGTCACATAGCTTGGCTGTCTCCGGAGAGCCTTTACCCTTTCCACTGCAAGTTCATGTGCAAGAGGGAGAAGACAAGCGTAAATAAAAAGCTTGAAAACACACACACACACACACACACACACTCACACACACTCGACCACAGAATGCCTGGTTAAAGGCTTGGACCACTAGCTTGGTTTCAAGGCCCGGCTGTGTAGTATTGCTGAGTGTGGGGATTTGTCAGCCCAGGACTTGTGTTGAATTTGAACAGGAGGGCTTTGCGATGGCCTGGCAGGCTGATTGTTAGCTAAATTCCTTTACTGAGTAGGGTGGACCTCCCCGGCACCCCCCTCCAGCCGTTCAACCCCCTGCCCGGCCAAACCTATTGTGCAGGGGCCAGGGACAGGGGCTGCATACAGGGCACCAGGCTGAGCCATTGTGGGCCAGAGGAGGGGAGGGCTATGGGATTATAGGCCTGCCTTTTAGTCCCACTCCCACTGCAGCTGCCTTAGTTCAACACAGACCCACAGAGAGGGGCAAAGCAGGGGCAAAGTTAGCTCTCAAAGCTTCTCCAGCACCCCCTTCCTCTCTTGTGTGCCTTCCACATCCCTTCACCCCCTCCCGTCCCCTTTCAATTTGTCAGGTCATGTTAGCTTCGTGCTGGCAGGGACCGGGCAAGCCAAAGGAGGAGGGAGGGAGAGATCCTTCGCCCATAACCTCATTGAGTCCCGTATTTAAGCCCTGACCTGTTTGGCCGAGGCGCCGCACTTTATCCACGGCTCGGCTTTACTTCTCCATCGTCACACACATGTTGGGGGGGTGCGACGCACGTGTACCGGTAACTCGCCGAAGCCACGCAGCACAGAGATATCGAGCAAAGCCAGCCAAGCACATCAGGTGCCCTTTCATTGTCGACAAGGAGAGCGAGAGGGAGAGAGAGAATGCAAATGAAGTCTAAAAGTCATTGAAGAGCTCGTGTCCCTGCAGGGCTGTCAATGCCCTTTCAGTGGCTGTCAAAATGCTCATATTAGCTCCGATTTGATTGGTTGCTTCAGCGTGTGACTGCTTAGTTGGTCTATTTTTCTTCCATGGCGTTGAACTTGATAGCTTGTTTTTTTCCAGATAGGTCAGGTTTCCAGGATTTATGGCTGACCTGAGCTGCAGAGGGCTTTCTCGTGGAGCTGTTTACCTGTTGACATTGAGCTACTGTTCCTTCCAGATGTGGAGTGTTTGGTTTCGATGGTGTTAGGTTCATACATATTTGCCTTCTAATAATCATTGTGATTATCATGATATTAATTTTGCCCATATCATTAACCCTCAGAATGGAGAAAGAGCAGAGGAAACCACGGCTGACTTTGCTGCAATGTGATTTTCTCTCCTCTTCCTCCTCTCTTTCTCTCCGTCCACCCCTCCCTCTTTCCCCTGGATGCTGAGCAAACACAATGTTCTCTCTGCAAGATCACAAGACTTATCAAGGCAAACAAACAAACAACAGCACTAAGACAACTGCAAATGAAGGCCAATCTTTATACAATCAATAAAAGGAGAAGCTCCTTTAATCTCCCCGTGCGTCCTGCACACTGCAGCCCTCCTCCCTTTTTCTCAACCTCCATCCTCTGCCTCTCCTCCTCCTCCACCCACCCACTCCTCCCACCCTCCCGTGTGCTCCCTATCTCAGTCCTTGCTGTGTTGCTGGGCTGGGCTCAAAGGCAAGGAAAACTGACTGACGCATCGATTATTCATAGATCACCCCTTCTTTCTTTCTCTCTCCCTCTGTCTGTTTTTCTCCGGCTCTCTCTGCAGTGCTCTGTGTATTTACAGGGCCTGTGTCAAGTCTTTAGAAAGGAGAGTCCGGGGATGGAAAAATGTGCTGCTCGGGATTGAGTTTTGGTGTGATTGGCAGGCAGGGGAGTGGTAAAAAGACTGGCGTTAACTTACTTTTTGACCTGTCTTTTGTTCGATATCTTCCACCATGCGCTTCTAAGAAAAGATCTGTTGTTGCTGTCTTTTCTGTGTCACACAGGGTTGTATATGAACATGGGCCTTCTCTCTCTCTCTCTCTCTCTCTCTCGCTCTCTCTCTCTCTCATTCATTCCCTATGTCTCTTACCCACCTCTCTCCGGGTCCTCCAAGGTTATTGTGCTCACGTCAAACCCTGGTCTCTGCATCCAGGCTTCAGGCCAGCCTGTGTATATCTGTGTGTGTGTGTGTGTGTGTATAGTCTGTTCTTCTTAGCCAGCCCTAATAATAGCCCTACTGTCATAAACATAGTCTGGAGATCCTTGCGGCCAGCTGTGTCCGGTCCAGCCGCCCAGGGCTCCGGTAGTGACGCTGATGAATGGCCACACACACACACACACGCTCACTAAGTTTGGTGTAGCTCCAAGCACATTCTCAGAGCTCTGGCCAAGCCAAAGGCCAAGACCTACAGCACCACCAAACTGCCCTTTAAACTCTGTGTATGTGTGTGTGTGTGTGTTCATATATACTGTGGAGTCTTCTGAGTAAATGTGCGTCTTTGCAAAAAGGATCATTACTGAGTGCACTGTGCTGGTAAAATGAAGAAGGAATTCAAACTGAGACACTGAGAAATTGTACCAGACAAACAGATTTTGTAAGTAGGCATGTGTTGGCTTGGTGCCGTTTCATTGTGTACAGCCATATTTCGACACAGCCGTGGGGCGGTTTCGCTGTTGGCTAGTAAGAGCAGGGGAATAAAGGGAAGAGGGAGGACTGGAGGGGGAACAAAGCCTTGCGGCAGCGTATATGAATGTCACATGGAGCTGAGGCAGCGGAACAATGGCTCTAATGTAGGAGAACCCCCCCCTTTGGTATACCCCCAGTTCTCTGGAGATGACACGCTGCCCTCACACATCTGCATCTGGATGCACACACACACATTTGTATCAGGACAGAACATATTGGCAGGAAGTGGAAAAACCCCAGTCTGTCTATGCGGCTGAGGGTGATGTGAAGAAGTATTCTTTTCTGTTAACTCGTGCCACTATTCACATCCTTTCTGCTCCCAAAAAGCAGCACGGAGGCTGCTTGACGGCAGTTTAGTCCTTTAGTATGCACTGCCAGACTGTGGTGAATATTTATAGCTGGAAAAAAAGGCTCTGCACTGCTCGATCCGATAAGCAAATGAGGGAAAGAGGTAAATTAAGCCCACACAGAGTCCGGAATTCATTCCGATGGGGGGGAAGAGCAAAGGAGGGCACAATCGATTCGGAAAACTGCCACCTACGGCTGATCCTTTACCCTCCACCCTCTTCCTCCGTCCTTTTTTTCTATCCCCTTCGCCCCTGGGGGAGGAATTCCTTAACCCTCACCGCCATCCCCCCGTCTCCTCTCCTCTTGCCTCCTGCTTCCCCTTCTTCACACTGCCCCACCTAGCTGTCTCTGGGGAGGCATGGGGCAAGAGCTGGAGGAGGGAGGAGGAAGAGGAGGGGGAGTCCTCTGTGTGTGAGGGGTGATAGGGGTGGAAGTGGTGGAGGGGGGGAGAGAGAGAGAGAGAAGGGGGGGTGGTTGGGTCAATGAGCTGAGAGTGGGAAGCTACAGCCATAATAAAAAAAAAAAATTGCAGAAAAAACCCAATCTCTCCCTGTCTCTCTCTCCGCTTACAATTTCCATTCGCTTGCATTTTCTATTGAAAGCCAATAGCGTTGTCCTGGGCTCGAGATGGATGGCTGCACTAGAGCTAAGGTTTAATCAATAGGTCTTTTTAATTTGCCATCGATCCACGTTAAAAGCTACTGCGGCTGTTGCTGCCGTTGCTGCGAGTGTGTGCGTGCATGCGTGAGCGTGTGCGTTTGTGCGGATATACGTGCGTGAGTATACACATTGTGTGTGTGCTTTTGTGTGAATACATGATGTACTCGAATGCGGATTTGAGTGTCTGTGTGTGTGTGTGTGTGTGTTTGTGTGTGCAGCAGAGGCAGAGATGGCCGCTGTGCTTCGGTTTATTGACATTCTAGCCCATTATTTAATTATTTAATTCCCAGACAGATACTAATGGAGCCGGCTAATAGATTGCGGTTGCTTTCCTTTCCTTCCAAGCCCCTGAATATATGCATAAATTGAATTAGGCCTGACTCGGCCACTGTAGGAAAGCATTCACAGTGCGATGCGAGGCCTCTCCCCCGAGACTGTATTCTCCTATAGGCACATCAACAGCTAGAAATGCACTTAGTAGCGCGTCCAGTCACTGAGGCATGTCATCTGCAGTTATGCGTGCAGATATCACGGGCAGCTATCAGAATGTGACGTCTCTGGCTTGTGTTTGTTTGTTTTCAGCCTTGCTATTGGCTCTCAAGGAGATTCAGGTCTAAGAAGGTCTCCCCACTCAGCGATAAGGGGATATAATGGCGCTGAGGGGGCTAATGATGCTCAGTGGGGGAGGTTAAGCAGCAAATTCCACATTGTGCACATTGGTGTTTGTTTGTGTGTGTGTGTGTGTGTGTGTGTGTGTGTGTGTGTGTGTGTGTGTGTNGACTCGCTGTAAGGTGGAACGCCTGCAGCTGTTGATGCAGCAGAAGCGCCTGCGCAGGAAGGCCAGGAGGGATCAGCGCGCCCCTTATCAGTGGCTGCCCAACCGGAAGGCCGGACGCAGCAACAGCAACAGCAGCATGTCCAGCGAGGGCTCCCTGGACCTGGACTTTGACGACTCGGTGTGGAAGCCCGACGTCAAGGCCGACTTGAAGTCTGAGTTCGTCATGGCCTGAACCGTCTGAACCCAAACGCTGGGGGATAGATTCAAAGATCATTGCTTGGGATTTACTTAGAGATATATTTTGAGGGAGTGGATTGGCTGGAGGTGACACAGAACTGTGCAAAAGGTGTCTTGTGCAAAGAGGAAATCAAAGTTGTCCTTGTGACTGGCGTCTGTCACATGAAAAAAAAAGAGGCTCCCTGCAGACTTTAATCCCATTCTGTCATTCACAGTTGACCTTGTGAAAAACGGCAACAATAGCAACAGGACTTTCTCTTGATGCTTGGATTTGGACAGGCAACAACCGGACTTAACAGTGTACAAGACTTTTTTTTGTGGTATGATTACAGAGACCGTACCTGAACTTGAGCATAGCAGAATTCAGTGGGTGGTGGTGGTGGTGGTATTTTCAGATTTTGTTTTCTAAGATTTGTTTTTGTTTTTTTTAAAAAAAGCGCACTCTGGACAACAATGAAGAGATCCACACTGGACTTATTAACAGGACAGGAGCACCAGAGGCCTCAGTGTTTCCTAATCACAAGAACATGGCAGAACTGCCGAACTATGGATTATTCCAACGGGCATTCTTATCGATCTCAAAACTCACCAACCAGAGTCTAGTTTTTACCTGTTACGGGGTGGTTAAACTTTTTTTTTTTTTTCCATTTTGAAACATATTATTATATTTTATAAACAAAAAATATGTAGCATTGTTCACAAAGCATTCAGGTTTTCATATAACAGTTCAAAGTAGTTGTTGATTTGCACATTTTCTTGATTTATAACAGCTGGTCAAAGTGTGCAAGAAGGAGGAGGTGGGGCCTGAAATAGAATTTAAAAAAAAAATGAATATGGAAGTATTGATATCAACCTCAGTGACATAGGGTATCGATAGGAATGATTAATGAATAAACAAAATGAATTAATATTAACAGAAAGTGCTTTAGAGGATTTTAAAATCTTTAAAATGTATATGGAAAAAAAATCTATTTTTTATTTCTCTTCCTATCTGCTGTTTTCAAAAAGCAGCAGCCCTCTGTGGCTTTAGTCAAGACGTTGACTACCAACAAATACGTGCATCCATTCAATCATTCATTCGCTCACTCATGAGTTTAGAGTCGTCTAGCCACAACAAACGATAGGGAAAGATAAAAATTCACCCAGCCCGCATTCACGTCTCACAGACCTGAATGGACTTGTTGAGGGTTTGTATTAGTTTGTGTACATAAATGTGACAATTGGCAAAGGTTTATGAGGGTGTGTGTGTGTGTTTGATTTTAGTGTCAATTGATTTAGAATATCCCATGTTTCTGTCCGAGTCGTCTTCTCCCAGATAACCCCTTAGTTTCTCAAAATCCTGATGATCAGCTGCAGTGAATGCATGGGTCACTACTTTATATCACACCAGGATAAAAATTCTGAGTCGGCTCCCAGTCCTAGGCCCGTTTGATGTGTACCCTTACCACAAGTCCTCATAATAGTGACTCTATTTTTTTATTGGCAAAGAGGGAGAAGAAGTGGGATCTGTATCCAGCATCATTATCTAGTGCCTCCACCAGTACATCCATTGACATATCAGGTTAGGCCTTTCACAGTTCCGCTGCTACACATGGGGACTTCAGATGAAAAAAAAAAAAAGTGAGAGGGGGGGAAAAGTGACTTTTCTTTGCATGCAGAAGTTTGAATTACACTGATCTTTTTTCTATTGATGGAAGAAAAAAAGAAACTGGTGCTGTGGGAATGAAGGTTAACAACATGCATGAATTTGTGAAGAAAATAAACAATGCTGCTTTTGTTGGTTAGGATTTTTTTTTTTTGTATTTTTTACTTTTCAATGTTAGAACAACAGTGTCCTGCTAAAGTATTAACGACGCAAAACCAAAACAGATGAAGTTAAGTGTGGACTCGCGTCTTGCTCAGCACTGAACATTCCTGTTGTGTGACAATGAAGATGATGAGCAAAGAGCAAATGACTCTCTCTCTCTCTCTACTCCCCGAACGCTGGTTTTACCCCCCATGACTCTCAAGGACCCAGACAGCCTACAAACTGTTTAGCCACCTCCCCTCCTCCCAGCCCGAACGCCAACCCAAGGCTCGCGTGGACGTGCTCTCGCCGGGAACCAACAGGCCGGCGGATTTACAGTACTGTCTGCCAAAAACCCGCCCGAGAGAAGCATCCGGTCTGTCCCTTTGTCTGTCTGTCTGTCTGATCGATCGACCACCCTACCACAATTGCACTCCCAGAGATTGCAGTGAGAGATTACCTTTTTGGTGAACCTCATCTTTTTTTTAAGTGGCCTTACCTTTCACTAAAAAAAATGAGACACTTGGGGACAATGGGGGCGGGAATGTTTTTTTTGTTTGTTTTTTTGGGGGTTTTTAAACTTTCTGTGTGCATCGTTGTCGGACTTGTTGTCATCAAGGCGCCATTTTTGTCACTGAGGACACTGGGCATCTGTCGTTTAGTGCTTTTAGCTGGTGGAGTCTCTATTATGTCAAGGCTTCTGTGCCTTAAAAATGTTGCCCTTGCTGTGTCAGTGTCAGACTTAAGCTTATTTTCCATTGGTTGACACACAGGACCGTGGTATCCGCAGCCATGAGAGTTGTAGATTTTTAGGGGGAAAGCGTGTTTGAGTGAATCAAATGCTGTCCAGAAGTTGGTGTTGTTCCTCAAATACTGTCTTTGTCCCATTTCTTCATTGTGTTGCCACGCTTGTTTGGTCTCCGTTGTCCGAACCTCACATCCCTCTTAACTCAGTCCTCCCACCAACAAGCTGCAAAAAGCTACAAATCTGTGTGACTTATGTTAACTGAGGAAGTTTACACCACAGTACTTAGATGGCAAGAAACAGCCCTGATTCAAAATAAGAAAGGTCCTCTGAGGACTCCAGACTACATGCACTTCCTATTTCCTTGGATACAACATTATTAAAGGACAATTTATCCCCTGCCCCTCCCAAATTTTATTTAATTTTTTTTGTATATGTATGAACTATACTCTGTGTGTGCCTCACTTCTGTGTGAAACTCAAAAAGATGAAACAAAACAAAAAAGATGACAAAAGCATTACAGAGAGGATAAAAAACAGTATGTTGGTGGAATTCTGATCACGTCATTTAAGTTGCCTGTTCTTTCTTGTAGCCAACTATTGAAAATAACAGGATTCAAGAATACAATTTACAATGTTCTAGCTCTAGACCGGTGTAGCACATGTGTGACTGTATTAATTTATGAAACCAAAATGGTAACTGTGAATTATGTATTTCTTTGTGCATTTTTTTTTTTAAAAAGCGGGGGAAGAAGGTCGTCGGGACACGGCAGCAGCCGATGCTCGTGTCCGAAAAAAACGTTTTTGTTTTTGGTGGAATATATTGGAGACGAAAACATGTTTCCGAAAAAATGAAAAAAAAAATGAAAAAAAAAACGAAAAAAAAGTTAAAAAATGAAAAAATATATGAATATATTTTTTTTCTTAAGCAATACATTTCAGTGTGACTTGTGATAGAACATTTTCTTTTTTTAGGTAATAAATAAATAAAAAACAAAATGAGTACGTCAGGTTGTCTCCGTGAGTATTCATTACTAACACATTCAATAACATTGAGTGAAAGCTGCTATTCTGTCTAATATTTCATGTGAGAATCTATTTCATTAGGTTACATGATATGTGTGGCGTATGAAAAACTAGAGAACCTTGAAATTGCATTGATAAAATATTGCCTTACAGTATATCAAAAGCTAATGCAATTGATGATTGGAATAAACCATCTCGGCTGGCAGAGGGGTGAACAAGGCCAGCCAGGTTTATAGATTACTATAAACTTACCAAGTAGAGGGAGCCCGAAGATGATATATATAATGTCTGACCTCATCAGTTTCATTGATTTTTGTAAATATCTGCTTATTCTGAATTTGATGGCAGCAATATGTTTCAAACAAGTTGGGACAGGAGCAACAAAAGACTGTTTGGATCATTCCACAGGCAAATAGGTTAATTGGTAACAGGTGATCATGATTGGTATGAAAGGGGCATCCTGGAAAGACTCAGTCATTCACAAGCAAGGATAGGAGAGGAGAGGTTCAGCACACAAACACAGGATTTGAGAAAGGACATAACTGCATGGGCTTTTTGGAATTTGAGTTGTACTAGTACTGATTTGATCCTACTCTTGAGCACCATCCTTTTGAACCACTCCAATATTTTTTTTATCGTGTTTTTGTTCATTTATCCCTACATAATACATCTGCACAGAAAACACGAAATTCAGGTGCAATTTCCAACCAACAACAGCAGTTAAGACTTTCCTTAACCTGCAAGATGTTATAGAAAAGACCCAGGGACCGAGGGTTTGTGTGTGTGTGTGGGTGGAAGGAGGTTGAAAGAGGAGGGAGGCATTTCAGCGTGTGAGCCAACAGAAATGTTCTCCACATCTGTGAGTGCAGCCCCGGCTCAAGATGAGACAGAATATGGAAGTGGAGTGACAGATTGGAGAAGGGGAAAAGAGTCGAGCCTCATGTGAAGCCCGCTTCCTGACACATGTACTCACAGCAAAAGGTGTTTTGAAGCAGCACTTGTAGCGCCCCGCTTTTGTAACCAGCGAGGCTGAGAACAGAGCTTGACTCGGAGCATCAAGAAATAGCTGAAAGAGGATTGAACATGAAAGGGTAAACCTACTGTATGTCAAAGCGTGGCTCAGGCGGGGCGCCAGTAACACGGCGTACACACTGTGAGAAGCTGCAGCATAGCATGATGACAGACTACTGCTCCTGCACTTCTTAGTCTATAGATATGGCTGACGCATTACACATCTCTTAACAAGGTGAAAATGATCTAACATTATTCTGTGCTGACACATTTTGTTTGATTAGTTGTAAAAAAAGATCAGTTCATAAGCAAGATGCAACAAAAGAAACGAGCACATGTGAGGCCATTTGACTCTGTGAGAATTAACACAGGATTAAAGTCACATGTTCAAACCAGATAGGTCAAACTGTTGTTTACACTTTCATTCTGATAATGACCAAGACCTAGAAATATGTCAGCCTTTTCTCATGCCCCTCCTTCCTCTTTCTGCAGAGATGATTCTGGTAATGAAAGCCTCCTACACAGCGGCCTACTGCACATGAGCAAACACACTTCCACTCTGTCCTGTGGTGAACGCAGGGCCAGGGTTTGATAAGGGGAGCCTGATGAAAGGGGGGAATATCGACGAGAGCTCGGCCATTGATCAGTCGATGGTCGTGCGTTTCCCTGAAAGCATAGAGGAGAATGCTAAATATGGAGCAAAGCAAGCTGTTTTTATCAGCTTCCATCCCAGTAAGATAAACCTAAACTCTCGGGTTAATTCAACATCTGTCACTTTGTTATTCAAACTGGTAGCGGCTTCTGTTCTCAGTCACCACGATTATTTTTAACATTGAAAGCTTTTTTGGCTGTGAGCTGAACACAAGCGAGCGGAATCTCAACACAGATATGCACTGAAATGTTAAGTTTGCACGTAAATAATTGAAAAAGTCACAGACGCAAATTGGGATTTAGAAAGAACCAAACGTGAAAACTTTGTATTACACAAAGGGAACAACTATCTCATCAGACACCTCCACTGTTGTTCTTAGCAAACATTACTAGATGCCTTTATTAAGCACTACTTTCAGCTGCGGATTAATACACATTTGGTACTTTAGTAACTGGACACTATAGCCTGAGATGTTGTGTTTTTCATAGCTCTAAATTATTGCACCACCATTAATCTGTAGGTAAAAATAACAACATTGTGACTACAGAGCTTAGAGCAAGGTTTATTTGTGTAACCACCGCACAAGCCATTAAGTTTTATCCCCTTACATTATATTTAATTAATCCTTCATTTAATGAGGTAGTACTTTTTAAAGAGAGACCTGTGTACAAATATAAACATACACAATTGAGTGCAACCTCCTAAGGTGGTTAAATGGAATGAGAGTATACACAGAAGATAAGATAAGATAAGATAAGATAAGATAAGCCTTTATTTGTCCCACAGTGGGGAAATTCACATAGTAATTGAACCTACTTTTGCCAAGTTCAGTGTGACCAAGCAGACGTTAAAAAGAGAACAGAGGTAACCAGGTCCTTCCTGCAGCACAGCCTTATGAATAAAAGGCTGCTCACATCACTCACGATCATTCCCACATTTTCGTATAAGATGCAATGGTGAGTGAGAAATGTATCACCTGTGCAGAATGATGCATTGTGATATACAGAGATGAGTCGATATAAACTGTACATATAGGACAGCGCCCATGTTGGTGATGAATGAAGAGTGTGGCTCATCAACGTCTTGATGTATGGACAATAGATCATTTCAGTGTTTGGGTTGGTCTTTCAAAGAGTTTGCTGACGATAAGACATTCATAGAATATCAAAAGCCTTTAATTGTGGATGGGTTTTGTGCCTGTTGGATGAGGAGGTTTCTCCATTTGTCAGTTGGGTAAGACAAACAAAACAAACCACAAGTGAGCATGACGACACATATTTACAATGAGCACTGCAGGTGTGCTCAACAGACTCCTATACTTGTTATTCTATGCTTTTTGACTGTTTACTGCTTCGCATCTGACTGGGTATAACATGAGCAAAAAAAAAAAAAAAAGTGCAGCGGCGCACTGATAAATTCTCAAAGCTTCCAGTCATACTGCAACTATCAAGAGCCTCTTCTGAGAAGTCACTGCCTATTTCTGACTGCATCCGACTGTCAGTCTCAGCCTCCACACTTATCTGCTGCTTTCAGCAAGCTCGCCGTCTGTGGATGTAACTGTCTTTAGAGACAGAGAAGAAAAAAGAGAGAGAGAGAGAGAGAGAGAGAGAGAGAGAGGCAGGCAGACAGAGAGAGAGAGGATAGAGAGAGAGGCTCAGCTGCCACCGCAAACTGAAACCCTGTGGCTCCGGGATCGAGAGGAGTTCCGCAGAGTTGGGGTTTCACACGTCGTTGTGTGATCTAAGATAAGACACACTCAGCTGTATCCTCCCTTCACTTAAAAAACACATATACACACACTCACACACACAAGCATAACGGAAAATATTCCAGGATGTTAGACTGCACGAAAGCGACTAGCCTGCCACATACCCTCGCTGCAATAATGAAAGTTCATTGCATGTGTATGTATCCGTGTGTGTGTGTGTGTGTGTGTATCTGCATACTTTGGTTCAAAACTGAAACACTGTCAAGGTATTTTTTTTTGAAAGAAGTAGAAAAACATAGGATGTAGATTTACTGTAAAAATGTAAGAAAACACGATGCCTTTCATAGGAAACCCTCAGTTCCATGTGATTTTACTCTTTGCTAATTACATGAAACACTTATAGTTTGACATTATGGGAAATGCGCTCATTTGCTTTCTTGCAGCGTTTGGTCATATGTGAATGCTAAATGTGAAGCTACAGCCAGGACACAACAGAACAAAATACTCTTCCAAGTAGCTTTAAATTTCACCTTTAAACACGTCTTAATCGTTTGATCCACATAAAAACTGGCTGCAAGAGCAAGTATCCATATTTCCTGACTATTCCTGTGAGAAGAATTGTAGATTATATTATATGATATAGAAAAATGATCATCAATAAAGACATATTCTTTGGTGCTTTGGTGTTTTCTGGTGTTTACAACTCAGCATTTCCTCTCTTTCCACTTTTTCTTTTCATGCATTTTGGCCTCTTATTTAAGTACACGCTTTTATCATTTTTACATAAGGACAACAAACAACCTCTTCGCTCTAATGAAAGCCCCACCTGCACAAGAGAGTAATGAAGCGAACACACTGAAGATGCATTTTCTTCAGATCCGGGCATAAACATCAGAGCTCGGCCTCCCAGCCTCCTCCTCTGTAAGACCCAGGGCTGTTCGCATGGTCAGCAGGGACCTTGTTGTCTTTTGTCTATTTTTGTTTGTTCCCTGCACAGTTGAAAGAGAAGAATGGCTTTCTGTTTGAAACATTACCTGATGGATATTTATGCAGCTGTGAGGCTGTGAAGAGAACCTTTGATATCTTTCTCAGGCTCCACACACACACACACACACAGACAAAAATACACACACACACACACAATCCCTCTGTGAAACCCTAAAAGCCATCATTGGGCCACACTGCACACATGTACGCGTTGCACTCAAAGGTGTTCAGCTGTCTGTCCCCATCGGTGTGAAGCCGACCTCGGAGATTGACCCCGTGACCCGGAGGGAAATGGCACAGAGGTCATGGTTAAAATAAACCCTGGAAACTGGGTAAACAGGATGTGTACACCCACCCAGACATATGGCACTCACTAATCAAACGAGCCAAGAGAGAGAAGTGGAAATCATCCCTGTGGAGGTTTGGAGTATGCAGTATTAGTACAAACCTACTGTACTGCAATTTTAATGGATCAAGCTGCTTAGCAACAAAAGCTCCAGCTCCAGTGTTCTCTCATCAAATGTACAGTAATTTTTTTTTCAAGACAAATACTTCAGAGGGAGAATCGTAAATGCCAAGGTTTTACATACAGTTGCTGGAGTTTCCTGTAGCCAATCACAGACAGCCGTGAAGGACCGATAATGAAATGGTTTAAACTGATCTATCACTTTACAGTACTCCACTGAATATTGCTAACACTACAATTTTACACACCTTGAAGGTCCAGCCTTGTGCCTTAAGCCAATATTCATTTTTTAAAATTTCATTCTTAGAAGCTTAGAGGAACATTTGATGCATTACATGATTTAATCTTGTGAAGTGAGTAAAGGTCAACTTGATAATCAGACTGTCATTCAGCTTCATTCATGCATCCTGACGTTGCCTTCATGTCAGCTGATTTCTCGGGAACAGTTTTTGCACTAACCAGTCGTAAGTGGGTGACTAATGCTTCCTGTCGACGTCACTGTCAGTTAGTGTGAAAGCTGTGGCAGTGGTCGCCACGAGAAGTAAAATGAACCATTTTCAATGCAATGAAAAAAAGCAGTTTAAAGACATGAGAGCATGCACAGCTGCATCCGTCTCATCCACACCTGTCTCACCGTTTGTCTCTCTGTCAGTATTTGTCATTGATGCAGCTAGTTAACCGAGTAGGAAGCTGACATCCTTCCTCCGTCGTGGGAAGTCATCATCAATAGACACGACACCAGACATGTCTGAACCACAGAACAAACCAGAGATGTGGTTAAAGTCAGGTTTGACCTCTATGTCTGTCTCTGACTTTAAGCTTCAGTGTTTGTTCTCAACCTTGGAAACAGAAGGAGACAAAACAGCATCGCCTCAAGGTCCATTTAGCAGCTGTTCAGGAGCTTTTGATCACATCGCATGATCTTCAGGCTCCCACTTGTCATCGTATCATGACAGAGAAATATGTTTATCTGCAAATCCATGACAACTGTTGAGGAAGATCATGTGGTTTGAAAACTCCAGAACAACAACTAAATGGACTTTGAGGTTTATTTTTAGAAACTGATGTTGATCTGATTTTAACTACCTTAATAATTTGGGGTAAAAGAAAATAACAGGCTACTATCGGTTGTCTTTTGACTTGATAATGACATTGCTGTGCTGTATTACTGCAGTATTTTTGGGATGCTCTCTCTCTCTCTTTTCTGACTGTCCACACGCAGGCTTCTGCACTTTGAGTGTTGCTTTTACTCACAGATTTAGCACTGAGGAGTTTTCTGGCAACTGTCATATGTCAAATGCTCTTTTTGTTGGTGTCCTCCACCTCTCTCTCTCTCTCTCTCTCTCTCTCTCTCCCCCTCTCTCTCTTTCCTCTCAGAAGACGATCAGGTACCTTTCAGCAGTTGCTCCGGTGACCTTTAGCAGCTGTGGCGGTGAAATTGGCTGAGCTTCCTTCACCTCATCCTAGTTCTCTTTGCTCTTTCTCTATCTCTCTGCCTGTCTCACGTACGACTGCATCGCAGAGCTGCCATATCATAAATTCACAATCTTAGCTGACACGAGGTGTGCTTTTACAATCTTTGCATGTAAATGACTGTGGCCTCAATGGCTTTGAAGCATTACAGTAAGAAATGACCTATTTCCCATAAGGCAATAGTTATTTCCTGTAAGTCTTCCCGCTTGTGTAGCAACATGACGCACTGTGTATCTCAGCATAAAAGAGCTCTGACAATAACATCAACCTTGTCCAATTATACAGTACAGCATGATATGGCAGCAAACAGCAACCCAGGGCTGTTAATGCTGAACTGGCCTGGACAGTACAACATGAACAAAGTACAAACCTTGTCTCATCTATAACACGGCACAGCTTGGAGTCTCCAGAGCCTCACCTACAGCACATACTCAGGCTTGTTGCCTAATTAGGCCTGCGTCTGAGTTAATTGTGAGAGGTGTGGTGTTGCCGCTCCGTGCTGACCACGCTTCCTGTACAAACGATGTGATTCCTCGTGCTAAGCGCTCAATGAAAAGGGCAGGCCAGCGGCTTGGATGCCCTCCAACAGGTATTCACTGCAGCCAGAGCAGGAGGGAGAGGGTGAAGGAACGAGCTCGAGGCAAATAAATGCACATTTTTTTGCATCTTCCTCCCTGCTGTCCCCGCTCGCCTCCTCAATCCCTCTCGCCCCACTTATTCGCACACCACTTCCATCCATCCACCCTTGGCCCCCCCCATAAGTGAATGTGGCGCTGTGAGTTATGGGATGGCTTTACAGTGTGCTGAAACAGCTGAGGTCATGGATACAGACAGAGTGCACGCAGCCCCGTGTGCTGAATGTAAATGAGTTGGCCTTTCTGCTGAGCCGAGCCGTGCGTGATCTGGTCTGCTCCTCCCCGTGAGACGCCAGGCAGGGCAGGGATCCTGCTAATCAGCCCCAAGTATGTGGGACAGTAGTCAGTGTTTAGAAAAGGACAGAGATTCTTTTGAGGGAGCCAAGGACTCAGCTCCTCTTAAACAGGAAAACAAGAGCTCTTTTTGACAGCCGCATCTCTCTCTCTCTTGTCAGTCTCAGGGCTCTCTCACACTTTTCCCCCCCTCCGTCTTTCTTGTTGCCTTGCAGAGCATGTAGCGAGGAAACACCGGCTGCATGCGTGGGTTTAACATAGTTTCCACTCAGAAAAAGGTGAATTTCAAACCTCCAAAAAACGAGACAACTGCAAGGTGGGGGAAAAAATTGAGAGAGACCATATCTGATGACGGTTGTTTGTTGGACACTAACTTGCAGCAGAACAATAGGTTGCTCTCATGCTGTGTGCTGCAGTGTATAAAAGCTCCAGCATAATTAATGTTAAGATCATATAACAGACTCTAACCTAACCTGTTTTATGCTTCATCCTTTGTTCCACAGTCCCTTGAAATCCCATGTTGAGTAGCATACACATTTACATTCCATTTAACTGTAAGTGGAGATAATTGTCTGCCAATGGGTGAAGTTTTGAATAGATAAAGAGCATAGCATAGGGCTGTGTGTGTGTGTGCATGTGTGTGTGTGTACAGGGGCTTGTGTACTAACTGTGTGTGTGCGTGTGTGGACACCGTTAATAGTGTTTATTTGACTTTGGGGGAAGCCCTGTGCCCATTGTTCATAAAACCCCATATATGGTAATGTAAACACGGCGCTTCGTAACTCCTCTGGAGCGTGCACACAAAAATGAATGAACACAGGAAGACCCACTCTGGCAGGAAGTGGCAGCTGCTGCCATGGTAACAAACTGAAACCCGAAGCGGCGAGGGAGAGAGACTCGCCTTTCTCACTGTCTTGACGTCATTTCTAGTACGCTACGACTAAAAGGCAGCAGCTGCAGAGCACACACAGAGCAAACAAAGATACAAGGAACTTTCGAATGCTTACAAAAAAATGACGAGAGACACGCCGGCGTTGTCCTTTAAAGAAAATCACTGTTCTAGAAAATCCCCATATGCTCACCACTATCAAGGACAATGACTTAAAAGCTGACAGCATTAACAGTAATAATAGCATATTATCAAAAGTGTGACTGATGAATATGCAAATGCTCTCTGTGTTAATGCCAAGTTAGCAATATGGTGGCGACACATTTCTAAACTCGAGCACTATCGCTTTTACAGCTTAGCGGTGTGTGAAACGAGTGCAGTTTTATTGTTGACACAACCACTGGTTTAGTAAATCTGGGTTTCTCAGTCTTGGCTGAGAATGCAAACCAGTATGATGCCAACAGGACTTTACCGAAATGATAGAGAGAACGTGGGAGCAATCAGATAATTTTGTGAAATTACGACGCGTGGCTTCAGAGGACGAAATACGAAGGAACAAAGCAATTATCACCACCAGCTGGAAGGGTGTTAAAGATGGTGCAAACTGGGAAATGGAGGAGGACTGCGGGCATGCATGCATGCATTAGAGATGGAGCAAAAAAAAGAAGAAGAAATGCCAGAAGCATGCATGTCATGCTGTCAAATTTTTAGGTCATGGCTCAAATAGAGTATGTCATAGCCCATGATGCCTTCAGGGCTGAAGCAGTTAACTTATTCCTTTAACTATCTCTGCAGGAAAAATTATTCATAGCAAGGACTACCTATAAAGTAGCTTTTCTTCCTTTGACTAAACATGTTTTAGTTCTATTAGTGAGTAGGCTGACCCATTTAGGTTGAACAGCCATTGTCGCTGCAAATATAAAGCATCATCGAGTTGAATAAAACAGGAATATATTAATGGTCTTCCACAATCATGGTAGGTGATGTTGTTGTCAGTCAAAGAAAAAAGTGTCCAAGAGAACGACTCCCTCTCGGCCTGGCTCATCCTCCCCTCGCCTTTCTCCCCCTCGCCGCCTAATTAAAAACTCTGCATCCATACAATTTATCCCCATCTCTACAACAGCCCCTCACTCATTAGCCGCCGTCTTATCCTTTGTAATTAGCTGTTACTTCTTAATGCTGCCGCTGCTGTATATTAGAATTGAGGTTTAAAGAAAGGGGGTCAGGTTTTCGTTTGGCCCTCAAGGCTAAATCCATAGACAACAAACCTCTTTTAAGAGGGGGTTAGGGGAGGGAATACAAGTGCGCGTCTGTGTGTGTTGATGTGGGGGTGCTCGTAATGAATAAGGCACGTGCAAATGGATAGGGGGGCTTAAGAGGAGGTGTGTCTGCATGCAGATAGGGGAGGGTTGGGGTGAGACGGACGCCACCCACGCTGAGCCCGTGTGCTTAGTATGATGGGAGGTTTGGCTTTAGTTACACACACACCTACAG
Source organism: Centropyge bicolor (assembly GCA_037975185.1). Lineage (NCBI taxonomy): Eukaryota > Metazoa > Chordata > Actinopteri > Pomacanthidae > Centropyge > Centropyge bicolor. The sequence continues at coordinate 898,467 of JBBMOC010000008.1, read as the reverse complement.
ACAAACATCTAATTTTTGGTCGCCACCTTCTTGACCCCACCCCCTCATCATCTCTCTTCAGGGACAGGTGTTGGTGCCTCGTGGGGTTTAGAGCTCCTCAGAAATTGTATTCCACTCATTAGCCCCTTGCACACCCTGCAAACACACACACACACACACGATGATGATGGAAACTCAGGATCGCTATTCCATGTCTGTCAGTAGTTATGATTTATGATGGTAAATTTCTCACAAGAGCCATACGTTGAAACATCTGTGTCTGTGGCAGTAAGTCGGATTCTGGGGTGTCAGCAGTTGCGTTGCCAAATTGTGCTTTTGTCGGAACCATTTTACTCAATCTGTAGGTCAGAGGTAGTCAAAAGACAGCAGTATATAAGTTAGGAACATTTATGTTTATATGTATGTACACAGGGATATTTTATGTATATGTTTAATTGTTAGGGTCAGTAAAGCAAATACAGTTACAAAATACAGGATTGTAGCTGTCCCTGAAGACACCCATGTCCTCGGGATTGTTTCTGGAAATTTGGAAGATTTAAACAAGGTTAGGAATTTCTATTGAACAAATAAAGGTGTTTTTTTTTTTAAAGTCTGACTCTGACTCAAATTTAAATGTGACTGTTTGTAGTCAGAATATGTCATATAAAAGCAGAATTAAGTTGTTTGTTTTTCCACCAGAGATCTATTCCTGACGGTGTGGTTTATTCTTGGAAGCATCATTTGGCAGCCATGTAAGGAGACAGAAACTATACCTTAACAGTTAAATAAATAAATGTAATGAGAAAAAAAAACAGGATTTGCAAAGTTTTCTCAGAAGACTGGAGTTTAAACACATTCACACCGAGGGCCTCGAAGCCTACTGAGCAGCTAAACGCCACAAATTCAATGACAAGCGATGTTGTCGATATTCAATGGTCTAATTCAGTGTATCAGCAGCCATATCTCCCACAAAATATGATTATGTACGGCTCATTTCCTTCCAAAATATGTTTTGGAGGAAGTGTAATTGCTGTCTAGATTACATTCAATGGTAATGTTTTTTTTTTTTTTCCCATCCAGGAAATACGGCTTATACTGAGATCATAAGGAGTAGATTGATGCAAGTGGCAAATAAATCTTTTCAATGTTAAATGTTAATAAAAATGTCACTGATTACTATTTTGCAGTATTTAGCAAACATCGCTATGCTAAATGCTATAGCATTTCCTAACATTAAACCAAACAACATGCAGATGCAGGTTGCAAACCCTTGTCTCCTGTTTCAAAACCCTGTACATTGTAAGAGGTTTTTAAAGAGTCAACAGTGACTTTTTGATGATCTTTCCTTAACCTTAACAAAGAGCTTTGAGCTGCTTCAATGTGGCAACATTAATCAAAGCTTTAGTTGAGAAAAACAGCACAAAGATGCATGATGTTCTTAGTTGCATGTGAAGTCATTTTCAGATTGGCAGAGCCCTTTGAAAATCAATGTTTGTCATCGTCATTTTAACTTCTAACATTAATGATGTATTGTAAGTGTCAGATCGGCCGGTAACAAAGGAACCGTGACACATCACCAGCCCTCCAGTAGATACCACTGAGTGTGATCCAATTGTCCATGGTGGGATCAGTGGATCATCCAGGACCCTCCTGCTATGCTGCCCTCCCTCCTGCCTCCCCCAAAACAGTGTGGGGCCTCTGGTACAACGGGGGGGCCGTGATCAATAGGGATTTTGTGTGTTTGATTGTCTGTGTGTGTATATGTTGTTTGGTGTCTGTTTCCCAGTGTGTGTGTGTGCGTGTTCTTCCATCTGTGTGTTTAAGTGATGTGAGGAGGAGGATGAGGAGGGGGAGAGGTGTGTTTTAGCTCAGTGCTATGGTTGTGACTGATAGGGTGGCGGGCCCCAGCGTGCGGGGGCCCAGGGGACCGGCTGTGTATTGGCGGACTCTGTAGATAGGCTTTCTGTTCCCCCATCGATCCCAACATGTCAATTAGACAGATTCAAATAAATGTGCCCTCAACCTCAGTGAGCCGGCCTTATGCACAGCCTCCCGTGTAAACGACACCCACACATCAGCCCCCGTGTCACCGGAGCCGGCCCAGATACCGCGAGGCCTTCTGGGTTCCAATTGACCGGGAGCTTTTCCGCTGCACAGATTGTTTTTCACTTTGACCCCGGCCTTGGCTCAGGAGCAGTCAGACAATGCATGTGGCACTGCAGACACCATGTAGGTGAATTACCTTTCATAGCGTAGTTTCATTTTGGTTTCTCTGAAAACCAACTGATGTTTATGAAAACTGAAAGAAAGGACACATCGTGCTCCGAGTCTGGTTTTGTTTTGAAAGAAAAAAAGATGAATAATAGTAAGAAACTTGGTTTGTTTGGTCTGGTGAGACAAACCTGGTGCACAGAGGTGTTTCTGCTGAAAAGGAGGTTATTTCAATGATTGTTATTGTAAATGACACATTCATGCTTTTATCACACTTTTTGTGCTTGAGTTCATATTGATTCATATACTAATACTGGTTACGTAAGCATAGAGCAAAATAAATGATGCTCTTATGCATTGCACGGTTTACATTAAAAGGAATGAAAATTTCAGGAATTACACTTATTCAGGTTTTGGTGGAAGATTAGATGCGAAGCACGATACAGCCTCATGTCTGTGCCGTTGATATGTAGCTAGTTAGGCTGAAGACAGTGGTAAACAGTTGGCTGGCTCAGTCTGAAGGTAACAAAATCCATCTCCCAGCACCTCTAAAGCTCACTAATTACACTCCTTATATCTTGTTTCTTCAATCCTTACTAAAACTGAAAGTGTAAAGATGGCAATTTGGAGCTTTACAGAGGGGTTTGTAGCTATTTCTTACACTATTCCTTGGCCTGTGACCAATAACTACCTGGAGTCTCTGCTGGTAAAGCAAAAACAGAACTGTCAATTCTACACTTTTTGCACTGGTTAAATTAGTCAATTAATGACTTGAGACAATTAAGGCCAGACTGTTTCTGCTGTTAGGCTATAAGCTAACCAGCTACTGGCTATAGTCTTGTATTTAAGAGACAAATATGACAGTGGTATCAATCTTCTCCTCTATTTCCAACACCAGAAAGCAAATAAGCTTATTTGCCAGAATGTTGAACTTCTGCTTTAAAGCCAGTCTGAAATACAAGATTATTGCTCCATTGTGTTTGAACACACCTGCATACACACAAATAGACATTTGAAGAACCCAGATGAGACTATAAAATTGACTTTGTCCAAACAAGCCCACCGTTATAGAGACAGATTGGGGGTGAAGCCTCTTGAAGATAATGACAGGGAGAAGAGAGTGACCCCCCTGACTCCAGGTGATAAACCGATACTACCTCCGTCTCTTCCCCTCACTCCATCACCCCTCCTGCTCCATATTCAATCCTCTCCATCAACCCCTCTAAATCCAACTCTTCACGCCTCCTTCCCCTGAGCAGACACCCCTGTGAGAGGACGCCCCACCCTCCTTCCACCCCCACCTTTATCCCCTCCGTGCTGATCAGTAGGATTTACCGTGCACTCGTCCACAGTTCTCAGCCGGTCACACACGCCCTCTGGGTCGATCCAGGTCGAATTCAATTTGTAAGATATTATGTATTGATCCTCTACTCCGTCCTCCCCCCGCCACCTCTCTGCAGTCCTGGCAGGCGCTCATTGACCCACATGCACGATTCCTTGGATCATCATCATCATCACAGAAGTGTGGCAGTCTGAGCCAGTATTAGGGTCGCTGGCCTTAGGCCTTCAGTGTCGACCCCGCGTTACATCTGCTGCCCAAGACCTTCTACAAATACTGAAGAGTAGGAATGAACTTCTGATGAAGGTGCTGCTTGGGTTGAAAAAATACAAACCAAAATCTGTTGTGACAGCTTTGTCGATGCTCAGGAGCCGTCTTTTATGAAAATGTGTCAGCGTGAAATGTTTGGTTAAATTAGTCCACTTCTTTTGGCCTTTTGCTTGGAGTATATTTTGAGAAATGACAGATGGATTTTGGATCCGTTCTACCTATTTATACAACCTCACTTTGCATATTTTTATGAAGAATTGATAAGCAGACCCCCCAGTGCTTCCACGAATCGTTTGCATGCTGCCATTTAGCTTCGCCAACAGGCTCTAAATCTTTCAGATCAATAGTTGCTCCCCAGTCTCTCCATCAAACCCACAAGTAAATAATTCAAATGAGATAGTTAAACCCCTTGGAATATAAATTGTGGAGGAAAAAAAAATCCTCATTGTGATTTGGAAGTGCGATTTACGGGCATACCATCCACTGTGGTGAACTCGGGGGCAGGAAGGGGCCTTCTATAAATTTGCAGGTTAAATCAATGACCGCTTTGACTGGATAAATTGAGATCTGAAAAGCTTTTATGACTTTCCTATTACATTAACATCAAATATTCAGGAGGCTCCAGATCACTTTCCCATTAGGCAGATTGTGGTATTACACTGTTGTCAAAACAAAGCGGCAACCACACGTTCAACCCCATGATGCACATGCACACGTCAGCACAGCCTCAGACCCAGATTATACCAAACATATTTTGGTGCGCCACAAATGACTGACACATAAACAGATGAGCCGAGGTCCTGCATGGCTGACACAGATAAGAGAAATAAGGTCACATGCTAACAGGGGAGAAAGCGCTCCGCCAAGGTGAGCAATGGCTATGACATTTCACAAACTAGGCTAAGTCCCATGAAAATTTACAAAGGGCACGTTGCACATTATTGCATCACGATGGTGATCATGTTCAAAGCCTTTCAGAATCACTCTTTTTTCCCCCCCCTGCAGCTTTTTTTTTTTTTCTTGTCTGCACACGTTAATGTTCCTTGTCAAAGAAACACAAGCCATCACAACAAGCACGTAGATAAATTACCACGCTTCATGCTGCGCATTCTAAAACAAAGCTCGGAAAGTGGGTATCTGCAGAAGTTAGTGAATGGAACAAAGCAAAAATCTTTAAAGAACAAATGCGATTTAGAGTCCTATCTCTGCCAGACACTTCACAGAAATCCATTGTCTCAAACTGGGGACATGAGGGAGTCTGTGCATGTGCATGTATAGTTAAGTAGCAATGCACCCATGCATGTTATATGTGTGTGTATGTGGGGGTGGGGTGGTGAGGGGGGGGCGACAGGAGGTAGTCTCAAGAGTCCCTGCGGGGTGAGTGTAGGACGGCACTGTGGAGTTTCCTCGTCAGCATGTGGGATTCCCTCTGTTTACCCCTCCATTTCCTGTCCCAGCAAGGAAGCATGAAACACTCGCCGACTCCCCTGGCAGGAAACACGAGCCCGCTCTGCTTTGTGACTCACATCGTGACCTTCAGCCAAATGCTCATCACATGACAGGTTTAGAAGCGCCCAGGGGGAAATTTAAATGCTGGCAGAATACAAACGTACATGCTGACAGCAAATTTGTACGTGTCTATCAGTGAACTGTTTTTCGCCAAGGCCCTTTAACAATAGCACATTACACAGGGGTGAATTCAACCGCTGCAAAAAATATCACTAACACTAATCTTACATAGCCACAGGAAATGTGCAGAAACACAACCTTCCAGGGGCTGAAGGTGGTTTCCCCTTAGTTTGACTGCAGCACTAAACTGTCTCAGATCGTGTTTTTACCATCTCCTTGGGTCCTTGATGATATTATATTTAAAGACATTTAGTATGTAGCACTCTTGCAAACCCAGTTCAGTTGAGTGAATGCTGTGGTTCCACTGAGGCTGAGCAGCTAGTTCATGCTATCATGCAACAATACAGAGTGAAAACTATTGTAACAGTGTCTTATCCATGACGACACCAGCCACCTCTGTTTTCACTCTTCCATCCTCCTCTGTGAACATAAATGATTGCTGCATGTAACACTCGTTCAAGCTGCGAGTGTATCGACAAGTGACAATATAACAATTAAAATTAATCAGTGTCCCATCAACAGCTCGGTACGACATAATTACTACACTTATCACACATTATACTGTAACTCAGTGGTGAAAGAAGTATTAAGAAAAGTACCAGTATCACGGTGTCACTATACTGCACCACATGTCAAGGTCCCACATTCAAAGTTATATTATTATTATTGATGCATATATAAATGAAGGACTTTATGTTGTAGCTGGTCAAACTAAAGCTAATTTGTGCTTTATATATCTCTGACATTGAATTTAAAGAGTGCACAATATTTTTTTTATAAATACAGTTTCAATATATGCACAACCTTGTAGTAACTATAGCAGTAGAATAAAAGTAGCGAGTAGAGGAATAAAATAGCATATAATGTACTTAAGTACAGTACACGAGTAAATGTACTTAGTTACTTTCCATCCCTGTATGAAGGTAACAGAATGACTAATGAACACATTCAATCTTGTTTAATCCACAGGTAGTTTTAAGGGTCATGTGCTGAACTATTTCTCGTGAGCAGCGACTTCTGAGAATCTTGTTGTCGATCAGGTGGATCCTGTTTCCCGTTTTTACACTAAGCTAAGCTAAACAGCTGCTGGCTGTAGCTTTATAAACAACACAGGTGTGAGTGTGGTGTCAATCTCTTATCGAACTCTTGTTAAGAAAGCAAGTGCATTTCCCAAAATATGGAACTATTGCTTTACTTATGGCCACAGTCGTTACATGTAATTGTGGGATGTTTAATGTTGTCACTTTCATTCATTTAAAGTATGTTTTAGCCGCTCACCTTCAGCTGGAACTCCTCCAACCCCTGAGAACTGCTCAGCCTCAATCAGCTCCACCTACTTCAGTGAACAGTGCATCGAGTAAAATATGATGGAGCAGCCAGCTGTAAGTCTGAGAAGTGAACAAACACCTGTGATAGAAGCAGAAAAGACACCAGGAGAAGTTGTGTGAGCGAGTCATCACGTTATACATCCACTTATACATCCACGTTTGAGCCACAGAAGATTTGTCAGGACACGAAATGTGTTTAAATAACGGCAAATGAGCAAATAGGAAATTAATCTTCTGTAAGCTAGAAAAACATTTCCACAAGCAATTTGAATTTTAGAAAACTGCGAGGAAAGTTGACGAGAGCGATACTGAAGGACTCACTGAGCAAGAGCACCGACTTACTTATGAAGGTTACCGCTACAGGCAACATATGCAGCTCTTTAAGGACCTAATGAAAAACTTCTCTCTGTCCAATATCAGCATATGTAGATTCTCAAGCCTCTGGCGAGCATTAAAACATGATTCAATACTAATTTCTTGTTATTCATTTTTTAAAAATATTATTACTCCTAGAGAGAGGTAATTTACTACACTTCTTGTGATGTTATTTTTCCATAATGCCCCAGATCAGGGCAATTTAATGCTCATTTAGCCTTCATTAAAAATTGGGATAACTCAGTGACCTCTGTACTGCCTGATCAGTGGCAGTAATGATCTTCATCGTGTAAGTTGATTAAACCAAGGCAATGACAATAGACCTACCCAAAGGTAATCTGCATTGTGCAAAACAGTTTTTAGTATTGCTCAACTTTATTTTGATATTTCAAAGGTGTTATCTTAAATCTCTAATATTTAGATGGTCATTTTGAAGGAAAATAAGCAATATGGTGCCTTTAGTTTCTCCAGCATTGATAAACTACCTACCACATAGTCAGAAATCAAAGTGTTGGGCATAGATAGAAACTTTGACCTGATGATGCTGCAAAATGAAAGTTTTTACAATTCATCCTGAAGGGAGCATGAACGTCCCGTTCACATTTTGATTTCATAGAGGAGAGTTTAGAATTCAACCTCTGGGGATCATGAATCTCTATGTCAAATATTTAACCAGATAAGTGAAAAATATGACTCTCTGGTGGCTGTAAAGGAAAAGTCAGAAATAAATGTCATGGCTATCCATCTAAAACTTATTAAGATGTTCCAGTCTGGCTAAAATTTGCCATTATCGTCCCCAGAGACACGCTCGTATGGCAGAGTTTAGAAAATGTGTGTCTTCTTTGAATAGGAGGAATCACACTCTCACTCTATTTTTGGAAATGGCTAAAGCATCACATTTATTTCCTTGTTATCTTTCTTCTTTTCTTCTTTCCATCAAAAACAAGTCAAGCAAACCTTGGAACCGTGTCACAATGTATAAGCACTGAGCGATGACTGGCTCTTGTTTTTCTTTTCTGAGTTGTCTGTCTTGGAAGTGCGCTTCCTTCCTTCCTCCCCTCCAGATTTCAGCTCTGTCTGAGTTTGGTGTCATGGGCCAACAGTCGGAGACGGGGCCGGCGGTGAGCCTGGACTACATCAAACGCACACCAGACGCTGCAGCCGGAAGACAGGCAGGAACCGTGAAGCTCTGCTCGGCTCCGTCGCTGTCTATCATCAAAAAACTGACCTAGAACCAGCAGCGCTGCGTGGATGGGGGTGTCAGGCAGGTGGGGAGGGACGCGAGCCAACATGCAGTCTGCTTTTTGTCAGCGTGTTCTCCTGTTCAGCCTTGTCTGAACTTTTGTGTTCAGGCGGAGAGAAAATGAGAATATCAGAGTTGGTGTCAAGTGGCGACTGGATCCTCATTCATCTGCAATCCGTTCTCTTGGTGCAGGGCAATTACAAAATACAGAACATGCCAATTTTTTGTTTTTTTATTTCCAGGAAAAGGTTATTTTCAGAGGATGAAGATAGACTTTCCACTTGACCCGTGTATAATCAAAGAGCATAACAATGAAACCAGGTTCTCTCTGTGGTTTTCCCCCCTGCAGCTTTTTGACATTTAGCAGAGCTGTCTTCTGACTTAATGACTGGTGAATGAGGGAAGAGAAGAGGCAACGTGTGCGACTGTTGTTGCATTCTTCGAATCCGTGCAGCCATCAATCATTCACTTGCTGATTTCTCTGGTTAGACACATGTAGAATAAATTAATGGGATTTGTCCAAAAATAGTTAATGTAAGTAACATCTATGCGTTCAAAAGTCAGCTCTTTTTTTTCAAACAGTGATTGATGAATTGGAAACTGCTTTCTGCGTAACATTTCAAACTGAAGTCCTAACATGTCAGAGCTGAGCAAGACCAGAGAGGACTTAAACCAAACCAAGCTAAACTAAGCTGATCCACGACCAGAGGAAACTAGTCCAGGCCGGAGCGGCTGTCAGATGTCCGTCAGCCTGCACAGATCGTCTCAGCCAGTCTGCGGGTATTGATCTCCCCGATTGATCTAAGGCTCTGTCCATCTGCCTGATCCAGACCTTAATGCCACAGAGTACACAGGATGAAGAGGTGGGGAGGGCGAAAAAGGAGAGCAAAGCGAAGATAAACAGATAAGAGCACAGATAGGACGGTGCATCAGGAGCTGTAGGCGGAGTAGGAGGTGGATGCAGAGAGTCTAGCCAGTCTCGTCTGGACAGCTGGTGTTGATAACTAATCTGCCATTGCTGGCGCTTTTTGTAAAACATGAAACCCGGCAACCTGATAGCATGAATTAATAAATGAACAATTTCTTCTACAACGGGGCCCCCTGTTCCACGGGGGTTTCTTTACACAGACACAATAGACGCTCAGAGGGGCCCACAGGGGTGTTCATTCCCTCAAGTACTAACTACACAAACCACTGCATGACTGAGAACCACTTGATCAAATAATGACACCAAGAGCTGATATCCTCGCTCATGCAGCCGCCGGAGTAATATGCAGTGTGGGATCTGTGAATAGCATTTGGGAGGGAACCGACTGCCGAGTCTCTGTTTCTTTTTTTGGTTATTTAGAGCAGGCCTAATAAGCAGTGTGGGTGGTGAATGAGGAACCATTAGCTCAATAGCTGAATGAAGCGAAGCTCAGCCTCCTCTTGCTTCTTCTCGCTTTTCACCCCCGGCAATGGGAACACCTGCACCGAGACACAGGAACGGCGGGAGGGGTGGAGGGGCAGAGGAAAGAGAGTGTCAGGGTTAAGAGGTGGAGAGGCTTAGGTGAGGGGAAGGTGGGGTTGAGGAGGAGAAAGAAAGAGAGAAAAGACGCTTTCTTGCCAAGAGTTAGATGAGAAAATCAATATCCCTCTTATATTTTCCACCTTAATTATAAGGTTACAATTAGCAGCTGGTTATATAAATACTGGAAATGGGAGAACAGCTTGGCTCTAACATCACTTGTGAACATGTTATATCTCGTGGTTTTAATCAATTCAAAAAGCTTAAGTGAAAAGTGATTTGCTTTATGTTACGTTATGTGCTGGACTGCTTATTTCTGCATCTGCACTAAATCCCCACTGTAACATTTTTACACTTTTGACTTTGTTTGTATGGGTTAAATAGAGTTTCGCTTTGTACCATTTGTGCATATTTGACCACTGGAACATTTGTGTTCATTCGCCCCAAATAGTCAATGAATCAAACATTAGCTGTCTGCCAGCCACATGTCTATGATGCAGATTCAAAAAGCTGAAGAAGTTTTTTCACTCAAGTTGAATCATTTTTAACTCATGCAAAAGCCTCTTTGTGTCAATTTGCGCCACACTGGGTGACATTATTATTGTGACTTTGTATGCAATTATGCCACCTCTTATTCAGCTCATTTCCTGTTTGAACACACAGTAAAGTTAAAAAAAAGTGAGGCAAAAAAAAGCCTACCAGCACCTCTAAAGCTCACTTATTAACAGCATTCATTTATAAATACAGCTTAAACAAACAAGATATAACATGTAAGTGAATCAATGTGTTTGTTGTAAGAAATTCTTTTAACTATTTTGTGAAACTTTTTTTTTTTTACACAGCACACTGTTCCGTCCATGTTCTTGTCTTCCTCTCTGCAAGAAAGCAAATAACCATCTTTACCAAAATGTCAAACTATTCCTTTAAAAGCACATCACTTTTTTTGTTCTCACTTCCTGGAAAGAACACTCATCCTCGATGTCTGTTTTTCCATTGACAGCTGCAATTGATGAAACTGACGACGAAAGGTGAAAAGAATGAGACCGAGGCATTGTGGGTGCTGAGTGAGCCTGTCAGAAGGCTGATGTATGGCAGGGCAGATGCAGCGAGGGAGGGGGAGCTGCAGGGCAGGGGTGGGGGTGGGGGTTGGTTATAGGCTTGGCTGAGGTAAGCTGGCAGTTGGGGCACAGAGGAGAGGGGAAAGAACAGAGGGAGAGAGAGGAGAGGAGCAGGCATGCAAGCTATGTGATGATTATCAGAAAACACAGGGGCCGTCTGTTCTCCACCCTGCCCGGGCTGGGAGGCGCAGGGTTGGGTCTCTGAGCAGGTGTGCAGGGCGGGGAAACATAGGAGAGGAGGGAGGAAGGGGGGGAGGAGGAGAGACAGCCAGGGAGATGGAAACTATATTAGGAGAAGGAGAAGAAAAAGACAAATTGGAGAAAGACAGAGGTGAGTATTGATAAAAAGACTGAAAGACAGACATGAGGTCTCGATGACACCGTGGCCGCGAGCGATCGTACGCGAGATGAGAACGGAGGTCAGGGTAGGTGGAGGAGAATGGCACGCAGACTTGCTGGAAGCTATCCTGGTCATTAGTGTCTCTCGCATGGCTCAATAAAGAGCTCAGACACTGGAAGACTGTATGCCTTCCAGCATTCGTCTGTATGGTTAAATGCCAATATAGAAACAGCAGTGTATCAGAGGAATCAGAGGGATCAATGGAGAGGAAAGGTGAGCGTAACTGGATCACTGTGACCCTCAGCTGACCCTTCATCACCGGGACACACACTATATCACCTGTCCCCCGGATGCACACGTACGCCCCCCCCCTCGCTAGCAAATACACATGCACACACACAGTTGACCTCTCACCTCATCGGTTCACTGTCGCATCAGCTCAAAACACTTCTGTACTTCCTTTCTCTCATTTTTCTTTCTCTCAGCTGGGGGAATGGTGCACTGATGCGTGTACAGCAGAAGTGAAAGAGAAATATATGCTGTTACACTCACATTCAAAATCACAAGTGTCATACAGTCAGTGGAAGTTGGTATTTTAGATCTACTCGTGAACAGAATTGCACATTTTGTGTTACATTTTGTTGTATGAAAAGATACATCTGTGGTGAAGAAATACCAGAAAGAGGAGACTTGCTCTATATGAAAAGTGCCCTGAGATAACTTTTGCTTTGGTGCTATATATAAATAAAATTGAATTGAATGAAGGCCAAAAATATAACCATGACAAAACATCTGTGTCTTCAAGTTGTGCTAAAAATATGCCTGTACTCTTTCTAAGTATGTTCCAAGGCTTTGAAAGGGCAAATAATTGGCTCGTGACCCCACATTGCAAGATAATTAAGCACAGATAGATCAGCAGAGACCCTGCTTGTGTACACACACACACACACACATACACACAAGCCGCTGTTGCCTTGTCAGCTGCTGCTGCTTCTGGTAAAGAGGCCAGACTGTGGGAGTGCAGGGACATTTCTCGCTAAGGGAAGTGGTGGGTTTTTGTGGTCTCGTTTTAGCCCCGTGTGTTGAGAAATGGCCGAACGCTGCTTTCATTTCGAGCCGAGAGGCTAGCAATTACACTCTGCGCAGCACGTGACCGAGATGCATGGCTTTTTATTGCGCCGCCCAGGCCCTCCAAGGCTGATATGCCAAGAATGAAAAATAAAGAGTCGACCCCTCCCCCTCGCCCCCTCCGCCGCTCTGACCCTCCCCTCGCACACACTCAAATAAACAGACACACACATGCACGCAGTCGGTGTCTTGCTGTCTGAATGGCTTCCAGCCCCATATGTGCGCGCAGCTCATCTTTGCATTTATCAGTCTCACAGTATAATGAATACCTTGCGCTGGAATGAATGGATTCGCCAATAACGCTCCAAATGTTCTCGGGCGAACATGGCCTCAGCCCGTAATGCTCTTATTGTTCTCTGTAGTGTTTGCTCCATTGAAATAAAGATCAATATCCAGAGACAATAGATGACCAGCAGCATCAGATGAAAACAGCAAACATTCATTTAATTGTTGGAGAGTTGTCATTAATCTACACTAGTGTGTGTGTGTGTGTGTGTGTGTGTGTGTGTGTGTGTGTGTGTGTGTGTTGATTTTGGGGGTGTGTGCCTCCCATTGTCTGTGCACCATCTTACTTTTTTCCAAAGTGCTCGTGCTTTTTTTTTTTTTTTCCTTCCCTCCCTCTCCCAACAACGGGCACCGCATCTTTTTCTGGTCAAGGAGGACGTTGATGAATTGCTGCGAGGCGAGCTGGAGAGGCACAATTAAGATTCCATCAGGATAAAGGTAAAGGTAAATTATTTACATTAACAAGAAGGCTCTGCTCACCCAAACATTCCTCCACAAATGGAAGAGGAAACAAAAAAAAGAAAAAGAAGCCCTACCTCTGGAAGCTGGAGGAGCCGGCTTCCGTAAATTGTTTGTGCTTTTAATTAATGAGCCGGGCAAATGTTTGTGTATGTATGTGTGTGCGTGTGTGTGTGTGTGTGTGTGTTAGGTGTGTTGGGGTAGGGCGGGAGTACTGAGGGGAGGTAAAGAGGAATGATGTGGTGGGTGGTAGAAGAAGGGCCTCTCACTGGCTCATTAAAATGGCCAGCGAGGCACAGACCACAGATAAGGTGTTTCCTCTTTTGATGCAGAATCAATGGAATGATGATTAACGAAAAAGTGCGCTGGCTTTGAAAAGTATAGTTCACTAATCTTTACTTGTAGGAAACAAGCATTTCTTCACCGGAAAAGTGGCACTTTTGTGTCTTAAGATTGGTTAAAAATTTTCTAATGTTCTGCTTCTCTTTACGTTGAAGAACAATATTTTAGGCCGGACTGCATCTTCAAATGTACAGCAATGACACTTTTATAATTATTTACATATGTCCCATTTGATTCAGTCATGTGTGTCTAGTTACTTCCTGTCTTTATGTGCTTCCCACCTAAATGATTGGTGATTGGTTTCACCTGTGATTCTCTGCTCCATTAGTGTGTGTGTGTGTGTTCCCTTCACTCTGTTTGAACCTACTGTCAAACACTGCTCAGTCTTTCTTCCTCGTGTTCTCCTTGTGTTTTGGATACTTTTCCTTAGTTTTCCTGGACCTTACCTGTCTTCTGGATTTCGGATTCCTGCACATTCCCTTTTGGATTTATTTGCCTGTTTGGACTGCCTGCCTGTTTTGAGCCTGACCATCCAGTAAGTCTGTTCATTTATCATTATAGTATATGATTGAACAGCACTAGATCGCCTCTGTCACTCACACAAACGAGCTCTAAACACAAAGCTGATCGTTAAGGTGAAATGATGAACTTTTTAACAGACAGTTAAAATTTAGCAGCAGTTACGGAGCAACGTTCATTTGAAGTCTTGTTTCTCTGTTTTTGGTCACCACCAACTCTAGAGGGAAATATCTGGCTCTTTAGCTGCTAAATACTCAACTAAGTTCACCAGCTATTTTCATTCTTTCTTTTTTTTTTTTGTGCTCGTCGAGTACAGTTGGTTTTTAGTTTCACAGACAACGGTGAGACTGAACCAAAACAGTAAAGCTGCAGCCTGTACAACCAAAACAAATAGCTCAAAGTTGCTATAAATCTCTGTAAAACTGAGGAGAGCTGCCCAGTTGAGTGATAATTTCCTTTGTGTTCATTGCTCCGAATGACCTCTTTCACAAACGAGTTGTCATGTGATCCATTGTTAATATAAAAAATATTGGTCAGAGCTGCTTTAAGTTCAAGTGCAAGTCACTGAGAATGAAAAAGGAAAGAGTTATTGTTAGTTTTTCCAACTCGTGCAGTCACAAAAATAATAAAACCCTCCCCACTCAAGAGAGATAGGGACACAAGAGAGAAACTAATATGGAAGGAATCAGAAACATAAACACGTCCATGTGAAGAAAAAAAAAGAGTCACAGTGGGAAACGATCTGAATATGAAACATTGATTTTGGACCACATTTGTTTGACAATTTTCCAAAACAAACTTTTCCCCCATGTGACATTTAGATAACATTTCTAAATTGACAACCTGCGTTACAATTAGGTTTGTTTGGAACGTATACATGCAAACATTTACGTGCCTCCTCAGATTTCCAGTGCCGGGCCGTCTCCTTTTGTTTGCATTAGTGAACGCGTAAGTGTATTTTGGCAGCACGCAGACTCCGGCTCCTCTTTTTTTTTAATGGCTTACAAAAAGGGATCCAGGCAAAAGGGGCAAACTGCACATGGAGAAATTCAGTTTGATGAGCATGTCACAGCTCAATCCTCTCAGAAAATATGCAGTCGCTCTCCCTCTTCCTGTTTGCCTAATGTTGTGGAACAAGCAAATTGAATGTTTGTCCAAAGTGCAGCAATTACTTACTAATGAGTAATAACCTACATGTATCTGACATTTTGCAAAAAAAAAACAGAGGAAGCAGGATTAGAGAAAAGAAAAATGAATACAAATTCGTGTAGCAGAGCTTTTGTTTTTTCTTTATTTTTGCTAAATTAATCATCTCACGACCCCATCAGATTTATCCCGTGACCCATTAGAGGGGTCCTGACCCCCAGTGTGGGAACTCACTGGATTCAACTAACTGTATTTAAAGCCTACATACTGTATAAGAAATGAGTCCCAACATGATCAGCTACAACATTAAAATGCTATTTACTAGTTAATGCATCACTAATAATTAGCTAATGATCTAATATATGAATATAATAATAGAGTATTTTCACACTGAAGTACTTTTACTTCTTCCAACATTGCTGCATCCTGCTTCACCCTGCAGCAGGTGCTGTGCAGCTATTTCGCACATTTTGCTTTGTAAAGCTTCTGAAATGTCATTTTCGATGTGTGCAGACCTTAGTAGGAGTTTGTACCCTCTTATCCTTCATCACTGATGCTTGATTTGCTGTCAGAATGATGCTGAATGCCACATGACTCCTCCCAGACAGAGATGCCCTTGGCTTGATGGGATCAATCAGACAGCATGCCTCAGAGTTTAAGTCCTGTATGTGTGTATGTGCGTGCATGTGCTTGTGTGTGTGTGTTTACGTGCACACTGTGTCTAAGTGTGTGTTTGCATATTTGCACAGCTGTGTATGTTTATACCCACCAATGCATGTGTGCCCACACATGCTCAACATGAAAGTTTAAATGTGTGTGTGTATGTGTGACGGAGCTTTTGCTTGTGTGTGTGTGTGAGTGGGTGAGAGAGCCAGGGAGAGAGAGAGAGATAGTGTGTGGGTGGGATCCGTTTTGACAAAGTTCCCCATTTTTCAGAAATAATCACTTGTTCCCGTTACAGAGACAGAGTTGTGTGACTCCGGGGCTGCTGAGAAGGCAAAGCTAGAAAAAACCTCTCTGGTTCTCTCTCTCTCTCTTCTTGTGTCTCCCTCTCTCTCTGTCTCTCTCTCTCTCACTCCTGGTGCATCCGACCCTTGTCCTTGTGGCTGCTAACGAGGGGGTGCGGCTGTCACTGGAGGCGTTGGGGCTAAATTACCATATTAATTAGCTCATCCTTTGACCGACAAACAGAACTGAAATGTCACCACACTCACATTGGCCATAGGAAACACAATTAGTGGAAGTCATTATTGTTTTAGCAATGCCCTGTGTTTCTCACTCCATTTCCTGTGTCCTCCATTCCTCCCACTCCTCAGCTCCATCTCCTACTGTCTCCTGTTGTCTTTGCTGTTTGGCCCATGCATGCTTTGATTCCTGTTTGCATTGCAAAGCTGAAACAGGAGCCATGTAGGATGGAGTTAGTCATGTAGTAGAAGTGTTCAGAGCTGACGTGAACCCGCTGCTCGGGCCGGCGTGCAGAGCTGAAGAAGTAGCCTTCACTCACAGGACACAGGAACAGCAGCGAGGTTTCACTTCCTCATACTAATGATGTCACGCTGAGCAAAACTGCAGGGATTTCTATTTTGACAGGCGTGGTGTGCTGCCGATGGACAGGGCTGCGTGTTGTTAGCGTGACCTCTCCCTGAGCATCCCCGTCTCTCCCAGCATCGGCCTGCATACATGCACACACACACACACACACACAGAGCGAGCAGGATTTCCTACCAAAAGCACAAATTACACTTGGATTGCTTTGCTGTATCATTGAATGTCTATAGTTCTCAAGGCAACACGATGCTGATGATACACTTATAAACTGACAACATATACTGAAAGTGACATATCAGCGACAGCAGCTTGTGACCCTGACACTAAAAAGAGAGTCTGCGCTCAGAAAAACATTTTTTTATGTTTCACGAATGAACAGCGGCATTTAATTCAGTGTGCCTGTTTCAGTGCTTTCTTTAACCCTGCCAGGTTTTATCACAATGGTCTCACCTATGTGCTATGGTCAAGGAGACTTTATGGATGGACTGTTACAGACAATGATTAGGATGCAGCATAAATCTATGTCTTGCTTTGTGTGTTTAAGTCCCTCCTCAGCTCTGTAACTCCATAGTGGTTTGAATTAGGTTGCACCATTGCACTAGCTGCCAATCCTTTATGAATTTATGACTTTGTTTTATTTATCTTATTCATCCAGTTTAGGATGAATGTGATTAAGTTTACTTCGCAAAAGCCTTTTTATCATTTGATGTTAATAATATAATGTTTTATAATGAGACAAATATTGTGTATTTTTTGTTAAATACAATCAATGTCAGATGTTGACCATGTTCACATTTAGCTTTAAAATCTCCTTTAACTTGGAAACAGTCACACCAGCTATTTATTTACATTTAATAAAACTAATCATTCTGTACAAACTGATGCAAGTGATGATGATAAATGTCCACATACAGTAGTGAACACTCGCATTATAGCAAAGTTTGAACCATTTTTCACTGTGCAACATTCAAGCAAAGGCACAGCCACAGTTGATTTTCTTTAAATAAATGGTAAAAAAAAAACAACAAAGGGAGGTTTGATGCTGCATGCCATTCAGATAGAATAACTTGTTTGAGACACTGCCATGTGTATGCCATATGTATACTTCTTTTGATCTAAAACTCGACAGTGTACTGCAGCACACCCCCTCACAAACACCATTCCTCTTTTTGAATCACTATCCACGTCTTTGTGTATTCCTGGTGCAGCCATCTGATGAATAAGTTAAACCAGAGGCGACTGCAAGGCTCAGATATCCTCCTGTGTAGATCTGACCTGGACCACTACCTTTGTGTTCTTCTATGCTCTCTCAGAATGCTCTCATCATTTCAACATCAAAGACGCTGTCCAGATATCAGTCTCTTCACACGGATGGCACCTCGGAGCGTCCTATGCGTGCCTGCGGGTCAGAGTGCACACGTGTGTGTTTGTGCATTTCTATGGTATGCTGAAATCCCTCCGTTCTTCGTATAGGAGTGAGAGATCACGTGATCGACCAGATGAATACTGCAGTCTGATGCCGGACAGAGAGCAGTTTGTCTCCCGCTCTGTCCTAATCTGCTGCAGCCAGGCTTCTGTCTCATTAAGCTAATGAATGAGAGGAGTAATTCAAACACAAAAGTTGGTTAGAAAAGAGTGACACAGTGGGACGCCATTATACTTTGAACCGGATTTTCTCCAGTTCTCTGAGTTTGATCTGCTGAATTTCTGCCTAATTCTCTGTTGTCCTGTCCTGTCTTGTCTCGTCCAGCTATCAGCAGCGAGATCTCCCACTTCAGAGGGCTGACTGATGTAAGCCGTGATGGAAGCTGACAACAGACAGTCACGGACAACAGACACGGTAATAATTCTACAATTCAGATTTGTTTCTTTATCAAATCAGTTTGGCTAACCTGGGAGTTTGCGCGACGTTTTGGCTGAGGTTGACAAATTTCTCATTACCTTACTAAAGCAGAAATGCTACAATACAAAAATACAAACATCCTGCATCTAAAAATGTTCCAATGTCCAAAAGTAGTAACATCAAAATACACTGAACTAAAAGCATTAATTATGCAGAATAACCCATTTCAAAAAAATGAATATCATATTATTGAATTATAAGTTGTGATGCATTATGTGGAAGCATCACTTTAATGGCAAAGGTGGGCCTGATTTCCATTACTTTATATGCTGCTGGGTAGCTCACAGTAATCTATACTACATTATAACTTATTAGTTGATTACAGTTTTTATTAGTAATCTAAATCTGCAAAGTAATTAAAGTGGAGTAAAAAGTGCAATAGTTCCCTCTGAAATGTAGTGAAGTAAAAGAATAAAGTAACAAAAATGAAAATACTCAAGTGATGTAAAAGTGCCTCAAAATAGGAAGTGCAATATTTGAAGTAAATGTACTTAGTTACATGCCATCACTGGTGCTGTAAGTACAATGATATTATTATTGAAATGCCAATCAGTCAAGTTTAACAAACCTGAAACATCCCTTCACTTGACTCCTGTGACTCCTGTCTGTCCTCGTCAAACTCAGTCTTTTCAGCCGTACGTTCCCGAGGAGCTGCAGATGCTACGCTTCATTGATGGAATTATTAGCTACCAATAATCACATGTTTTATTCATGGGCGCATGTGTGCAGTCATGTATAATGTGACGCGTCTGTGTGCATATGTGTGCTCTCCTGGGGGGCCTTCACTTGAGCCCACCAGCGCAAGAAGTGGGTCAATCCCACAGCGCCTCAGCGGTGAGAGTCAAGCAGCGACACGTCTACGAGAAGCGAAGAGACGGAGGAGGCGCAAAGGCCTCTGTGAATCAGAGGCAGCATCACATGTAGCAGTCAAAGCATCAGCTCCTAACATACAGCGTGCGCGCGGTATGTACACTGCCTGCTGCCTACGTGGGTGGACCGAGCAGCGAGCTAATCAGATGTGTTATTTGTATGGGGTGAAAGCGAGGCTGCTCACGGAATATGTGAGAAATTCGTCTTTGACCTTGAATCTCGCTTTCATGCTGCTGCGCTTGACGGCTTCTCGCATGTGGTCTGATTTAGACGCGTTTTTTGAAGGACAAGTCAAGGGGGCCGAGGGAGGGCGAACCCTTGAGAGCAGCGCAGCAATGTGTCAAACTGAAAATGTTTTATGATGCAATAAAAGATGATTATGTAGCTGCTTTGCCAAATCATATTGAGTCTATTAAGATTTTTAAATATCACCCCCCCCCCACCCCACAATCAAATGAAGACGTTACAGCCTACACGCATTTACTGTATTAGTGCGTAACTTTTTTCTCTTTTAAGGTCACTGGATTAAAAATGAGTTTCACATACAGTAAATACTAAACAAATGTGATACCACGGTGCTGTTAGGTTTTGAGTTGTGGTTCTCACTTTGATTTTATTTGCACAGTGGGGGTGTTCCTCTCTTCTTCTCTTCTTTCCTCTCCATCCCTAATAGAAGATGCCGTTAGAAGTCTTTCTCCCATGGGAAGAATGCGACAGATCCCACATTGTTCATTGTTGTTTGTCTCTCCTTGAACAGAAAAGCAAGGGGGGAGTGGCGGGGGGGTAGAAAGTTGGAATTACAAAGATCACATTTTCATCCTCTTTGATCTGACGTGTTAAGAGAGGGTTTTGGTGAGTTAGAGTGTGTGTGTGTGTGTGTAGGGGGGGGTGACAATGTTTGCACGAGTGTGTCACGGCGAAGAGAAAGAAAGTATGTGAGAGAAAGGGACAGTGAAAGCGAGAACTGTACGGAGGAGGAGGGGGGGATACAATGATGTGAAACCGTCCTTGAGGGTTTGAGATGCATAAAGGGAGGAGATGCTCCATGCAGGGCGAGTGGGCTGTTTATTTACTGCAAAGAAGCTGTCTCCCTCCAGGGCTTTCCAGGGGAGCTTGTCCCCATCACTACCTCGGCTCCTGCACCTGCCCTCCGGCTAAACCCCCCCAGTTAAGCTCCACCCAGCCAGGCAAGACAGCGAAGAGAGGAAAAGAGAGAGGCTCTCCTCTCATAGCCCTCAGCCTTGTTCTCTCCTTCCCCCGTCTGGAGCTGAAAATGGGGTAAACCACGCAGCGCCTCTGCCTCGGCAGCGAGGAAAACAAGCAGGCTCCTAATGCCAAAGAAGTGCTTATTAAATCCCAGACAGCCTTGCAATTGTGCTGTGCAGCCAGTCAAAATAAGAAATTGTTTGTTGTTGGTTTATTCAGCCTGCCTCCCTCTTATTCCACATGCTTTCTTAACCTCCTCCGAATCAGCCCGGACTTTCTGTTTTCTCTATTTCATTCCCTCCCCTCCTCCTCCATCCTCCTCCCTCCTTCGTCTTCTCTGTTTGTGAGAAATGATGTGTGGCTGAGGCAAAAACATGGGACATGACAGCCAAGCAGCGAAAACATGCAGATGTGACAGTATGAGAGGGCCACTGGAGGGCAGAGAGAAGGAGGGAGTATTAGGGAGAGAAAATGACAGGCACAAACAGAAAATCTGATAGAACTGAGACGAGACATTGCGGGAGGAAAGAAAAAAAAAACACAGTGTGCAGGAGGGAAAGAGAGAGAGAGCGAGAGAGAGAGAGAGAGAGAGAGAGAGCCTGAGGGATGAAATATTTGAAATAGTGAAGGAGATTGTTAGTGTGGAGAGAGGGAGGGAGGGAGAGCGAGGGTTGGGGTACACTGCGAGCGGCAGATTGTGGGGGCGCATGTTGTCGAGGTGGCCCAGGTCCCTGGTGCCCTCCTGTTTCATGGCTCTCACAGCCTGTCAGTGAAAACAGCCCAGCCATGTAGACAGCTGTGCTCAGGAGGCTGCGGGGGCGAGAGGAGAGGAGAGAGGAAAGAGGAGAGAGGAGAGGACCTTTGTTTTCCCTTTTGCTCCTCATCTCCATCAATGTCCTCCTTTTTTTTTTTTTTTTTTTTAATCTCCGGGCTCTCCGTATAGTCATTCCTCCCAAAATTTCTGGGCTCTGCCATGTTTGTTCTATTCATCTGCACAAAGTACCACAAAAGAAACAAAAGCCTTAGTTAGCATTCAACAGCCTTGACAATATTTACATGTCTGTTTGTTTAGTGTGTGTTTGTTTTTGCCGTTGTCAGTCAAGTCAAGCCGTGGAGTCAGAAATACCCTCTTTCTTTGTCTGTGCCCCATATTAACCCACTCCCTTGAGGCGACGGTGCATTTTCAGAGAAGTGGACGTGTGTGTGTGTGTGTGTGCCGGCATATTAGAGGGAAAGAAATAAGAAATGGAAGCGTTACATGGAGCAGTGGACGCACAGAGCTGCCACGCTGCCATTTCCACTCGCTTGAAATCAATCACAGGTTTGTTCGAGTGATTTTTATTGGCCCTAAAAAGTCCTAGCCACGGGCTAATGGGATAGATTCATCTTTACTCCCACAAACAATACATCGCCCAGTGTGGAGACTTAAAAGAATATGACAGCTTGTCATCCAGAGCGTCTCTGTGCGTTAGGCCCTTTTTGTGCTCACGTCCTCTACATCAGAGGGATCACGCAGATCAATGCTCTCCCCTCTCTCCTTTGAAGGGACAAGTGCTGTCCCCGAGGTGGCCCCCCCTCCTCCTCCATACAGACCCTCTCCAACCCTCATGAAGGCCTCCTCTTACCTCCCCATCTCCCTCCACCTCCTGCCCGGCTCCCCCAGCCCTTCCTGCCATCACGGCCCTGTTTACGAGCCTCTCCCCTGGAAGGACAGGTTAATAGAGGACCTGGCCCAGCTCAGGCCCGCCTGGTTCCCATTCACTCCCTAATAAGACATTTCATCTCCTGTCTTACTGCCTGCTCGCCAGCGGCAAAGCTCTTCCCAAAAGCATTGAGTACCAGCATGTGTGTGTGTGTGTGTTTGTGTGCACTGTGGTCAGAGCTGTATGAAAGCCTTGAGGTGCAAAAACAAAACCACATTTCCCAAATAAAATACAGAAAACTGAAGAAATAATGATGAAAACACATTGATATTGCAAACACATAAATATTTCAAGTGTGTATGATCATGTCACAACTGACCAATAGAGTCAGAATTTTTTGCTGCAATCAAGGTGCAGTTGCTTTTCTGCTCGTAGATACTTAGAGCTAGATGACCTTGTTACCCTGCAGCCCTTATGTGTTGGATATTGAAATAATATCCTGACACTGCCAGGAAACAATCATTTTCATTCCCCCAGGAAGCTGAAGTTGTTTTTGCCCCAACTCAACTCATAAAAGTTGTTCAAACAAAACAGATGAGAAGCTCGTCCTGGCAGTAAAAAGCCTCCAGACTCTCTATGATATGAATTATTGCAGTGTATATATGCATGTATATATCGACATGTATATACTGTTCATATTCCTCCTCTGTATTCATAGTCATGCAATACTTATTTCTTCACACTATTGTGTTGACAACATACATAATAGTTGAAAACTTTTATTATGATGTTGGTCATTGGTGATTTTTATATATACATCTTTTTCACATACTAGTGTCCATTATAGTCTCGACCATTCTTTATTCTCTAACATTCTTTACCTTAATGTCTCATTATTTGTTGTCCTTGTTCGAGCTGTCTATTCTCATGCTACTACATTGAGAGCAATGAACAGCCATTCAAACTCATTCAAACCAGTGTCTCATCTACTCTAATTTTCAAAGCCACATATTTTACCATTATAGATAAATACATTAAATTAAAAAAAAAAAACTGAACCCTATAGACAAAAAATGCTGATATTGGAGTATTCTTTAAATGTTTTCGATTTAAAATTTCTCATTTTGTACAAGATCTGCACATTGCAACTACTGTATGTTTAAGGTTAGAGAAGGCAAATAAAGTATGCTTAAGTTCAGGCAACTATAACTAAAAACTTCATTTAGGTTTTGGGGAAATCATCATTACAGTTAGTAAAAAGTCAAACGTTAATTGCAGGACACAAACTTACTACACACCCATCCACCACCTCGACCTTCACAGTCTCACCGCTTCACCTCACTACATACACAGCATGCTGTTTCCCACACTGCAGCTGAATGTTGGCATAATATGTAAATCGTGCGGCGTGAAATGATCCAGTATGGATGTGATCCCAAATGGATGCCGGGCTGATCGCTGCAGCCACCTGCTCCAGTCATCATAAACATTTAGAATGAAGTCTGAGAAAGATAAAAAATAAAAAAAAGTACCTACCTGGTTTTTGTGTATGTAATGTTCATGTGTTGTCTGTTGTGTTGCTTTACTTTATTGTTCATGTGCCTTCTGAAATGTGGTGTTTTTTTGCGCCTCAGGACCACCGTACCACAGCCCACAATTAAAGCCAGAAGAACAAACCAATGAAAGTAGCCCCCAGCACACAAGGTTGCCCTGTAAATCAGCTCCCAAGGACACAATAACAACCTCCTGAAAACACTGAAACACAAGGACTGTGATCTTTTTACTGGGGGACGAATGAAAGGCAGGAACTGGAGGAATGGGGAGCCAGGCCTGGTCCGTAATGCCTGAGCTTTAGGTGGTTTAAATCAAGTTGACTGGGCGAGCTCTAAAAGCAGGCCAACTCCCTCCTGTCCAGAGGGAGCCAAGGGAGACTCGGTGTCCGGTAAACAATGTCCGCCTTACCCTCTGGAACCCTGGGAGGGAGAGGAAACGGCATGTCCTTGGGGCTTCAACTTTGACCCCCCCCTCCCCACTCCATGATGAAATATGGGCCCTGCCCTGTGGTGTAGACTTGTTTGAACTAGAGTCCCTAATGGGCAAGGGCGTGTGTACGTTCTTCATTGTGCCTTTTGTGCGCCGCTTTGTGAGTTTGTGTGTTTGCATCATTGGGGAGTTATGGCACACAGTTATGTGATTGCAAATAAATCACAAATAACGACTCACTGGTTTACTGAGTAGCATGTTTGGAAAGAGAAAGACGGTTTGATTTTGGTTCTGCACCATTTGAAATAATGGCCCGAGCTTGATGTAGGCTACAAATTCATTCTGTGAGTGAGAATAAATTGTTAACTTCCTACTTTATTGATTTTGGAACTGCATTTCAGAAAACTCATGTTACTTGTCTTTGTTGTGTTAATTATGAATCTACGCAATTATGAGTCTACTAGAAGAGTATTATGGTTTTATTATTTGTTGTACTTTGATGAAATCTTCCCAGCTTTGTGTTTTTGCTGACAGAGTGAGAGAATTAGAAGGCGAGAGGAGTTACGAGAAGTGTTTACACAGGCCAAGCTGATGCTTTGATGAATGTGCAAGGAAGTGACCTATGTGTAACACCAGTTGCTCCGTTCGTTCATATTCAATATGATACTTGGCACATGATCCATCAGCCAAGCACAATGACCTTTAGCATCCTGATCAGCAGCGAGCTTCTCACTCTGTGTTTCAGATAAGAGGGATTTATGCCCTCGGAAACAGCTCTATATGGAGTTGAACTGTGACATTTGGTGAGAATTAAAAGGCTATTTTGCCCCCACAAAAGTCAGGCATATAAGTCAGTCCTCATTTCACCTCATTTTCCCTCTATTTCTGTGAGTGCTTTCTCCGGGGGTTCTGTAAAATAGGTCGCCTCTTTGTGCCAGAAGCATGACAAAGCAGAAGATGAATACAGGAAGGATTTATATTATGATGATGATTATATGATTTTACATTGAGGGTTTGGTAAAAAGCTGCTTCTTTTAAGGCTCTGTTTCCTCATCTAAAAGGATCACCTGGTGTTACAAAATGACTTCACGCCACGGTTTATTTGATGCTGCCTCGGTGACTGATAACAAGTCAAAATTGGCATTGATATTCACTTAAAATAACAGATACACGTGAACAAACAAGCCGGATTTGAAATTTTCCACCTCCCTTCAAGTCCTCCTGCTGTGGCTGTTAGTTGAGGTAATTAAGAGTCATCCCTGTTTCCATGGTACGTCTGAAATACAAGCCGCCTTTGTACAAATTGATCTGTAGGATGTCCCTCATACTGTGCCTGGTGTTCCCCTAATTGACAATGCATGTGTTTCCATTTCTGGTCTTTTAAATTTCAAATGATGGATGAGAAAGGAGGCTGCCTTCTGCAGATGCATAAAGCACCTTCAGACTGTGGATGGCAGCCACAAGTGTTGTAGCCTAGCAACCAGGGAGTCGCTGTGTGTGTGTGTGTGTGCGTGTGTGTGTTTGAGAGAGACGAGGGGCTTCCTCTTGAAAAAAAAGAGAAAAAAAACCCTCTCACACTCATTCTAGTTTATTCATGCCTTTGTTTGACCGGCTATTTTAGGACCTTTGAGTATTTCTCTCTCACCCAAGGACACATTTATTTTTAGCGTCATCTCCTGCTTCCTGCCTTGTCTTTCTGCCTGCTCCATGGGTGAACACTGCGTTTTCTGTTTCTACTGCGCTGCCTGCATCTGTTCCACAGAACCACATGGGAGGATGGATTTGTGGGGAAAAGGGGAAAGGGAGGACCGTGTGTGTGTGTGTGTGTGTGTGTGTGTGTGTGTGTGTGTGTGTGTGTGTGTGTGTGTGTGTGTGTGTGTCTGAGGGCTTAGGAAGAGGGGAGGAGAGAGAGGAGGAAGAGGATGAGGGAGGAGAAGAGACAGAGGGAGTGTTTTCCATCTGCTTTTTGGCTGAATGTATTCTTTTTGTTTGAGGCCATCATGCTGGGCAACATGTTTGTTTTTGAATATGGTTGTTTCACCATCTGGACTATTACCTATTACAGAACATTGTCTTTTGTTCTTGTTTACACTACATTTGTGTTCACTACACTCGTGTTAGTCCTCTGTTGTTCACGACAGCGCTGCAGAAACACAGAGCGGCCTTGTGTGTCAGTTTGCACTAATGTTACCTCGCTGCGACTATTTTGATGACAAACACAATTTTGGTTTTTCAAGAGCTGAGAAAAGCAAAGAAAAGTAGGTAAAGCTGATTGTCAACCAATCCCATGAAAGGACCGAAACCAACAATGCATCAGTCTCTCAATACTTTCCACTTTCTTACTTCCTCTTGCCTGTGGCACTCGGGCCAAAGTCCATTAGTTCATACATGAGACATATTGTGTTATAGCATAGAAAACCAGCGACATTGAACTTGCTTTGCAAAATGACAGGAAGCCAGGAGCCGGTTAATAAAAAAACATTAATGATATTTGGCAGATAAAATTCATTAATATTAAAAGATACATACCTCATCTTTCTTTGAAATCCCTTATTTATTTAACTATTCATTTAATATCTGCAACTCCATTTTAGTTGTAAATGCTGTGGTTACATTTGAAAGAGTTTATACAACATTAAACACAGCTGCAACCTCTTCCATCAGGCAGTCGCTCAAATGTTGAAATGATTCATGAACCTTAAACGTAAACTGCTTCCACCAGGGGCGGAATGAAAAACACATTTAAGCTCTTTTAGTGTGAAATACACATTTATGACTTCTTTTACTTTTCTTCCTCTTCAGCTAATAGTTGTCTTCACCTGCAAAGCTCACCAACTTATCCTGCTGCCCTTTACACAGATTGGCAGGTCAAAGATCAGGTGTCTCTCAGCCTGATTTATCCCATCACACAAAACTGCTTTATCAGTCCCAGCAAACAAAAGCATGACTCGTTGTTTTCTTTATTCATTTCTGGACAACAGTGGAAGTCTGAGCAAAAAAAGCTCTATCAGACTTTGGATACACAGATGCTAGTAGAATCAGTTTATTATTACAATATCACCATCCTTTAATCTTGACTGCAAGACATTTATTTATCTAGATCCAACAATTAAATCATTGTCTTAATCCAGTGAGGATCAGGAAAACATTAAAATAAAAAGTGGCTTTGCAAGGTTTTCATACAAGGTTTTTATGTGACAGGATATGGGATAAAGCTGTTTGTGTCTGAATTATTAATTGTAACATGGCCCCTCTGTGTTGTGTATAAAGCCTCAGCATATACACGGATGATCCTTGAGCCTGAATGTGAATTGATGTCTTCTCTTAATCACCCTCCTCTTCGCGCTGCGCCTCATTCTCCCTGCCTGTAAATTTGCATAGTCAAAGCTGTGATCATTTACATGATGGCATAGGTACAATTCATTTCAGTCTGAAGTGGCTCCCTCCCCCTGGATGGAGCACTGCAGCGGCGGTCTGCGCGTCTGGGGGGAACGATAGGGGGAAAAATAAATGAGGAAATCATATAGGGCTGCTCAGTAGCTGATGTGTAGCTCTCTAGTGGCAATGTGATTTTACTGTCATTGGCTGGAGAAAGGTCAAAGCAAAGGCGCATTGAGGTGGGGGAATAAATAGGCGAGCATACTGCAGTGCATAGGGAGAGTGGGCCTGCCAATGAAGTCCCAATCTATTCCCCTCACGCTCCCTGTTCACTCCCATTACAGACCTCATCAGCATCAAATCCCCACTAGCGGCAGCAGCACGCCCTCCCCCACATACAGTAGCGCTCCCTCTTTCCCGCGGACGCACAAACACACCTCATTTGCAGGCCTTGCAAAAAGGAGGCTATTTGTTTAAATCTTCTTGGGCGGTCTTCTGCTTTTTTCGCATGCACGTCGACTATTGTTCCCCAACTCTTACCTACTTACAAGAGCAGCCATTCAGACCTATACAAGCTGGTCATTAAGCTCGAACCAACAATCTGAGCCACAACCTACTTTTCAATTTGATTTTTAAATTTATAGCACGCGTCATGTGAGTAGTTTCAAACTGATGTCATTTAAAAGGATACTAAGAAAAGCATAATCCTTTCGTGAAAATGAAATTGTTGGTTATTATTTGTCTTGTGATTATGACCGGCTGGAGGTCATAGTTTATATTAACCACTACATCACTGCCCTCTCTGCCCTGCTCACCTGTCCTCCCTGCCTCCTCCCTCCCCTCTCCTCCTTTCCTCACCTCCCCGTCCCACCGCCCGAGGCAGCGGACCGATACCTCTGCTACATCCAGACAGACACACCACCACCACCACCACCACCACCACCACCACCACCACCACCACCTCCTCCACCTCGCAGTCCTACACCCCTCTCTGTCCACCTCAGCTCAGTTCAGCTCAGCTAACATGACAGGCTGGGCAGATGATGATAAATGCAGAGGAGGAAAAGCAATTACTGGATCAGTTAGGTGTAGTAGGGAGCGCTCAGGGCACTCATTACCAACAGACTGTAGAGTTCGGGATGCACACTCACACACACACACACAAACACATGTGCATCTCTACTGGATTAGATGCATCACCAACAACCGTTACGTCTGACAAAGTTATTTTTCCTATTTTGCTTTATACTTCGTTCATCCAAGTGGATTGAACCCATTCATCTATCATTATCCATTTAATGCAGCGGCATGCAAACATAACAGAGCATGTGCTAATGATAACAGAAATAAGATCAAAAGTGGCAAGCAGACGACAAGAACGGTGTCACACATGCATGACATGAATAGGTTAATATCAGCGCTGAGGTAATGTGGCGTGAATTTGTTGATGGGAGCTATACAGTTGTGTGACGTGCCATCTGCACACCTGTCAAAGCCAAGGAGGCCACATATATAGAGTATAAGTCAAGGAGGATAAGGCAGCCCGAGTGATTGACAGTAGCACTGAGGTTGTCATAGGGACAGCTGCAGTGCTCGCTGTCCCCTGAGGAGGATGTAGAAACACTAATGATAAGGGAGAGACACACAGAAAGAGAGAGAGAGAGAGAGAGAGAGAGAGAGAGAGAGAGGGAAAGAGAGAGATTGAGAAAAAGGAAGGGATGATTTGTGTTTACCCTGCAAATACACACATACACACACACACACACACACATATCAGCGCACACTCTTTCTTGCAGGCTAAAACAGAGGCAGTTGCCCAGGCTGTGTGTCTATGTGAGTGGTGGGCGGTGAGATCGCAGGTCAGGCCCACGCAGTCCCCATTCAGCTGTACAGTGTGCAGCACACACCGGCTACACCGGGGCCAGAATGGCAGACGGAACAAAGAGGAGCTCATGCATGCAAGCAAAAAAAAAAAAAAAAAAAAGAAGAGAGACAAGCACACATATTTACACATGCACACAAACACACACACAACAAGTTTCCTCCCCTTGCCAAAAATCCACCCGCTTTGCCTCTACATTGCTGCCCCCTTTCAGCAAGAGATGATGATTTTTGCTTCATCAAAAAGAAAAGCAAAGAGCATCTACATCAGTCTGGTTAAAGTCAATGAAACACACAGCAGAATAATACACATACAATATAGGTTTATTTAAAAAAAATCTGATTTTGAAGGTTTACCAAATAAGTAGTGCTTAAAGATATGTTTTATTGCCATTAAAAAAAAAAAAAAAAAAAACTTTCATTTTTTCTCTGGACAGACTGTCCAGCCACAATTATATAAGAGTCCACGGGTCTTAATTGTGGGTTTGCTTTACCACTACACACAGTAAACATGTGATTACAAAAACAGCTTGATTCTGTTGGACATCTAATCATTGGTTGCATTGCGGTTCACCCTGATATCACTTTCCTTAACCTGAGCTGTCAGAGGAGGTGTCTGTTTGACTTTGATAATGGGTATGTTTGGTTATTTGGCTGGCAGGGGCGTTTTGTCACATGTCTGACCACATTTGGACTGGACAGGATGTTCTAAACAAGTTCATGCTTGAGCACCGCTGGGAGAGGATGATGTAGTGGCACTGTAGGTGGCGGACAAAGTCTCAGAGTGTGTTTGCGTGCATTTATTTATGTGTGTGTGTGTGTGCGTCAGCGCCGGAGTGAATGTTTGTGTATATGGGCGAGTGGGGGTGGCAGGGCTATAATCTGCTCCAAACTGCTTGCGGGCAGAGGCGAGGTGGGCGAGACAGTGATACAGAAAGAGAGCAAGGGATGGAGAGAGCGAGGGGAGGGGAGGGGAGGAGGCGAGAGGGGGGGTGAGGACAAGTAAGGAAGAAATGAGTTGGCAAGAGAGAAGAAATACAGACAGAAAGGAAAAACAAGGAGCGAGGGAGGGAGAAGTAGAGGTGAGCTGAGAGCAGAGTGGATTCGTGCGGCTTACGAATGCTCTGCAGCTACTGTACGCACTGTCCTCTCTCCTCTCCCACCCATTGTCATCCCGGGCTCCGTGGGCGCCGGCAAAGGTAGCTAATTCCTCTGACATTTACGCCGCTTTCTCAGCCCCCTTCAGTGACGCAAGCCTCGGCCGCAGCCTCTGTCAGCACCCACAATGGCCTCAGGTGGATGAGAGACGGCGGACGGCGCAGACGATGGACCGCTCAACCCTAACTGGGGCCCAGCCAATGAGGAGGCCCTCAGAAACACTCGGAGAGCCAAGGTCCTGCATATTGTGTTATATTATACAGTATGTCTTGAATAAAATAGGATTAGTGTGGGTGGAAGAATAAGAGAAGAAAACAGTGCGGAGGAAAAGAGTGAAAGAAACTGAAGGAGAGCAAGAGGAGAGGAGAGGGAGGGAGGGAACAAAGTGGGAAATTGATAGTGTGAGGAATTTACAAATTTTGCACTCTTCCATGCCAAAGGATGCACTTGGGTTTTGAAGCACAGATTTCATAAATTCACTTAAGAAATTCGTCTAAGATTTACAAGAAGAGTAGTGTTGGCTTGTTGATCACTTTACTTGACATCACTGCACGTCTCATAATCATACATGTGATTGTCAAGGGGGAAAGGTGGGGGCCATGCTACGCTTTGAAATTTGCCCTCCCCCAAAATGATCACCCATCAATACAGGCTCAAGATCAAACTTTTCTGCTTTATTACATTTGGTTGGAGGCAGCCTTTAACCTTTTAATGTACTAAGTGAAAACTGAGCAGCTAAGTAAAGATCATGACACTGGTTATCTCTATTAACACTGCGATAAGCCAAAGAGGGGGGTTGTTAACTAAACTGCGTAATCAGAACCAGGAACGATTGAGATGAGATGAAACGTGAGGTGATCGTAGAAAAAATGTTTATAATGACATTTGAAAATGATAATTAACAAAGTGAAATGTAAATCATATAATTACATCACTAGCACATAATAAGAAGCTTCACAAAAAGTACAGGTACAGAGCAACGATCATTAGCCCCGTGCCCCCAATGGTCCCTCAATGTCTAACTGGAGATTTCACCCTTTCCCATAATCCCTTGCTGCTGCAACCTTCACTCTGCAGTGCGTCATGTGTTTGCTTTGCTAAAATGTTATATCTAATATTGAATCAAAATATCAATACGTAATATGAATGCAGCTGATTATAAACAGCAGCTAGCAATATGTTGATTTGGCCTTGAGTCCTGTAATAACAGCTTGTTAAACAATAAATGACAGGAATAAAAGTGAAGGGAAACATGATTTGGCAAAACTTTTTAAACTTAATTGTAATAATAAAAAATAATAATAAATCAATGTTTTTAGTGCTTCGGTAATTTCATTTAAAAAAAAATCTAACCCTGGAAGCAATAATGGAGGAAAAACAACAAAGTAACCTAATACATACAAATAGCAATGACAGAATGGATCACAGTAATATTGATCAAATACGTATGAAAAAACAATGTAAAGGTAAAGAGGAATCATATTTACACTGACAGTGAAGGCAGAGATGTTACATTAATCAGTGTTGGCAGATGAAGGTCGTCTACATTAACTTCTGTCCGACCTCCACGACCTGGATGTGAACGTGCCGTGTGCAGTAGCCAAATAAACCAGGCAGGAATTACTTGCTAGCTTATGATTCAATTAATCAAACTCCATGATTCCTGCAATTGTGATCAGAAGATATGCATCATGTAATAAAAACGTGATGCTGCAAAAGCGGAATTTTCGGCCAGGGAACGTCGTAGGAAGCTAACGAGATCAGGCCAGGGTGGCGGCTCACCATCTGTGGGCAGATCGCTCGGTCTTTAGCGGTCGCTGGTCGGTGATTTGTTGGCGTGCCGGTCACAAAGCAGTCGAAAGATGAGAATTTAGTGGCGTTT
Organism: Centropyge bicolor; assembly: GCA_037975185.1. NCBI lineage: Eukaryota > Metazoa > Chordata > Actinopteri > Pomacanthidae > Centropyge > Centropyge bicolor. Next base: position 865,797 of record JBBMOC010000008.1, on the reverse strand, counting down.
AGTGAAAATAAAATGTATTCGTGGAGCAGAGGTTTGACTCTTTTGCTTTCTGTTTTTTTCCAAAGTTGAATATTTTAAGGCCCAGAAAAGACATGTAGCCGTCCAGTAAACCTAAAATACATTTTTATTTTAATGCCATAGGATGAAGATATTTTCAAACAAAAAACTGGTTGCTGTGGGATCATCTGTTTAAAAAGAGAAATCCATACATTAGAGTCTTAGACGTGGGTTTACTCGTGAGGTGCCAGCGCTGTAATGGTGGCTTGTCAACTTCCACCTACAACCCGTATTCGTGTGTTTGGAGTACTTGACTACAGGACAGTCCCACATAGTGATTAGTGTCTATTATTATTAGTTTCTTGTCTGGATAATTTTATTGGACTTGCACTGAAGCTCACACAGGTCTGCCCATAGATGAGTGTGTGTTTTCAATGTTAGACACATTTTCTGATTCACTTTGTCTCTAATTATCAAACTATGCTAAAATGATCAAAAGAGGCTCAGGAGACATTTTTTGATCAAACCTGACATCAACTCTGCACAAACAAATGCATTTCTTAAGACATGAAGTCATCACCGTTACACGTCTTCTGCAAATATTTCAACATGATTTTATAGTTTTTGCCTTTGTGTGTGTTTAATTCATTACTTCATACCTGAGGGTAGAAACTGCAGGTTTAAAGTGTCAACACGCCAAACTGTGTCATCACCTGTCTGCCCCCTTGAACGTGGGAGGAGCTGTGTCTCATGCATACGTTTTAACCGTCTAACTGGTTGCATGTGCATTCTCACAGTCATATATAACATGCGGGGTGTGTCCCGTCTGTGTACAGGACAGCCCGAGGGCTCATACTGTTGACACTTTGAACAATATCTCATCTCCACCTCCGTTCGCTTCGTCGTCTCTCCACGCTCAAGTCTTCCCCCTCCGTCCCTCCTCATGCTCCACAGGACGAACTGATAATTGAATATAATTGTCAGGACACTCACAGAGCCAGAGGGAACAAAGCAGCACCCAGACACGCACAGACACGACCATTGCTACCTTACATAATGGTCTAACATGTACTTTAAGTGGGAAGCGGAATGCACGATCAGGGGCGAAACGACACCAGACGAGACACCAGTCGAACGATGAGACGGCCCCGGAGAAATCTAACTTACTTTTTTTTATTTGTTGACAAAAGACAGGAGGCCTCCTCCTTTCACAGCAGACACTCTTGTCATTCCTGAATTGCCTTTGCAAATGACTGTAAAGCGAATGCAAATATCTCTTTGTGGGTTTTAACGCTCCAAGCTTAAACATGCAAATGATAGATAGAATCCATTCTCTTGCAGAGGGTTGCTTTGTTGACTATTCCACTCACTGTCTGCACACTGGCTCTTCCTCTCTCTCACTCTCTTTTTTTTTGTGCTTTTTTTGAAATGCCTCCAATGCCCAGCATCGGCACTACAGTCTTTGTGTTTGATTGCATGCTGGTCCCTGCATCATCTTCTTGATCCTTGTCTCTCTCTGTTCATTGTGGTCAGCCTTGAACTGAAAAACCAGGACGATATAAGTACAGCTTGCTGCCCTGCTCACGAAAAACCTCTTCTGTTTTCTCCCTCTTTCATGTCATATCTTTGTTTCTGGAAAGGCCTGGGTTCAAGCAGAGTTCAGGGTTGGAATGGGAAAGATCTGGAGGGATGTTATCTTGGGTGGGATGGTGGGAGCGGCACCGACCACTTGGAGATGAAACGGTGAGATGAGGAGTAAGATTGATTTGACCATCGCTTAGTCGTCACGACAACCTGAGAACCTGAAACAAAAAAATCTCCATTAAAATCATTCAAGCAAACTCCAAACATATTTGTCATGAAACTAAATCAGTCTGTTTTGCTGTTTATATTCATATCACATTAAAGATTTTTTTTTTCTGGCTGCTTGCTCTCTCTCTCTCTCTCTCTCTCTCTCTCTCTCTCTCTCTCTCTCTCTTTCTCTTTCTCTCTCCATCCCCACCTCCCTTTATACATCCTGTACAAACACACGCATACATGCATGATGGAAACAGACGTGGCCTCAGCATCAAAGAAGTGAAGATTGAAGACAAAGTCATTATGATTGAGCTGCAATCTGTGACCTCCTCCTCGCAGCCTCCAGTGCTCACCCGGAGAGATCTAAATAATATTGACAGTTGAATAAATTTTCTGCATGAAATCATGTCAGCTCGAGCATGCAGACCCCCCCCTCCAACTCTGTGACCCACTGAAGTGCTAAATAATTACATTAGTTTCCAGAGGCTAATTTGACTGAGAGCAATAATTCTGGTCCCATACCACCATAGCTGTTTTCATATATTTAATATCGATATTGGTAAATGAAAATGAAGCACATGTCAGTAGCACGACATGCAGTTGTGTATGTTGTGGGGTGATAATCAGAACCTTGAACTGCGGTGTAGCTACAGGTGATGTCTGTCATCAGCGGAAATTAAAGTAATTATGTAGATATCTTTGTATTTCTCTGTAAGAACTGTCATGGCCGCCGTATTGATGAAAAATCAGCAAACCCTCAAAAACACCTCCGATGTCATATGAGCCTGTAAACAAGGGGAAGTGAAGGCCCTGCTCAATGCAAGGACTGGATAATGAAGCTGAATGTTCAGTTAATAGACCTTCATCAGGGAGGATGAGTTTGACATGCAAGGGCACGTGGGAAATGCAGTTCGCAATTGTAATTCTTCAGGTCCAAATACATAGGAAGCTCACACAGCACAGAAACAGCATGAAGCAATACATAAAGCAATTATGACAATATGATAGCACCAGAAGTAATGAGAGTAAAATAAGAATTATATGTTGTATTTGACTCTTTCATTCATTATGATCTATGTGGAAAAAATGCAACTTAAACTGTCTAATGACATATTTAGAGCCTTTAATAGTTGCGGCTTGCCTACATGCTCGTAATTTATGACTTTGCCACATATTTTATGTCTGTTTAATGGCACTGCAATTACAGAAATAACACAGTATCCACATGCCTTGACCTTTACATGTTTGCAGCACAAAGAGACTGTTTGGCTGCAGCTTCCTGACATGGGTTTGTGTGTTTCGGCGGAAGAAGCGCTTGTTGCCTGTGAGTGATGTTATGTAAGAGAGTTGGGCCTGACTGGTCTTTGTGCTGCTGGAGTTTCTGCCCCCTGGTATTTGGAACGGCGAACGTCTGACTCTTATGACTACAAGAGTGCATTCTCCTTATTGTGTGTGTGTGTGTGTGTGTGTGTGAGTGGGGAGGGGGGTTGCTCTAACTGCATATTAAAGAGCAGTTACATCATCTAAGAAAAAGACAGAATTTTTTCCCTTTGCCTGCAGCCTTTCAGTCAAAACAAGGCTCTGTTGGACGACTCTGCCGTGTCTCAGCTTTCATGTAAGACTCAATGTGTTTTCCATTAATAGAGCGTGTTTCCACTGTTAGGCCACTGTCACATAAGTTTTCTGGTACACTGTCATATCTTCTGGGAAGAGTTGTGGTGTGTGAAACAGGAAGTGCACAGACTGGAGAACAGACAAAGGTCGTTGGCTGCAGGGTTAAGGCAACACGGGTTAAGTAGCGTTAAAGCTTCCTCTTGCTGAAAAGCTCTTTAATCTTGATGAGGACAAACAACCCCCTGACACACACATGCAGCAACGCACACAAAAACACAGAGTTGGCTGATGAGAGGGGTCACCCTGAAGGATAAATGCTGATAATGATAAAAACAGTCCTCCCTCGCCACAACTCCAGATAAACACAGACACATGTACACCGCACATACAAACAAATCCTTCATCTGAACATCAGTTGTGATGAACCAAAATCATGTTCTGAGGTTAAAATGTGTTTCCCACATTGAAACTTAGATACACATGTTCATTTCCCCTCGCCGCTCATCATCATTCCACCTCGCCGTCATTACCCCTGACCCCGAGGCTCAGAGCGGTTTTACCCAAATTTCTCCGTCTCCCTCGTCTCATCTCCACTCCCCTGGCAGCTGTGTCAACACCCACGGGCTCGTAGCCTTAAACAAACCGTCCACGCAGCCGCCGTGCACTGTGCCGCTCCCCTGCAGGACGGCCGCACTGACAACTCTATAAATGCTGGCAGTCAGTCCCTGAACAACATTGATTTTGTTCCAATCAATCTAGAGAGATTGCGACGCATGGTAAATGACACAGCCTGTGTGCCATAGCATACATTTCAGCATTAATTGTTGCTGGGCAGACTCGGGAGGCCAAATGGTGGGTTGGCCCCGTCGGTGTTACGACAGCGGGAAACATCAGGGTGCTGTCTGTTCGCTGGAGCGCCGTGGGAGGCCCAGCTGTCAGCCATATTTCAACTCTGAGTGGACAAAGTTGATCCCAGTCCAGCGAATTCAAGACATGTAGTGGTTCAGTATGAAACATCAGGAATACTTAATTTATGTCATAATGGTAGACTCAGCTTTATTTATGTAACGTTCAGCTTAATTTAAAGAAGTAGTTTTTGGCAAATACTCCACTTTCTTGCAGAGAATTAGATGATGAAGATTGATACCACTGTCCATTAAAGCTACGAAACCACAAGCTCAGTCATCCAGGTCATGATGCTCAAATAAAGGTTGAATCGACAGCAACTGGACTTGATTAGAGATGTAGTTCTGAACTGAAGAAGATTCTTGGATAAGAAGTGAAACATCTTTAAGCATCTACAATCAAATCCAGCACCCGTTGATTCAGCCCTTATTTCAATAAGTGGATGATCAAGACCCTTCAATTCAATTCAATTTAATTTTATTTGTATAGCGTCAAATCACAACAAAAGTTATCTCAAGGCATTTTACATACAGAGCAGGTCAAGAGAGAAATGACCCAACAACATATAGACACCCAACAGTTCCCATCATGAGCAAGCATTTGATGCGACAGTGGTGAGGAAAAACTTCCTTTTAACAGGCAGAGACCTCGGACAGAACAGACAAACATGTGTTGAATAGTTCGCTTTAGAGATGCATGTTGGTGGATCTTGTTACCTTCAGCTCATATCTTTTGTTTAATATATACTCTGAAGAAGCTTCTTGGTTAAGACATCTTCAAGCATCTACAATCAAGTCCAGCTGACGTCGATTCAACCTTTATTTTAAACACAATAAGGTGCAGCCAGCTACTTTTAATATAGCAATTGAAAACAGTGGCAAACTATTGGCACTATCCAAAAGTTAACATCTGCCTACCAGCGCCTCTGTAGGTCAGTGATTAGCATATCATGTTTCCTGAATTCATAGTGGAAAAAGAAGAAATGCACTATGCTAGAGGTGCTGGTAGGTGGATTGTGTTACAGCTGTTTCCAGCCATGTCGAGTTCACCGTCTCCTGGCTGTTGCTTTCGTTGCCGACAGATGAGCGCTATCGATCTTCTCATCTGCAGGACAGCTAATAAACATATCTCCCGAAATGTCCAACTGCTCCTTTAACCGGTCATTTTTTTCAGGAAGCACAGTTTCCTTCCCCACCTATGAGCTTTTGATTGCTAACATAAATTGATATTGCAGGCTCTCGCCGGAGGAGCGCATGTACGGTGGAGGAACCGCTGTGGATGTTATTCTAGCTGTCAGGCTTTGTTTGCCTTTCATTCGAACATTTTCCTGTCTCTCATTCCTAAGTTTTGTATGTTTTCTCTTCACCCCGCCTGTTGTTTTGTGTCATAACAAAGTGAGTTATATTCCCTCCTCCGATAGTTTTCTCATCCCCTCTCCTTATGGTTGATTTCGCTGTTTTTGTTTCCACTCGGTCACTCGTCTCTCTGCCGGACGGGGCAGAGATGGGACGAAGCCTGCTATTCTGCTCTGTGTGATGTGGGTTTTTGTGTGTGTGTGTGTGTGGTTTTGGCACAAGGGGATGTTTCAGAAAGTTTGTCCTGAGAGGTGCGAGCGACGTCAGCGACACGTCTCCCGCCAGCTTGTACGATTCCACATTTTTATCGGCCTTTATCTTCACGGACGCAGATTGTAAGGGGGGGGGTGGGAGTCCTGCGCTGACAGCCAACTTGCTGCCTCCTGACTGCAGAAAAATACTAATGTACCAGCGAGCAGGACCGCTGCCAAGGCTCGCTTTCTCTGTGTCAGTCCATGTCTGATAGCTGGGAAGGACTTCTAGAGTTTTATGAGGTTTGCTGCCGGACCTGCCGCGGGCTTGGCTTAAGGCCCTGACGGGGATCAGAGTGGCATGGCAGCACACACACACACCGACATGGTTGAGTACACGTGCCTGGTGACAAATGTGAATCATGTCCAACCTCGTCCTCCTGGGATACTGTGGGACTTCACGGTGATTGAGGTGTAGCGCCATTGGCTATACAGGAGGCCCGCCGGACAGTGGTCACACAAACACACATGTAAGCACATTCAGAGCGAGTGGACGACCTGAACAGCCTTGGGCCAGACGACTGGTGAGGCAAAGGGCGCCGGGGGCAGATGTGACGTACTGTTGAGGATCCGGCACGCAATCACATACGCCAGCAGAGCCAGGCAGGGATGATAAAGATAAACATTTGCTCTTCAGGTTATTTCCTGGGCCTTGTGCTAAATTTGGACAGGCGAGCGGCGTCGCACCCAACCTGTGGCTCAGGGCCATTTCCTATTGGCTCTGACCTTTTCTCCCACTCTCTCTCACTGACAGATATGATAATCTACAGTAAACTTTATGCTGACGCCCAGACAAAGCAAAGGACAGGGAGACTTTATTAATCACTGACCGACGAGAGCACATGAATGAGCAAAAGAGTTTTCAAGTGGGAGCAGATTAAGAGTGAAAACAGCATCAGAGAGCAGAGGGGGAGCAGACCTGGACAATGCTCTTTTGAGGTGACGCTCGTGTTGTAAAAGCAGCAGAGCAGAAAGAGAAGAGAGGTACTGTCCCCGTTTGTAAAGAGCGCTCGCTGCCCTTTGTGTTCGGTTTAGAGGAGGAGGAGGAACTGCTGACCACATCAACCACAGGCCTTTAACTCACGGCGCAAGCACTTTCTGCATGACCTTCACTTTAGAGTGGCTTTAAACTGATGTCTGGAGTTCAGAGAAAAGAGAAGGGGGGGTGAGAAAAGAAAAAGGTAGACCAGATTTGTACAAAAGCCTGACACTGGGGCAGTACCTTATTAAAGTACAATTCACTTTCTTGTTGTTTTTCTACCTCCTTCAGTCCATTCACAATCTTATAGTACAACCATTAGGGAATGTTGAGAAAATGTTGCCACCATTTCTTTTTATATTCTTTTTCTCCAAATTTGGAAGATAGCATAGACACAAACATCAGATCCTGCACTGGCTTCCCACCCAGCAACACTTATGGGGTCACTGCAACCGCTAATTTAAAGGAACATTTTAGGACATGTGCTTATTATTGCAGAGAGTAGTACAGTAAATTTGTAGCTATGATTTATTTTCTGTCCAGGCAACAAGCTGAAACTTTAACTTATTGTTTTGTACTGTATTGTACTAATAGTCTCGTGTATAACCCTGTATCTGAGGTATTTAGCTGACTAACTAGTTCAGGATGAATCAGTACAGATTTGTACCCTGAGCATCAGAACTCATTCTGTACCTGTTGTACCAGATCCACCATAGTGGAGAACTGGAAGTACAGTGTGGGCAGCTTGTACTTTTTTTTTCTTCACTTCTTTCTCTGCTGCTCCCACTGTCTGTTATTCACTCCAGATCTGTGTCTTCTGCTCTCGGCTTCTACTACTTTGTTTCGTGCCCTTGTCTTCCTGATAAATCTGTAAAAAAAAAAACAGTGTGCACGTCTTTCACCTGTTTATTCTCACAGACTGATTAATTGTGAAGTATTTGTTTTCATTCTACTCATCAAATAAGTCTTTCAGTGTATTAATGCTTCCAGATTTTATTTCTTATCAGGATTGGAATTTGATTTCAGAGTGAACTTTGACCACCATACATGTAGGTGTTGGTTCCTTTAAAGCAAACCTTTCTCCATCCCTGGTCTTTACAGTAGTAATAACTTAAAACACTGCAGCACCGCGCCGTCTCTTTGTGTCGCGGCTTTGACGGGGCGGCCTCTTCTCACCACCGACTGTGTGCATTTACTAAACACTGGCCTGGGACTGATTACCTCCCCTCCCTCCTCTCTGGCTGTCTCTGTATATGTCTGCTGATGTTGTTTAGAGCAGCGCCGACCACTTCAAATTGTCCTCAATGTGGAATGGAAACACCGACAGTCGGAGGGAAGTGCTGCGGCGCATTCTTACATGTCACTTTTTAGCAAAACACACAAGCGGAGCTCTTATTCTCCGTCTCAGCATGGAGTTTGCAGTGTGGGCAGAGGGTGATGAATACAATGGAGAGAAAATAGAGGAGAGGAGCGAGGGGGAGTGGGGATGGAGGAGAGTGCGTGGGTGAGCAGATAGGACTGGAGATGAGGGGGAGGGGGCAGGTTAAGTTGGTGCCTACACAGGGCTCTATCCCACAGGCTCTCTCCTGTCTCCCACGCCGAGCCCCTCTAACCTGGCCTAGCTTCTGTTTAATGTCTGGCTCTGTCACACCTCGGCCCACTCCCTGGAGATCTGCACGTCTGTGGAGTAAAGTACATTTCAAACTAGTTCTCCAAAGAAAAACACAGCAGAGGAGCCTTCAGAGTGGATTTTTTTTTTTTTTTTTTTTTTTTTTTGGGCCTTTCATCTCTCAGGCAGCTTCTGCTCGGCTCCGTCTTTGGCTCCGTTTCTCTTGTTGTTCTTAAGCTCTTTTCTGTTTTCGCTTTGGTTTTTTGCTAATATCATTTTGGCTCATTTAGTCGTCCGTCTACCTCGAGCATGTTCCAACATTATTATTCACAAACATTCACAGAATTGATCTTTTAATTGGCTTCAGCTGATTTTAATCTAGTGTAAAGTTATGTTTCATTACTGTATATAGGTCTGTTGTATATTAGGGGTCTTGGTCTGCAGAAGGTGTGTAGTTGTGCGTGATTGTGATTTCCTCCATGTTGTATTCACATCTGTCCTTCTCAGCAGATGTATTCTCGGTATTTGCAGATCAGAGGTCAGGGTCAGAAAAGCAAATTACTAAAGCGATTCAATCGGTATATTTATTTAAATTACTTAATTTAGTCAGAAACATTTGTGTCAAGGAATTGGAATTTGCTCCAGAGTATCACATGAGCTGAGACACACTGCCAAACTAAAATGCGTATTGTTGCCAAACCTTGACGTAAGTGTCCTGATTAAAATAGAAAATTAGGTTATAAAGGATCCTGATGGGTTTACTAATCCTCATATTAAATCTTAGCTAAATCAACAATACTCAAAACTCAACACATGAGGAGGAAGTTGGGCTGATGGAGGCGCATTTATGAAGTGTCAGGTTATAATGGTTGACTGGACACGTGCTTTGCTATGATTGGATGTTACTGGTCAGTTGGTAGCTGAACAACTGATGAAAGAGCGAGTGACTATGGCGCATGAATGAATCAGCTGATACAAGTGTGACTTTGTTGCTCTGCCTGAACTGACCAGTAATTTTAATGTGCAAATACACACAATGTTTAACTTGAACTGTTTAATCTAACAGCTCGAGTTTAGCATTTACATGTTTCTGATATTACCCAGTAACCCCTGTTGTTTGAGGTGTGTGATCACAGAATTAATATCCAGATGGCTTATATAAAGTATAAGTAGAGAGAATATAGAAAACAGAGGGAGAAGTGGAATTCGAACATTTTGCAACACGTTGCGGGTCAGTTGGAACAGTGCATATAAAAAGAGGAGGAACTCGTATGAATGTGAGCCAAAAAAAAACAGCTTCGCATTATTTCTGCATGCATAAATACTCCTGACTTGCAGTGTGTCACAACAAGGAAGGGCATGGAAAATTCCCCCTGCGTAGTGACTGGATGAAGATAGTGCATTCTTTAGGAGGGAGCGGACTGCATGAGTGCAAAGTGAAATTTGGTGTTCAATGAAAGAACTTGGAGAATAGGAATAATAAGTTATATTTTATACAATGGTCATTTTGACTAATAATCAAAAACAGCCTTATAATGAATGTATAATAAAGGAATTATCTTAACATATGTAATAAAATACAATAGGGAATAGATTTCGATTATTGAACATTTGAGAGAAATGGGGTTAAAAGTCAACCTGCAGACTCATATTGTTTCTTCTCATCACACAGTAAACAACAATGGAGCACTCATATGGTACAGTTGTAAAATGCAGTTACAAATTTACCACAAACACCAGCAACACTTTCTTGCTGTTGAGCACAAGGCAAGACAACACACTGTAGTTTCTTATTTCACTTACCTTGCATGAAAGTAGATTTTCAAGATGATGATGATGAAGAAGGTGACAGCTCACATCCTGCTGAATTTTTTTAAAGGAAATAAGACGGCAGGCGTATGAGTGTGTGATGGTCACATTTAGAAAACTAATGGGGGTGATTGTACCACTTCAACCCTAAATTCACACTTCAGTTGAAACATGAAGTTCTTTGTTAATCTACAACCATCATGCTCGTGTGGTCACTGTGCTCACGTGTTTGCATGGCGCTTCCAATCATCAGAGTCTGCTCCGGTTCTAATATGTCTTCTGACTGTAAACACAGTCAACGTCTCTGGAATACTTCCTCGTGGCGAACGCTTGCCAACGCAGGAGCCTGAGCAGGATTTTCTGTCTGAATGGTGGCTTCCCTCCTCGCTGCTCATCATTCGCTCGCGTTGGCCAGGAAACAGGTAATACTTTATCAACTGCCGGTCTGCATAATCACTGAGATATTCAAATCCACATGAGGGCTGGATGAGCAGATTAATAGTATTGACAAATCCTAATTAGCGTCATGCTGAATCAAATGATTAATGTGAACAGTTGTTAAGGAGGCAGTGTGTGTCTAAATAGACCCAGAGGCTAGATAATACAGTAACAGCCTATGACTCACACTAGCACTGTTTTAATGAGAAATAGACGGGGAAAAAAGACTGGGAGAGAAAGAAAGAGAGAATGACAGGAAAACAGAGAATGAAAGAGAAAGAGAGAAAGTGAGTGAAATGACAGAGATGTTTTGTCGCCACTGTTGCCCGCCTGCCTTCCTGCCTGGCTCTCCTCAGTGTTTTTACACCTCGAGTTTTAAGCAGCGATGGGATTAGTTTGTAGGATTGTTGGCTTGCATTGTGTGCTGAGAGGATAGGCAGTGAAATCCCTTTTTCAGCCACCACTACTTATCCTTGTCCCTGTGTTGTCTCTTTCAAACAGAAGCGCCTTGCTCTACATGCATGTAATCTAGGTGACAAGAAAGAATGAAAAGAGAATTGAATGTGTATGAAAGGAGTGGAAATGGGATGGCTGACAGGCAGAGAAATGCAGAGAGGTTAGAGGAAGAGAGTCGGGCGGGAGAGTGGCTTCAATCTGAGCTGGCTTTGTGGAACCCAGGTAGCCCCCATTTTCTCTTTTTGCTGCATTAAAAGTGGGGTACAGGCCCATAACATGAGTGCAGTGCATTTACGTCTGACATCAGCATGTGAATAATTCATCCTCAACTTCATGCCTGAATTATTGATGTCTTAAAGAATACAGAAAGAGGCAGCAGAAAACAGCAGTCAGGAGGGAGGGAGCATGATGCAAGACGGAGAAAAGAATTATGATTTCATCATTATTTACGGTTTGGTTCCAAAATGAGTTATTCGGCAGATGAAAAATGTGACATTTAATCAGATAAAAAGTGATTACTGCTGCGAAAATCAAACTTGGTGGTTTGATATATTTTGTTATTAGTCGGCTCTAATTTACAAAACAATAACATTTTAGACAATAAAAACACAAGTATGTGACTCGCATTGGAGAAGCTTGAGAAAGCAGAATGATGGTCGTTGAATACTAACAGTATTTTATAGTCATTGTACTTTACTGTTTTTGTCCATGTTAACAGCATATTGGTCCGTCAGTTCCACACTGAAATATACTATCAACTATTAGATGGATGGGCATGAAGCTTTGTGTAGACATTCACGATCCCCTGATGATGAATCCTAATGACTTCAGTAATCCTATGACCTTTTCTTTAGTGTCATCATGGAGTTGACATTTGGAGCTCTGAGTTGTGAGATCGAGTGGTTGGTTGATTTAGCACAGACAGTTATGTTGTCTTTAAGACGATCGTTGCTGATCCCTTGAATTTTCATCCAACACCACCTTCAAGGCGTTTGGCTTTGGTTTATCACCGAACAAAATTAGCAAATGCTAGCATGCAACCATGTTCAACTGAGATAGTGAGCATGATAAACATTATAGCTACTAACATCAAAGAGTGAGAACTGTAATTGCAAGCATGTAAGGGCAGAGCTGAGAGTACGGCTGAGGATTAAATAATGAAATAGTCAGTAGTTCTTGTTGCTTTCAGAGATATTCCTGGAGCTGTCATACCACCATTGCCAATACACTGAAGCTCCTCTGGATGTGAAATGCATTGTGAGACAACAGCACACTCAGAAATAAATATGATTGAGCATGCATGTTCTCTCCTTTGAGTACACTCGCTCTTCAAGCATGAACACACTTCATACTCAAAAACCTGCTTACAATTAGCATGTAGTATAGAACTGGGACGCAACTACAGGAAATAAAGGATATCTCTGCGAGCTGGATGGATGGAGTGGATTGATAAAAATAAATGGGATCCACAAAAAAGGAAAAAGAAATTCTTAATACAGAATGGAACAAAAACACCTCCCATGTCTCTCTCTCTGTGTCTTTTGTTAACTTTGTTATCCCCTTTCTGCAGCATCCAGAATGATGCTTGTGTGTGTGCTTACGTACATCTTTCTGTGGGGGTAACTGTGTGTGTGTGTGTGTGTGTGTGTGTGTATGTGGCGGCTGTGCTGCCTGCTCAGGGAGGCACGGGGCCCAGACACTTGGAATCATTTAGTGAGAATTTCAAGTGTGGGAGGAGAGGAATGTGCGCCCAGATAAAAGAAAGAAAAGTGAAAGAAAAATATAGCAAAGAGAGGGGGTGGAGAGTGCGAGAGATAGACACAGATATAGACAGAGAGAGGCCAGGGAGGGAGAGTGTGGCAGGTGAGGAAGAGGTGGTGGGAAGACGGGAGAAGGGGAGGGGTGCCACCTGAGAGAGAAACATTTGGAGTGGAGGAAGACAAGCTGAAGTCGAAGACGGGGGTGAGAACGAGGGCACGGAGCGGGAAACAAAATGGGGAGGTAGCGAGCAAAAAGACAGAGATCTGGAGCAAATGACAGACAGTGGGAGCAGCAGAGAAAGAATAGAAGAAAAAAAAAGAGCTCAGAAAAAAAGTACAAGCTGCCCACTCCTTACCTACTGTTCTCCATTAAGCTGATTTTTTTTTTCAAATGGCTCTTGCAGGTCTCGCTTAGGGGGAACATCTATTCCTATCACAATGCTGCCTACACACACCGCACAGTGACAGGCAGAGCGGGAGAGAGAGAGAGAGAAAAGAGGGGGCCACAAGTATAAATGAATGATGATTTTAAAAAAAAATAAAAGAAGAAGAATAGTGGAAAAGGAGGGGGAATGTGTCCGCAGCGGCGTGTGCGACGGAAGGTACGAGCCAAAATTACAACATGTTATATTGCTTTTTTTTATTAACAACACAGAAGAAAATGTAGATGCTGGAAGCTTGTTTTCATATTGCAGAGCTGTCTTCAGTGACTCAGTAGTGGGAGAAAAAAAAAAAAAACAATTACCACAAACACTTTCTCCTTCTGGTTTCTATCCTCTCTCCAAATCAATGGCGCACCACTTCTCATCCAGTGTGTTCTTTCTGAATATCTGTGTATACAAACTGTTGTAACCTCTTTTCTGTAGATCTGTCTTTATTTTTTTCCGCTGTTCACAAATATACCCTCCCACATTCCCTCCTCGCGGCTTCCGGCCTCTCTTCCCTTCCCCGGTCGGTGCCAAAGCTAACAGCCTTGTGCGAGCATCCGAGCTGCTGTGTGAGTGTGCGTGAGAGAGCCTGTGTGTATCTGTAGGTGTGTGTTTGGGTGTGCGCACATATGTGTCTGCAGGAGAATTCCCATGGAACACGAATGGCTTCTCACTCTTTCCGAGAGATTTTGGACCGCTCGTGACAGTCTGGAGAACGAAAGCCAATATTCTGTTTTAAATCAACAACCGATCAGAGTTTAGCTAAAATTATAGAAACTCTAGGCCTCCAACTAAAACTTAATTCTGGAATCTGAAATGTTAATGTTATTTATTTTACAATAATAGAGAAGAGGCCTGGTTGTGAAAGGAGGATTTCTTTAAGCTTTGATGTGAGTTGAAGAAGCAATAGATGAAAAATGTCTATCCATGCAAATCTGCTTGACCCAGCTGATGAGCTACGTTTAAATGGAAGGAGCTGAAAACAACGGCAAATCAGCAGCCATTGTTCACTATTGACAAGCACCAATCCCTCGCAATCCCCCCTGCCTGCAGGTCAAGATGATTGCCATCCAAAATCAATCCCACAAAGTAACGCGTGCATCTGTACGGCCATTCCTCTATCTTCAAGGGAATAATATGCGCAGGCTGCGAATTAAAAAATTTAATGACGCATCAGACTTCTATAGATGTAGGTGAGGCGCTATTGACCAGCCGGGGTCACGGGATGAACTGGGCCGAGCTGACCCTCGTGGCTCCTGGCAACAAGGCGGGCACATTCAATCTCACTTGACCCACTCAGGTTTGACCTCTGACCTCTGGCGACGCTGGCCCCGTGTGAACTGCCACCTCCGGGGATCAATAGCTCTTGACCGTCGCCTCAGGCCTTTGGCTGGAGCACTGAGGGCGATGGAAGCGGGGTGCGGGCCAGTGGAGGCGGCTGACCTCAGAGGGCAGGGCCAGTGACTAGTGATGATGTGGGAGATTTATAATGAAATTGGATCTGATGAGGGGAGAGGGACATTGGAACGTATATGTAAATTTAGAAGACATCAAAGCAGAGCAATTTAATCCTTTTCTTTAAAAAAAAATGGCAACATTGAAATTTAGACTTCAAAGCCCCCCCTCCCCCGACTGAAAAACTCTGTGAGAGAAAAATCTTTTCAAGCTCCCCCAATCTATTTACGTCATACATGGATACCTCTCTCTGCACTTCAAACTAGGTTTCCACATTTTGATCCTTAGTTATTGTGGTTTTTGTTGTGTAGTTTAACAAGTCAGATCACTAATCCTCTTACGCTAGAATGGTGTAGCAGCGCGGCATCTGAAAGTCGAGCTGCCCTGCATCCTAATCAGAAAGGTAAAGTTCTTTGATCTCCACTTGGAAAAGCTTCCTCAGTTTCTACGTTAAGAGATGATGCCGCGCGTGGTGGCGGCTTTAGGGTCTAAAAACCCTTCTGGCGTTTGCGTCGCTGTTGCCTCAGACTCTGATATTAGGCTGCTTACAAAAACAGCCATTTCAATCCCTATTCCCATATGACAATTTCCAGCCTTGCTCTCTCCTGTCGAACCTCCGGGTTTGAACGCGCTGGCAAAACGCACTCACTGACAAATGCACAGTGGGTCTCAGTGGGTGTCAAAAAGATGCACTGAAGGTGTTATAACAGCAGTGACTCATAATACAACACAACACTGAACATGTTCTCGTCTCTGAATGCGTCGTGCCCATATGAGTGTGCTAGACAATATAGAGGGGAAAAACAGGCAGATGTACTGTACGTGGCTGCAGAGGGACAGTGTGTTGAGGAGAAATGAAATGTTTATGCGAGGTCAAAAACAGTCAAGCCGAGCAGGAAGGACACGATATCAGACCATATTCACATGGTGGCCATTTTCATAAGGATGGTGTCATCAGTTGTTATCGTTTCATTGGTTCCCAATCGATCAGCAACTGAACAGACAACGGATACTGAAAAGCAAACCAAAATGTGTGATAACCCTAACAAAGAGCTTAAATAGGTGAAATGACAATGCACAGTGAGTTTTTGAGTCCTTGAGCTGAGTTTGAAATGTAATGTTTGCCATCTAGGTGACGTATCTGTTAATTTTGTTTTTAGTGTCTTGTGTTTCTGTTTTAACTTCACACTTGTTGTGTATTTGTTGACAAACTGGCAAATGTGTTTCTTCACTCTCTTGTTTTATTTCTTATTTACTTGCAGTCTTTTTTCTGTGTTTTCTATGTGTTGTGAAAATGAAAAGGTGTTTTCTTTGTTTGCATCTGCTTTGTTTATTTTGCATGTGTTTTTCTTAAGTTGCGGTGCGCTGAGCTATCATGGCCGCTGTGCTCTTCTCTGCTAGTGCTACTCTTATAATATTTATTTTATCATTCATTATTATCCTCTGTGGTCATAGTCACTGTTGTTCAGGAAAAGTGACATGTATCATTTATAGAAATGAAAACTAAGCCATGCAAGTCAAGCTCATCAAGAGATTGAAAACATCCTGAAATTTTGATAGAGACAAAACATATTTGACCAGTAGCTGTGCAAAGTAAATGCAACTTCACAAAAAAAAAAAAAATCTCAACTTGAAGCTCGTGTCTCACAAAGCCTCAGACACTTCACTGCAGCAGCTAACGTTCATATTGAGAGACAGGTGCTCCAGTCTGGCTCTAAGCTTATTCATCCCAGAATGTTCCTGGTACAAGAATATAACCCTCTGTTTGTGTGTGTGTGTGTGGGTGTGTGTATGTGAGTGTTTGTGCAAGTGAGCGTGTGTGTCTGTTTGTTCTCTCATTTCCCATTTCTCATATCTCATGTCTGTGGTTTCGCAGACAGCAGGGCCCATCTCACGAGAGCTGAGGCATGACTCAGACCTACGCAGACTTGTGGCTGGCGGCTGTGACTCAGAAAGGAAGGGAGAGGGAGGGGAGAGGGAGAGGGAAAGGGAAGGTAGTTGAGGGGAGGGAGGGAGTAGAGACAGAGAGAAGTGGAGGGTGTCATAGACGGGATGTCGTCCCCCCCCTCTCACCCTGGGCAGCAGAGATGAGCAGCTGGCCATGAATAGCCTACATGTGTGGCAGCATCGCTCAACACACACAACGCACACTGATGCACAAATGCAGACGCACAGGAGCAGCTGAAAATAGCAAAACAGAGGCCTTCCACAACATCTGCCAATTATCTGGCAGAAAGCAGGCCCGGGTCCAGGATCAGAGTAGTCCCAGCTGTGGGCCTGGACTGGAGGATGGCACTGATAGAAATAGAGAGTGAGAGAAGAGAGAGAGAGAGAAAGAGAGAGAGAGAGGGCTTGGTGAGAAAAATTGTCAATAACAGACAAAGGGTTTTACAACAAGCGAACTGGCTCCCATTGCGACAGCCGCATAGATCAGTCTGTCATAAACACATAGATTTATTTTATCCATATGTGCCGCGGAGAAACAACCAGGGCCCCAGCCTTCCAACGGCATTGGCAGGAATCACAATATCCTTGACAGTCAGTCGGTTTGCCCACCTTCCCTCCATCTCCATCCCTCTCTCGCCCTCCCTTTGGTCTCCTCTGCGCTCAGAAAAAGAAAGACAAACTCATTTCCATACAAATGGAGTGAGAGCCTGCAGCCCAGGGACCCAGTGGAATTGCAAATATTTCATCTTTGCCTAGGAGCCTCGCGCTATTACTCCTTCGCCATTATCCCCTCTTTTTCATTCCGTCTCTTCTTTTACTTTCTTTCTCCTCTCTGCTCTCATACCTACTCACCTCTGCCATCCGCCCGTGCTAATGCTGACCCTCCGCGCCTCCATCTATAATTTGGTCTTCCAAATCACCCATCGAACAGAAAAAAAAACATCCTCCCACAGCGCTCGCTTCTCCTGCTGTACAGTCAAAGATAACTTTACTACAAAAAAATAGACTCAATTTAAGCTTCCAATCCGGCATCTGCTTTGAATCCAGTAGTTTCTGGGCAACTTTTGGGGCAAAACGCCGTCATGACTTTCAAGTGCGGCTCCTCGGCCAGAAAGCTGCCGCCCTTCTGTTTCAGCCTCCACTTTCTTCCTTTCTTTTTTCCTGCAACATCCCTCCATCCTCGCCTCCTTCGTAGCATCTGCCCAGTGCCCACATTCTTGGGCACACATGGTGTCCAGCAGCTGCCAGGTCAGCATAGGTGCTGGAGCACAGATTGCCTGGCGCTGGCCTCCTACCCAGGCGAGCTGCCAGTTGTGGACACAGAGACAGCAGGGAGGACGCTGCAGAGGGTAGAGGATTTAACAGACTTTATACAGAGCAGTGAGCCGCCTCCTTCCATCGCCCATCAGAAGTAAAAGGGAAAGCATGTGGAGACGAATGGCCACATATTAATCCATACATGGATGGTAATTGCCAAATGAGTATCGGATTGCCGGATTGGAATCATTCAATTAACATTAAAATTTAAATTTGACATTTTAGCTACCGTGGAGATATTGATGGGGGCACTGAACCTGCAAATCTCAAATGCATTTAGTATTCCTTTTCTATTGGGGCTTGCTAAATTTCCACATAACTTCTCCTCACGGTCTAGTATTTCCTGCTTGCTCTACATTTTATTCCCAAGAGGAAGGCCCTGGCCAGGAGATAGGGAGTCCTTTACATGGCTGATTTTAGTAGTATACAAAGAGGAGCAGAGGGAGGACAGGCTAGGCCCCAGATGGACAGTGTGTAATGTTGTTAGCTATAGTTAGCCAATTTAGTCACACTGCCAGCAGCTCTCATTACATGATCTAATTCTCCCTCTCTATCTCCCTTCCCCTCCTATTTCTCCAGCACACACACACACTCCCACACAAGCCAGAGAGGATGGAGGGAGTGCCAGGAGGTGAAAGACAGACAGACATGTGTGTGTGTGTGTGTGGAGGTGGTGGAGCAGCACACAGCACCAGTGTGTGTTCAGGAGGTTATGCAGGGCCTCCTCAGGAACTTCTAGTTTTCCAACAAGAGAAAGGCATCAAAATTGAATGAAGATATTAATAATTCAGCGTCAGATTTCTCCAAGAAAACAGGTTTTTCTGAAACGATAAAGCAAAAATCAATGCCGCCTCTCCTCTCCCTGTCTCTCCATCGCTCCCCATCTCTTCATGCTTGCGTGGAGGAGAAAAGGAAGAGGGGGTGGAGAGGATCGGCGTATGTGGCTGTATGCCTCTTTGTTTGCGCCCCATATGCGGGAGCTTCTGTTGGTGTGCTTCTGTCTGTGTTCTAGCAGGGTGGACATCAGCTTCGTGCCCGGCAGCCTGTGCTGTTACTCAGTGAATCCCCTGGAGGCAGGAGCGCTGCTTCAGCCTCGCCACCTCCAGACTGGGTCAGAGGAGAGGAGATACCACGCGGAGGGAGGTGCAAACCTCGGCGGGGCTTTAGGAAAAACAGCCACACATGCGCATGGAAAGCAGGCACCCAACAAACGAAAAAAAAAAAAAAAAAAAAAAAAAAAAAGCCCTTGCTGTGAGACAAACAGGCTGCTCGTGCTTCTGAGCATTGATGTGTCGGGTCAACCGGCATACAGCATGAGCTAATTATCACCTCTCTATGAAGCTGTCTGGAGAAGAGCAGGTTACACACCCAGCGCATGCATGTGTGTGTTTGTGTCAGAATGTCAGACGCACCACTGAGTCTCCGCTTGGTGTTGTCTCTTTTTATATATCGCCAGAGCTCCAACCTTTCCTACTACGCCGCCTCTCCCACTTAACCCACACAGACCCAAATGTAAAAAAGATGCTAAAATCTGTCATCTCTCTCCATCTTTGCTCAGCGGTCGCACGGATGGCTCGTCAGATTTCTTTTTTTTTTTTTTCTCTGCAGCGATTCTGAGTTGGGGAGTTTGCAGCAAGACTGTGTGGGCAGGGGAGTTTACTAATGTTTTTGGAAACACTTGACTCGCAGGGTTAGTTCGTTGGGACATTTTTGGCTCAGACGTGATGAGGAGGAGGAGATACAAACCGGAGACACAAATTGGAGGAGGATGGTTTGTTAAACAGCTTCCTTAATAAAAATGCTTTTCTTTCTTTTGAGATTGGACACAACCGCCGTGTGAAATATGTTGCATTCATCTGTGCAATGAATGCATTTTGGAGTGAAGATTTTGATGTTTGATTTTTGCCACAGATTCAGCTTCATTTAGGGCTCCCACTTGTAAGACCTCTATAGCAGGCTCTTTAATGAAAAGCCCATACTCATCTTATTCTATTGTGTCTTCCAAGTATATAAATGCATTTGAATGCTATTGTGGAGATTTTTGATACACGTATGGTATTTTTACATATTGCATTATATCATATTATTTCATATTATAAACTGCCTACACACCTGCTCCCCACACTGTTTTTGTAGTTGTTTCCCATTCATTTTCTTTGCAGACAACGTTAGGTGACTCACAGTTTGAGCACCTCTACATCTTAGACGGACACAAAACTCTCCCAGTTGAATCATCGGCACGAAAGAAGAACAGCAGTGTTAGCAAATATCTGGTTCTTGTGTAGAAGCTCATGCCTTCAATGTTGAAATGCAATGCCCGACATGCATTTGCGATAAATATCCATCCACTTGTCAACAGTGGGCTGCAGCTAAAAATGACTGACAATACAATCTGCACTTTAAATCGATTTACTTACACATTCTCTCTTAATTTTAGATGAATTTAGCAACTATGGCACTTTTGCACTTTGAATTTGATCTTGGATTTGTGATTTCTCTGAAACAGGGTTGAAATACTTAAACTGACGGTCATAACATAAACCTATATGATCATTATCCACGAGAGTCTTGTGTTTCTGTGTTAAGTAACATTGAGATTATCACTGAATTAAACATTTGAAATGGGAATCCAGGATGGGTAAAAAAATAAACAAAAAAACACTTCCAGGGTCACTGTTCTTCAGATATACTATATAATGTATTTAAACGAAGCGAAATAAAGAAGACAGGCATTTGAGACTACAACTATAGTGACAGATGAAGGTTGTTATTTTATCTCTATATGAGCCCAGTATGGCGGTGAGTGTTCCTATTTGGTGAAACACATCCTCCATGGGGAGATTAGAAGCAACATAGACAAACTTCCTGTGATTGTTGAGGACAAACGATGAGGCCTTGTGTCTTTATGTGTGGGTGGCACATCTGGCACTGGAAGCTAATAATCTGTGTGTGTGTGTGTTTGTGTGTTTCTGCCTTTTTCTTTGTGCCAGTAGGGACACATATCTACTTCTGTGCATCTAAGTGTGCGCATTTGCACTGTATGTATTTGTGTCTATGTATATTAGTACTCTCTGATGTACGTGTGAATGTTCCTACGCACACACAAACCCCTGAAAGTTTGTGCACGCAGTGTGTGTGTGTGTGTATTCGCTCAAAGTGTGTGTTTGGCGTGTTTGTGAGAGATGGAGGAGGTTCTGCTCCTCTGACACAGCCACTGTGTCATGCAGACATATCCAGAGTAGAAGAAATCATTACACTATGTTCTCCGTAATAAATTAGTGGGTTGAGGTAACCCAAGGCAAGGTAATACAAGGTTAATAATGCACTGTTATTCCCCACTGGCAGAAATAAACAATCTCCTCTGTTTATTTGCCTTCGCTACACTCCCACGAGAAGCTAGAAACAGCAGGACAGAGGCGTGGAAAGAGGGAAATGGAGGGAAAAAAAGATAGCGGGATGAGAGTGAGAAAGATAGATGACAAACAGATGATGCTCCATTCCCACTCTGACACCCACCTATCCCTCCTGCCGTGTCCTTCGTCTCACCGCCGAGAAAAATTAAAACAGGTCGACCCACGTTTTTTTTTTTTTCTTTCTCTGCGTTTGCTTCTCTCTCATCCCTTTTTCCCTTCCTCCACATCAGGCCATCTCTCTCTGTATCTGTATTCCTTTCTCTCTCTCTCTTCCTCCCACTCTCCTGGTCATTGCATGGGTCAGGATGGGAGTCACAACAGACTCTGGGATGAACCCCCCCCCTCCTCAACACCACCATCATCCGTCATTCATCACATCCCACAAATGACAGCTGCCTCTACCCACTCACACTTTCACCTCTGCATTTCTCGGTGAAGACAATGTGTAGCGGTGATACATCGGCGCAACTATTCTGTACAGACCATTGAAATAACTCCTCACTATATCAACCATTGTGTTTGTGCATTAATGATATTCTACCCTGATAGAAGCAGTGGCCAGTTTGTTGGCGATACTATGCAGCTAATGATTCATCATCAGGCCTGTATGTAAAATAAAATGCGTTTGGACCACTTTAATTACGGTACATTGTATTTATGTTTACACTGATCATTTATCTCATGCGTGTTTGTACTAATGTGCAGGTCTGTTAGTTGACCCTCGTGGTAAACATGTGGAGAGACTGTAAACACCTGTGTGTAGGCTTTTAGGGGGGTGTGTGTACATGTGCGAGGCCCTCACCTTTATTCAACACAGTCCTTAATTAGCAACCTCGCTATTGTTAATTGCACCAACAGGAGGTCAAGGACGGCCTGCGGATAAAGCACGTTTTCAATCTTCTTTATGTGCAGAGGAATAGAGACTCATAGTCCCCATGTTGCTGCGAAGATGTACAGTCTTTTTTTCGTGACTTCTGTGAGAACACTGTGCATCTTCGTGATCATGCGGCGACACAACAACAGACAGAGCAGGAAAGAGATGGATAACAAACTTGTCACGTTTTATTGCGAGAGGTGGTGTTTCTTCTTCGTGACAGTTCTCCCCGCGGTGACATTCAGGCCCCCACAGCCGTCATCTGATGATCTCATCGGTGACACACACACAAACACACACTCTCTCACCACTCACCTGCCCAGACATGATCTCGGTTCTCTTCCTGAATAGACAGTTCTTAGAATCACTCTCACCTTAAGCAGAAACCTGGTATGCACGAGAAGCCCACACACACACACAATCTCACACATGTACCTACACATGCAAAGGCCACAGCTGAAAGGTGAACCGCACTGATCATTGCATATGCAACCCCCGTCACCTGCACAGTGGAACGGGGCCGATAATGCAAGAGTAGGAGGTAGAGGCCAGAGATGCAGAGCTGAGTGAGCAGCAGCGCGAGTGTCAGATAGGAAGTGAAGTAGCTAAAAACAGAGCTCACATGCGAGGCGAGCCTGTCAGAAGAACTACTAAAACTCACCACAGGGACTTACTAACTAGGTCACCCAGGACCTTTGGGTGTCTGGGTGAACGCTGCACTTTTCAAAGAGAGGCCAACTTCTCTCCATTAAGGTAGAATAGAGGAATGTGGCATCTATCATGTCCACCTTAATCTCCATCAGGGGAATGCTCATTATGCCCTATCTACCACCATGATCATTTTTTTAGCATTTCTATTTCCCTAGGTAAACACTTATTTTCACCTCAGGCCGGCCTTTTGTGCTGCGTGTGCATCACTAAAATGAGGTCGACGTATCCCTATTGATTCCTTTCAAAGGAGTACTTCTCTGTAAAATTCATTAGATTGGTTCTTCTAGTGTGTGTTCAAGCTGACGTAGCCCATATCAGTCAAAATGTACGAGCTATAAGCGAGTTAGAATATACTGCTATGAAACAATGGAGCATATTTGTATTTCACCAATTTTGCATTAATCAAATATTCTTACTATTTATATATCCTTTATACATCCTGGTTGAATCAACGGCAGCCAGACTTGATTGTAGATGATTGAAGATGTTTCACTTCTCATCCAAGAAGCTTCTTCAGTTCTTAGTTCAGTCGATTCAACCCGTATTTGAATACCCTGACCTGGATGACTGAGAACCTTCAGAGACTCATTACAGAAGATTACTCTTATTTGCATGAAGACTGGATTTCCCTAGTTGTTTAAAGTCTTGGCAAATTTTCTTAAATCTCCTATTTTTGAGGGTTAGGGTTTGAACCCCATTGAAAATCAGCTTAATTTTAGGGCCAAATTTAATTGTACTTTACAACCCAAAATAGACTACTCCATCTTCTGCATCATTAAAATCCACAAGGATCACATGTTTTGTTCTAAAGACCTATAACATGTCTGAACCATATTAACAGCCAGCCCTTCCCAAGAGAACATCTTAATGACCATTATTGTAATAATAATAACCTTTTTTTCTCACAATTACTAACCAGATGTAGGTAAGCATGGTCCCTCCTTAATAGATAGATAGATAGATTAAACTGGCTATATTATGAAACATCGTTTTTTGTTTGTTTGTGTTTTTACTTTTGAAATATTTTTGATTTAATTTATTCTTTTGATTCTGATTGATCAGGTCTTGGATTTGGATTGGAGTGTTACATCATTATATGCAGATGACTTCCTGGTGTATACAATCATCCAGATTTTCCACATTTTACTCCAGTACCTTTAGCAACACTAGAGGGCTGCATTATTAAATATAAGGAGAGCAATTGATTTACAGAGACGATACCTGTATGTGCGCTGTACTTGACCAAGAAATGCAATTGAATTTCAGGTGGCCTTGAAACTGTACATTACACTTACTTATTTTCTCATGTATGTATGTGTATGTTTTGCTCTAGGTTACTAATTTTGTACCTCTGGACAAATGATATATAGTGAAGGGAATCTAAGCTCAAAGGTCATTTTACTCATTTTGATTCGAAACTTTCAAACACAAGGTGACACGTAGGTCTTGACATGACACCTGATCTAACTCATTGTGGTCACCACACATTATTTAGAATTTGTTAAGATGAGAATGTCGCATATTGGATAAAAGAAAAGAAGCTATATCTAGTAGATGTATTTGTTTCATCTTTTCATTTTTAATTCTTAAAGCACTGAACCTTCTGGGGAGTTTGTTTAGAATCATTATATTTTTTACAAACAACAGTGTCTATTTCAGAAAAAATAATAAGTGATGCGCCGTAGTAATGAGTTATGGTACATGATGTTCTTTGCATTATCAGTAGTTCCTATAGAGATAGAGACAAGCTGTATACATATTGACACTGTAGCTGGAAAGTAGATGCTATAAAAACATCAGCGCTATCAGTGTTAACTGAACCTGTCTGATCATGTTTGTAGTTGCCTGTGAGAATGCAATCACCGTCACAGCTGGGGAGGAAAGCATGTGTGTGTGTGTGTGTGTGTGTGTGCGCATACGTGTGTGATCATATTAGTTATACCTCTCATATCTGTGTGTACACATCTGCTCACGGTTGTGACAGACAGAAGTGCTTAAAGTTCCCATCTCGAAGGCACTATAATCGAACCAACACCCGAAGCCCACACAGAGCGGAGGGGCCGACAGCTCCCACACTCACGCACACGTGATTGCACACATCTTCACACAGAAACACGCATAAACACTCTTTCTCACTTGCTCATCTAGGCACGCCTATGATCGCACATAGCTGTAAGCAGTTACCTGCAGCTTTTAATTGTACTTCCTGTGTTCTTATTCCACAAAACTCCAGACACCCACGGCCTCTTTCCTGCCTACCTTGTTCATAATCCCTTTTTTCTCCTTTAAGACACCATGCAGACGATTTTCCTATGACTATGCCTGTGAGTCAACTCATTACATCCCCTTTTGTCTTGCTTTTATTATCGGAGCACAGTGAATCCAATCTCCGGCCTGTTTACATACACGCCGTATACGGTCAGTTTCATATGGGTGGTCAGGCAATGATGTGAATGAGATCCAAGCATTTCTGTATGATTAATGCAGGATGACTAATTCGCCACGGCTTCCCGTCATGCACACACACAGTCTCACACACACACACACACTCTGACACACACACACACATAGGTGTACACGCACAGAACACGCACATCATTAAACCCATAAAAGGAATATATGTATGTATTCACTCTGCACACCCACACACATTTCAGTGCTCATAGAGTTCTTGCCAGATGTCAAATGCTTTTGTGCATATACTGTAATATGTGGGTTGTGGCTGTTGATGTTCTTATTCAATGCGACTACACTTGGACTCTGCAGTTGACATTCAGTCCATTCAAAGGCTAGCACCGGGCGCCGAGGCTTCGTCACAAGAGTGTCTCCTTTCACAGAGCCTACTCGCATTTTACGGTTTTCTGTCATTTTGGGTGGTTCAGAGCCAGTACAGTAATTCCATATGTGTCAGCACAGAAGGAATCCAGAGTGGGTGATTGTAAAACATAATTGCTTGAGCATAAAACCTCAACTTTTCCTGAATGTGAATAGCGTGTTACTGGATGATCTGAAATGTGACGAGCCCCACCTCTATCCCCCTCGTGTCAATTAGACTTCGTCGGGATGGAGAGGCGTCTGTTTTGATCGTTTCCATCTCTGAATAGAAGTCAAGCTAAGACGCACCCATGTATTGATATGTAGGATGTTGTATCTGTTTGTTAATAAGTCTGATCCTGCACATTTTCATCTGTTAATAAAAGCATGCAGGTATTTGTTCTGGACACACCTGTGTATATGTACTGTAGGCCACTTCAAGTATTCAGCCTGGTTGTGTGTGTTCGAGCCTTCCTCTGCCTCCAGTCCCCTGCACTTTGTCACTCACAGCTCCTCTGGTTACGACCTCTTGGGGGCCTCTGGGGCCCGCTGGCTAAATTAGTTTACCGGAGTTTGCAGGCCTCTAACCTCTCTTTGGATTACAGAACTCTAACCCTCCTCTCTGTCAAGGCCTCCCAAGGCCTTTGAAGTTGCTCATGGCTTTTCCTTCCTCACGCCACCCGACTCTGAATGAATGATCTACACCCACCTCTGTCCTTCGCCGACCCTCCCTCGTACTCTCACCCTCTTTTTCTTCTATCTCACTCCTCCTCCTCCTCCTCCTCTTTCCATCTATGTGGCTGCAGGATGAGGTCCCCCTCCTGTTTTGCCCCCTCCTTCAACTTCCTCCCACTCCTCTGGCCCCTACCCCTCTATTCCCAGTCCTGTTGTCTCCTCCTCATGTCTCCATCTCCATCGTTTTTTCCTCTTTCTCCTTCTCCTTTTCTCAACTTCTCACATCGTCTTGCGTTTCCTTACTCTTCTCTTCTTCACCTCATTTTCTCTTCATCCCACTCTCTTGTTCTCGGTTCCATTTTCCTCCCCCTTTCCTTCCTTTCTTCACCCCTCCCTTCCTCCTTTTGGACTTTGTCCCCAGGGTTTTTTGCGTGCCTCACACATTCCTTTGCGCTGACTGACTGTGTTTACATTGACATCCTCTCTTCTGTGTGTGGACCACAAACCCCGGCAGCACAGAAGCGCACACGGTTGCACAAAAAAACCAAGTTCATCAACCGTCTTCTCTCTCGCCAAAGAAAGTAAATAAAAGCAAGAACAAATAACGTAACGAAAGTTTAGAAATGGAAAGTGATGCATCATTATGACGACCACACAATGAAACAGTGCATGGTTTATGTCTTTACATTCTAGGACCCCTTGACTTTTTCTCCACTAATTACACTTGTGCATGGTAGCGTGCTCTCTAAAGGTGGACATTTTTCATCAACATGCTATGGATGGCAGGATAGTTGGAAGTTCAAATGGAACTCAAACACATTAGAGTACATTATGCCAGCAGAGGTTACGGAGTAAAGTCAAGAGCTGCCTAACTGTAATAGCGCCCTTAATCATATACCACCTGATCCTGCAAAGTGAAAGCAGGGGAGGCGCAGCCCAGATTCATTGAAAAATAAATGCAGCCAAGTGGATCTTTTTATAGCTCTGGCAGCCAGAGGACAATATGTATGTGAGCTATGTTTATTTTATTAAACAGTGTAAGAGAGAGAACAAAGTAACGTGGGCGAGGGGGGGGAGGGGGGGGGTGGGTAGAATGAGACAAAGGACAGCGACAGGGCCGGAGAGCGAGAACAGGAGGGAGCATTAACAGTTGATCTATCATAAGGTCATCTTTTTCCGGTGCATACACGTCACCTGTGCGTCGCCTACCAAAGGACAGTCAGCACATTCAAATGTCACTGTCACTACGGCTTGCATTGTGTAATGCCACGCTCACGCAACCGCGCACACACGCACAAGCACGTGTTTGTGTGTGTCGTATAAAAACAGAGGTGTAGAGCGATCACATGTACCTTGCGAGCCCTACCCAGTCCATTCCAGGTACTGTGTTGTGCAAGACGCTCCCACCCCATCCACCCCCGCTCCATAACCCATCCATATTAGGATATCATTTCTCCTCCATAACATACTGAACTGTATGTGTGTCACCATTTCCTGTCCTTGCTATTCTTGTATTCACCTGCCAGTCTGGCTTAATGGGTCTTATTATTTGCTGAAATAATGCTCCATTGTGGACAAGCCTTGGATATTCAGCGGGGTGACACAGTAACAGTTGGCTTTATCACTAATCTGCTATTGTTTATAATGCTCATATAGCCATCATTCATGATTTAGCGTAGCTTGACTAAACCCAGTGTTTATGGGTTAAATACAGGCGTGACCAATCCAGGGCTCCTCCTCAGTCTACCCTGTTTCATCTTGTGTTGCTCCTTCCCTCGCTCATTGAGCCTGTACTGTATCTGTGTGTGTGTGTGCTGACACGTCCGTCCTGCCAGGTCACAGTTAATTGCCAGGCGGATTATATGGTGTTTCGAATGGATAAAAACATTTGCGCAGTGAATCACTTCTGCTTTACCGGCACACACGCCTTCACTTCCAGTAAGGATCCATGCCCGCCTCTTCCCCAGGCTTCCATGAAAACCGACGTTGATGCCAGTGGCTCTGGAGCTGCCCAACAAGGAGTTAACACCTCAGATGGAGAGACACGGTGGAGGAGGGGTAGTGGTGGTGGTGGGGGGGAGGAGAAGGAAGAAGATGGTGTGAAGGAGAAAAGGAGTGGCTGGCGGCAGGCACAAAGGTGGTGAGCTCAGGGTTGTGGAATCAGGAACTCTGTGCTCTTTACTCTGCTACGCCCCTGCACTACCGCCACCGCAACACCCACACCTCCACCCATGCGCTCTACCCGTACGACCTCTGCTCTGCTCTGGTCTGGCTGGAATGCTGACTTTCACCCGCACCCACCCCCACATGTACATTTCTCACCCCTCCTTCTCTTGCAAAATAGGGAGAAATAAAGGGGAGGCGGCATCCCCTCTTACAAGCTGCTGCTTTGTGCGATCAGAGCCGAATGTGATTCACATTCGTCTTAAAAAGTCAGAGAGAAAAACTTGCAAATCAGATAAATTTACCCTCTCTGATGTCTCGGTGTACTCGAG
This sequence comes from Centropyge bicolor, assembly GCA_037975185.1. NCBI lineage: Eukaryota > Metazoa > Chordata > Actinopteri > Pomacanthidae > Centropyge > Centropyge bicolor. Next base: position 836,697 of record JBBMOC010000008.1, on the reverse strand, counting down.
CAGAAGTGCCACTGTCTGACTAAAAATATCTCTCGAAGCAGCAGAAGGAAAGTCTGATTCCACACGAGGCTCTATTAAAACCCACAGATTCAGCCGTGCAGACCTCAGGCTAATTCCAGCGAGTATCAATTCTGCCTCTAGAGCTGGAGTTTGTACTGACTGAGACCAGGAAAAACATTCACACACTGTCCCAGTTGAAACAGATTCCAGTAAAAGCAATTTGTGTAAATTTGTGTCCAGGGAAAATGGCTGTGGAGTGGGCGTGCCTCAAATCAACAAGAGATATTATGGCTCTTCCATGAATACATAGTCAATTTGTTCTAATATCTCTGAGTCATACAGGAGGTATCCTCTATACGGTTCAGGAAAGAATGATAATGCATCTTTCATCTGCCTGCTGCTTTTAGCACCTGAACCTCTTCCACGAGCCCGGTCAAGTTAGCCGCCCCTCTGAGTTCAGACACTCCAGGCACGGCTGGCATGAAGTATTCATCAACGTATTTGTCACTATCTATCTTTGGTGCTAACGGTCCGTAGACGCTGTCTGTCTCCTGTTCCACAACATGACTCACCGACCACACTGTATGAATAAAAGCCTTGTGTTGAAAAGCAGAACAATTCCAGTTGGCTTTTTAAAGTGTTAGGTGGCCAATGTTTCTGATAAAGATGAGGATAAAGATGTTTATCTGATGGAGGAGTTTGTGAAACAAATAAACCTTTTTCCTTTGAAACGGGTTCAAGGCTGTTTGCCGTAGCTAGGTCAACAGTAAGGAACGGATGGGGGTTGGGTTTCGAGGGAGAAAGAAATAGGGCGGTAGCTGGCACATCTGTCATCCATTTGGGGTGGGAAAGGCAGGGATGGCTTTCTGCTTACCTGTGCACCGTCAGCCCAGGAGGGGCGGCGAGGACATTTGTCAAGGAGCCGGGGAGTAAATAGTGAGGAAACAAACCGCCATCTGTCTGGGCCCATTGATTTTCACATGAAAAGCAAATACATCCATTCTGTTTGCGCTGCCTCCCAGCCCTGTCTGCCTGTTGGGTGGGCGCAGAGTTGAAGTTTACCTTTCGACATCATGTTCCTTTGATAATCCTTATGTATGACTGAACCTCTAGCCTGATGACTCTCTTTTGTGGGGTGCCACTGGCTAAAAAGAGGAGCAAACATGAAGTGCCCGAGCCCTTGTGTGAGTCACGGTAGGACTCAGAGAGCGACCTGAGCGGCGGCAGATTGGCGAGGTAAGCAGATAGCACGCCTGCTCTTTCTAACAATAATACAGAGGTGATGACGCGCATGCGGCTGTCCTGAACACAGGGCAATGACAAGGAAGGTCAATGATCCGGCCTGTCACATCCTCGCGCTCTAGCGGCACCTTTGAAAATGCAACATTTCCCCTCTATCTCCTCCAGCTTCCACCTCAAAGCGAGGACGTCCATTCATATCTGCGATATGTCACAGAGGTTCGTGTGGAGGAAGGTACGAGAAGAAAAGACAGAAAGAGCAAGATGCAAGAGACTGATATGAAGAAAGAGAGAGAGAGCTTTAATGTCTTGTGTCACCACCACCTGCCTCCTCTTATGAAATCTCTTCATGTTCCACCCACTGAGTTTCCAATCATCCATTCTGCCCTTGAACAGACACTAATTCAACCACTGAATCTAATCCCTAATGTAAGGACCTGATGAATTCCTTTCACTGCCACCATGTAAATGTTTATCATTAAATGGGGGGTATTCATAGAATTATCACTGAGGGGCGTAATGACTTTTTATGAGGTCTGACTAAGGTTTGTGGGCAGATACCCTAACAAAGAGTGCCTAGGTGCTCTCTGTGTGTATTATCCTCCCTATTTGGCTTTGATCGTTTTGGCATTTTGCTGCAGACACTTTAGATATACAGCTGATGCAACCAAAATGTCATCCCTCTTTTTGTACAACCGCTGGAGAGAGGGCCTTTTCATTTAGGGGGAGAATTTGAAACAGCTCTAACCTTTCATCAACAATGCTGCCACTTTACGCTGTGGAATTCCTAATTCAATGAGAGGCGTACCGAGGCACCTGCTTTCATCGGAGCTGAGGTCCTCTGAGAAAGAGAAGAGAGGGGAAGGGATGGAGAGAGGCATTAGCAACTTGTTGACAAGACTCTCGTGGCAAAAACAAAATGAAACACGCGTCTGAGGGCTCGTGATGTCATGTGGCACAAACAGGTTTTACTGTTGGGACAATAACAAAACACATCACGCACACACACACACACAAGATATTATGCGGAACAAATGGTTGTAATGACAGAGACAGATCGCGTACGTCATCAGATAATTATATATACGTTTGTGTTTTCATGTCTGTGTGCATGTACAGTTTGCGTCCATGTGTTTTTGTCATTGTTTTCTTCCCATGCCCTCTCTTGTCCATGTCAATCCTCACCTGTTCAGTAAAAGACAGAGCGGTAAGCCCTCAACCACGCGGGCCCCCCTCGCACGGCCTCCTCTGCATCGCGGTCCCGCATGATATGTCAGGGCCGGCTTTGTCACTGCATTCCTGTCCCCGCTCTCACATTATCTCATTACCACACAACACGTCTGAGGAGAAGACCAAGTATAATCACGAGGGCCATTTATTGTGACTGTGTTTCAAAATTAGTTGTACTCAGTCTTTCCTCATCTCTTTGCTTCTTTCCTCATTCGGCCCCCACTTCCCTCCCCTCTCTTCATATCCCCCCCATCTCTGCCTCTTACAGCCCCCTCTTCCCCTCCCTCTCTCTGCATTCCTTGGTGAGTGGGTGGAAAGTTCAATGGGGATGTGGGATCCCAGAAGGGCAGGGGGTTTGCCTCTTACCAGAGCTCAGTATGTGTGCGAACTTATCGGCCAGTCCAAACTGTCAGCGGTGGTGGGTGACTGCTCGGTGGTGTGGAGTCCCTTGAGAGGGGTGAAAGGTCTAAAATGTGCCCTGAATAGTTAGATTCAAAACACTTAGATCCTCATTGTTTAAGATGAAACTTTTTTTATACTGTGGTCATGTGAGCATCTGCTCCGTGTTACAGTGTTGGAGCTCAAATGTTGGACTCCTTGAATTGCTGTGGTTCATCTTAATCACCTTTTCACTGCTGTTCCCCACTTCAAGACAGGGACAGACACTTACAACACTTAATGAGAGAAGGACCTCTGCTGGACGTGTCTTGATACTGCAGTCCTCCTTGTTATCTCTAAAGAGGAATACATGTCAGCTTTGTGGACTACACTCTCAGTTTGACGGTGAAACTAGGTTAAAGTTTGGTTTGAACCGTGTTCAGTGTGAATGTTAACATTGGACTTTGATCCTGCAGTGATAGGGCGAAGCTGACAGACAGCTCTTGATTGTAAAAAAAAGCCTTATTATCTGCTGTTGCTTTTTGTCATGTAACACTTGATTGCCTCACTTCACACACTTGGCAAGTCAACAGAATGAAAGGGTAGGGCGGCGCGGCCGAGTCATCTCCAGCAATAACAATTACATAACCTTCCTACAGTGACAAACCCATCACTACTTTGTGAGTGCCATTCCTCACCCCTTTGTCACCTTGTTTACCTTTGCTTCTGCCTTATCTCTGCAAGCAAACAAACTGGTTTTAGAAGCAGCTCTGGTCCGTGGGCTGCCAGTGTAGGAGACACACAGGAAGTGGTGGGCGACCAGCAAACTGTATTTCCCCTTCCTGTCTATGTCCTCCCTCCCTCCCTGCCTGCCCTTTGGCTATTAATGTAACTCTGAGCAACCCACCACACACCCACATGGCCACTGGGAGCCGGTGTGCACTAGAAATCACAGACGTGCATGGACATACACATACATGCACAAACATGCATACAGTCCCAGCAGCAGATGCCAAGTGATATCAGTGTAAATAATTAGTAGCTAAACAAACAAGCAGCATATTAGGTTGCACAAAGAGCCAGGCAAAGTGTTCAGTACAGTGTGTGTCCTCACGACTGGCTTTCAGATCACTCCATTAGCTCTTGCCTCTCCCTCCTACTTTGCTGGTGCATAGACAACAGACAGCAGGGTGCAATTAAATAGGTGTCCATCACTCAATCACGATGTCTATTACAGCCAATGAGGAGGTGATGTGCAGTGTGCATGCACAGTAGGAAAATACCATCAGCGTGATAACAAGGTTCCCCATTCTTTAAGTAGCTGTCTGGCACGTGAACCACACACACGCACACACACTCACCCCCACTTGCATTACAGATGTACCATGTGAAGGAAATTACAGTTCATTTCTATTTCGCTATTTTTTCCTCCCTCCTTCAAGTAGGCCTGTTTTATTTTTTCTGAAAGAGGGCTCAAAAGTGGCCTGACAAATTTAGCACTTCAGCTGGACACTTTCAATCACTCCATCTCTTTCTCTCTTTGTTCAATTTCACCACTTACACACGTGGCACAGCCTACACACACATGCACAAACACACACACATACCCATGATCCATGTTCCCACTGCAGTCCTTATCTCCTCCCCCCGGTCATCCAGCTCATCTGTGAGAACAGAGAGAACACACACTGGCATGAATCACAGTGAATCATGCAGCCCAAATAGCACCCAAAGAGAGGTGTTGCATTTAACCAGGACACGGACTATTTATAATGGCCTGGGCGTGCACATTCTCATTATAGGCCACGGAGGATGCTGACAATGGACAGGCAGATGAGGGGGTAGTGACTCCTTTGAAATGTCACCAGCAATGTATCTCCTTATCTACAGGCTGCTGTGGTGGCAGTCTGTCTGGATACAATATTTAGAGCAGGGTGAATGAACTGGGATGGAGCGGGGGGGAGAAAAAAGATCTTTTTTAAGAGACAGTGATTTGCAGATGAAAGGGCACAGATACTATATCACCACATAAGAATATTGATTTTTTTTTAGATTTAGTCACTCTTGTAGTAAAGGCCTCTGACTTTTCACCTGATTAGAGTGAAGTCAGCTGATCTAATTAAACACTGGCTAAAGATTGTTTATAAGCACATATGCAATTATATCACTGCTGATTTCATTTTGATAAAGAAATGGAAAAAACTACCAACAACATAAACATGACAGCAAAGTGTCTCTCCCATGAAGACCTCTGCCTAATAAGCTTGCTAAAGTCTAATTAGTGTAACAAGTAGCTGGAAAATAAATAAACATAATTATCATATCAAATACATTAGCTGTTTGGGGGATGATAGAGTAATTTGACAAACACTTTGTTCTTCTGTTTTCTTTTGGCTTATTCTCTCTCCCCACATGCCAATCATGCTCAATGCATCGCATCAGGACAGAGTTGGGAAGTGCAGGCTTATCAATCCTTGGCAAGCTAACACTCAAATTACACTGTGTCTGATCCTGAAAGCAACAATGCACTGAACTCGACGCTCAGCCAGCGGGGGTGGAAACCACATTTCAGGTGAAACAGCCTCGAGAAGCAACCTGAGCAAATTACCCCTACTGAATTGATTGCATATTGATTGAAGCTTGCCAGACACCTGACCAGAATCTGCACATCCTCAACGTGCACATTGCAAATCAATATAGAGCCTGTACGACCCAACAAAGAAATCATGAAAACGAGATGGTAGAGGATACAAAAAGCACTTGAGCACCGTAACAGCTAGCCAGCCTCTCTTCTGCTCCAGTGGAAGAGGGAGAGGAGAATAAAGGAGGGGCGATTTCATTATCAGCCAACATGTAGGCTCATGCCGCACGGCTTTACCCAACCAGCCGTTGTCATGGCAGCAACTTGTCATGTCATCTGCGTCTCACCTTGAATGAATGGAGACCTGCGGGACATGTGCCATCCCTCTGGGAGCGCGCATGGGGGGCGTATAGTGGAAGTGCGTCAGCTCTACGAGCAGCTGGGGACACACCCACGGCAACCTGCCTTGCTGTTTGTGTGCATGTGTGTGTTAACGCATGTGTGTCTCCGCTTTCCTAGGAGATGACATAGGAAGGCGGCTTCCTCAGGACCAGGTCGTCACTGCAGGGACGACCACAACAACAACAACAGCAGCAGCAGGAGCAGTCATCCAGCTGTTCTTTAATCTGAAACCTGCTCTTAACTGTGCAGCCTGCCAAAGGAGGGACGGTCCTGTTTGTCCTCAAGTCAAAGAGTCATGTTTGGGTAAGAGTAACCACAAGCCTTGGCCCAGAGCAGGGCTGTACAAAGTGGTGCCCACAGGCCAAAGTTGACACGGTATGAGGTTCAATTCAGCCTGCCAGATGTTTCTAGTAAGAAATTCCGGTGCTATTTGCATATGTAGGATCCATATTTTTTTACTTTTTATTCATAATCAGAGCATGGTGGGCAGACACTTTGCACAGGAAGTGAGTCAATTAAGGGAACTTGGGATCCTGTAACCCTGATTCCAAAAAAGTTGGACGCTGTAAAACATAAATAAAGCAGAATATGATAATCTGCTAAGAGACATAGACTCAAAAAACAGTAAACACGTTTGGTAACAGGTGATATTATCATGATTGGGGCATCCAATCAAGGAACCACAAGCAAGGAGGTTCACCACTCAAGCATATGACTGTAATGAGGACATTACTACATGGGCTGAGGAACACTTTGTAAAACTGTTGTCAGTAAACAGTTCATTTACAAATGATCGCATTCTGTTTTTATTTACATTTTGCACAGCATCCCAACATTTTCCAAATCAGGGTTGTAGTATCACTTTGCATGTTACAACATAATACAATAGGTGTTTGCTTTGATCATGGGGCCAACATTAAGTTTCAGTTTTGCCGCCTCGGTCTTGAGGGTATCGCCACTTAGTCTCAGTGTTTACGAGTGTGTATGAATTATGGTATCAGTATATAAACATCTGAGTGATATGTATTGGGAGATGTTCATGTTCATGTTCATAATGTTGCCCCACACTGCTAATCTGATTGTAGCAGATATGTATATTTCCATTGATAACTGGAAGAAACCTGTGAAAGATGTCGGTTATCTGGCTGCCAAAGAGTTCCTTTTCCTGTGGCAGTGTTACTGTGCAATGACATTGATTATGTCTCTAGTTTCTGGCCTGACAACAACAACAACAACAACAAACAGGTAATTTGGACCAAAATTATCTTTATTTGAGCTGGAAATGTTCCATTCATTTTATTTGAAAATCTTCTTCTGATCTGCACATTTGGCACACTCTATCAGTAACAAAGATTTTCTTAGTTCCATGGTTATTGAAGGTCCTATGAAAAGGTCACTAGTGATTTCTTGATTTGAGTTGTATTCCATATGCACTGTGTGATCAGGCTGATAATTCAGCCTGATCACACAGTGCAGTGTGGTTTTATAATCCACTGTATCTCTCATCTTGTTTCTCTGCAGTCTCACTCAGACGGTCTTCATAAAAGTTGGACGTCTTTTTCCTGCATTGCCTCTTGAAGTCCTCCACGTCTCTCAAGTGTTTATAGAAAAGATGCAAGATATTGTGTGTATGTGTGTGTGTGTCTACAAGTTTGAGTGTGTTAGAGGGGGGGCGATGATGAGGGGGGGGATGCACAGCAAGTTTCCATGACAACAACTTTTTCTTTGCGCTTCCTCAATGGCGTTGGTGGAGGAGATAGAGATAGATAGACGTACAGACATAAAGACAGACAGGCAGACAGACAGACAGGCAGACAGACAGGCAGACAGACAGACAGACAGACAGACAGGCAGGCAGGCAGGCAGGCAGAGAGGCAGAGAGTCTGGCAGAGTTATTAGGAAGAGACAGGCTAGTGGGCTGGGGTGCATGGGCAGGCGGGGGTGGAAGAAGGCAGCAGAGTTGTATGCCTGCTTGCTTGCTTTGTCTAGAACAGCATGTCCTCTTTGTATACACCCCTCCCTTGACGGATGACAACTAACCAACAACTTGCTTGCAGTCATCCAGAATAACCTTATGAATATAGTGAGATCTGTGTCTGTACTCTCTGATAAGAAGCAAGCATGCCTCTCGAAGCCAAATGGAACAATGAGAGTGTGTGCCTCAACATTTACTGTGGGTGGGTGTTTGTGCGTCCACGCGTGTGTGTCTGTGCATTTTTTTGTGTGTGTGCTTGCATGATTCACATCGAAAAAGTTTTGCCACTTTGTCAATGACTCTCCAAAAAGAGGTCTCAACCTCAAGATGCCATCCCGGCAAGATGAAATAAAAATATGACGCACGTGGCATCTAACCTCGTGATCTTTTTTGCACGTCAGAAGAATGTTAAAGGACCTGTGCTGAAACTTCTAGCTGCCCTCATTATGGTTGATAAAACCACATGAATCTGACGCCCACCTTAAGCGACGCAGTCAGGTGGCCCAAAAAAATACAGCCGCCGTGCATCTGCAACAAACAAATCAACCAGTACTACACAGAGTTTTGCACACATAAATGTGTGCACATGATTGGTGAAGTGTGCTAATGTATAATATGAATGCATGGCCAGGAACTAAATTTTGAACAGGCCTCTGTCAGTAAAGAAATCCACTGTGGTTTAACTTTGAAAATATAGGTTAGATTAAAAAAAAATACAGATGTAAGATGTAACACACGCACGGAATAACTCAACAGAGAACATCAAACAGTTCTTTTCATCTACTGAAACTCTTGTTTGCCCTTATATTGTTTGATTCTGAGCCACGTGAATCATACGCCCACCTTGGGAATTGGAGTCATCTGGCCTAAAGACCATAGATACAGTCACTATTCATCTGCAGAATACACAGATTAACCAGAGATACAAACTGTAATCGGCACACAGCATCACAAGCAAACACACAGACGCACAATGTACACAGTGGTGTTCATTCTTTATCACTCGGTCGCTCACAGCAATATTTTATTCTCTCAACAACAATTTGGGCAACATGCACGTGCACACACACACACGCACGCGCACACACACTGACAGACTGTCTATCTGTGTGGGGAATGACTCACCTCCTCCACCTGGAGTAGAGCCAAGCCTTTCTCGCCTCCTCCCCCTTCATCTGTGTGAGCCCTTCACTTCACTCACTCCAGCTCCACTATGGAAGCATTTCAATCATTCAAATTAGCTGTAATCACAGCTAAAGGCAAAGAGTGGGAATGGCAGCACGTCACTCTGCATACTCAAGAACACTTAATACATTGATTTTATATTGAGCATGCTGTGTTTCAAAAAGGGAGCTGGGGAGGAAATAAATAAGCTATCCAGGCCAAGCCTTTTCTGCCACGCATGCTTCCAAGACAAAGGATGGAAGCATGGATGAGAGGCTGGCTTTATAATGAGCAGCGCTATAAGGCTCCTTTCAGTCTTCAGACCTGACATGTGAGAAGCAGTGCATCAGTGGCACCAGCTGCAGTCTTCACATAATGACACAAATTATTGGCTCGTTAATGGGCGGCTTAGCCTTGAGTGTTCAGCCCGCAACACCATTCTGGAGAACAGGGGAGCACAGGATCAATCTCTGCCTCCTTGGACGTGCTGTAAAACACGGGATGCATCCAAAGGACATCTTATCCACATCTCTGCGTCTCTCTCTCTCTCACTCTCTCTCTCTCTGCTTCTTTTTCTAATCCATACTGGTCCCTGGAGACTCATATTAGGAGACTCCTACACACGCCCCTCCCACACCTTCTCTCTCCCCCACACACCGCCCTCAGAACCACTATCTGTCCACCTCCACAGTCGGCCTGTGGACAAACCCAGAATAACAATGTGATCTTGCCTCTTAAAGGCACACAGGCAGCTTTTTGCATCATTATCTTTCAGTTCAGGACCGTGTTACCACATTCATGTCATCCTTATAATACTGGTGTTGTGTAGAATGAATAAAACACATCACACATTCATCACATGTGGACAGAATTGTTATGTATCTGTTGGTATTCAAACATGCATTGATTTGTGTTATGCAGTAAAGAAAATCATAACTAAATAATTCTCTGAGATAAACAAACTGTCACATTCGACCACTGTAGCGGCGAATCTCCAACCCCTGCATAGCTGCGGCTCCGGAATAGCAATCAACATCAAACAGAGAGTCAAGTGCAGGACACAGCACTTGTAGGCTGCAGTCAATGAACCTCTCAGAGGAGGTACTGGTCCAGACTCCAACTTGCATGAGGAAGCTTTCTATAGGTTTGCTTAGAGTGCCCCCTTCTGTCATATCAATTAAAATTACATAAATGACAAGGCAAAACAGGAAAAAAACATGCAGAGTTTGAGGACACTGAAGAAAAAACAATGACTCACACAACATTGTTATTTGCTTATTTCATAATGGCTGATGGCTTAATTGAATGAAAGTTTTCTGCATGTCTGGTTGGTTGCATAACACATTAAATCAACAGGTGTGTACCAGAATAACAATGAAGGCATTATGTTTTTCACACCTCACACTAACAAAGTTAGTCAATACATGTAGCTATTTAAATAACTCGCCTGGCTTATTTTGCAAGTTCTCACCTGACTAAATCAGTCAGTGAAGCTTGATAGGCCTGAATCTACCACAATGGAAAACTGTGGTATTGCACAGGAAGCCATGAGGTGCTCTTGTGTGTAGGAGGTGCTGAGGTAGAGAAAGGGTAGTTCAGAAGTTAGAGTGCTTACTGCAGCAGCATCTGCTTCCATTTTTAACTTGACTGTGGTCTTAACTTTCTAATCTCAATTGCCTACACCAAGCGCATTTGGTTTAGAGACTGTGCAGGATCAGATTCAAAACAGCTTGCTGCAAGTTGATTTCTGATCAGTAGCCTGCAGCTGCAATTGTAGTTAACTATTCATTTCCTGCTTTACCTTGTTCTTTGTAGTAGCTTTAATCTCTTTAACAATCATGCATTTGGTTATAACTTCTTTGTCACTCTAACTCGTTCATTCACAAATTTTCCTGCCATCTTTCATTCTGAGCATTATATATCTTCATCTTTGCTGCACCTGGTTTAGACACAGCTAAATAAGCAGTATGTTAAGTTTCCCTCAATCTCAAAGATAACAAAAAATATGCAGCAAATTTTAATGCAACAACAAAAGGATCCCCAGAGAGAGTTTGTCATGATTCAGTGCAGCCACCTAGTGGACTAAGGCAGATAGAAGAACAACATCAGTATGTTCCAGCGTCTTAATGTGTAATCACCCTTTTCTCAGAACCTTGAAGATACAGATCTTTCGTCATTTTTGTAGCATAGTTAAGGCAACCTCGAATGTTATCTATCTATCATGAGATTTTTAAAAAAACAGATCAAATGGTGCACAACAAGCCACTTTTATTAGGCCCATACTGAAAGAAGCATTAAGACCTAAGACCTTTTACCAAAGTAAAAGTAGCAAAATCTCCTCATATAAAGTACTGCATTGAAAGACCTGCATTTAAAATGGTATTGAAGTGAAAATACATTAGATAAAACAGAAAAATATGCTTAAAGAATCAAAAGTAAAAGTACTAGTTATGCAAACATTCAGAGTACTATATTTATCATATATACACACACACACACACACACACACACACACACACACACATATACATATGCACTGTATATATATGTAGGATTTTATTGGTAACATCTTATTTTATAAACCAATGATATATTTGCCATAACTCTTAATGTGAAAAGTAGTAACGTAAAGTAAAATACTGGAGTAAAAAGTACAATATGTCCCTGTGATATGCAAGTGTAGTAGAAGTACAAAGTGGAAATCTGAAAATACTGCATATAATATTGCACAGTAGTTGAGTAAATGCTAATGTAAATGTTACAATTTCTTCCACAGGTTATGTCTATAGGCCTGTTTCCAAACTTTTGACATGTCACAGCAGGACACACACAGGTGTTAGAAATGAGATACATGATGGATGTATGGGACTTCAGGTGAACCGTCTCCAGGCCCCAGGTGTGTTTCCCATGCAGGTTCATTCAGTATCAGGACCCTGAGGAGGGACAGAGCCATCATTAATATCATCAGAAGCACCTGTGTCTTTGCTGCACAGACAAGTCTAACAAAACATGATAAAATCAGGGGTAATCCAGGTAAGAGGCAAGGCACATGTTAAAAGGTCACCGGTATTAGTTTTCAATTCCGACATTAAAAGCTAAACAACACTAGTTATATTCTGTTGTTTTCAGTGCTACTATAGTTAGCTTGCTAAGTGTACTGCTAATATGTCGCTCCTGCTAATTAACGTTCCCTTTTCTGGCTAGCTACAACAGTAACAGTAACATTGATGCTGTGGTTTATCAGCTAAAGTAAATATAAAGTTAATATATCAGTAATAACACTTCACACTAAAATGAGTCTTTATTTATCCTGTGCTTGTGTTTAAATGTTAGCCGCTAAGAGCACTTGTTAGCATGACGCAGAGCCAAAAAGTTAGCTTTGCATAACAGCTAACGTTAGCATTATAGTGACAGAGGAAATGCACTTGTTTGTTTGAGGTCAGTGTTTAAAGCATAGACTGTATAAAAGTTAAAAGGTTTAAAGCTGATGCTATTTAACTGACTCATAAGGTTTATAACATCAGGTTTTCATTGAGGTTAAACTAACAGCTTTTTATGTTGTAATGCAATAAAGCTCAACAGCACTGAAACAAAATACAGCCTCTAAAATGACCACAAAGTGGATCAACTTCTCACTGACACAGTTTCGGTTAAAAATATTGAAAGCTCCATAAGGTTGGTTTAAATTTCTTCAGTCTTTCTTCTTCTTTTGTATCTTTAGAAACCATCTAGGGAAAATAAATGAAAAAAAATCAGGAAAAGTATGTGGCATTCACGATAATGAATGTTTGACGTATCAGGGAAATTGACAGAATTAATTTGTAAAGATGGTGGGAAGACAAACTCAGCAACTTGCAAGCCAAAGGGACAACATTTATCCACACAAGTAAAGACCACGTGATGATGTTGGAGCAATTATGATTCAACTCGCAACTCAACTTAATCACAACCCTATAACAATACCACTCTTTTGGAAATGAAGTTGTGGAGGAAATTTATGTGGGAGTCTTGCAGTGCAGTTAATTTTCCATTTCATGCATATAGGTGCATATACAGGATGCAGCAGCTCAAGATGCTTAAGTTTCTTTAGTATGAGAAATATATGAATGAAAGAAGTATTTGGTTCTTTATATCCAGGATAAATAGTAGCTCAGAAAACCTTGCAAATTTTTTCAACTTTCATGCCTCCATTGTCCCGTAGGTGCAGAAGTCATGGTGAAATGAGACGGAGAGTTCAGTGACAAGAGACACACGCAAGAAGTGACTACAGCAGCTTCACACAAGGATACAGAAGAGCTAGTGGGTAATCTCAAGGTCAGTACAGGGATATCAATCAGCACGATATCTGCAGGCATCTGATTATATGTGATGCTTATGATGACCACATAATGTTTTGAAGAAAGATGCAGGAAGCAATCATAAGTAATATTGTCTGTTTTTATTTGCTGCTGTTTCTTGTTTCTCCTGCATTTCAGAGTCAGTCAGAGATCATTTCGAGATCCACTACAGAGCCGGTTAGCTGCTGTGTTGAGTATCGCAGTGATGTAACTAAAGTAGGCTGTTATGTAGTGTTTCCACTGTTAATGTGCAGCTATGCTGAAATATGAAAAGTCCTCATCGAGCCTTGTTACGACTGTTTTTGAAAACTGTAAAAGCACTTACCTTCATTTATTAGTATGATAAATTCTCAGCATCCCATTAATAAGTACATCCATCTACCCCATTACAAAATAAAGTAGGAATAGGATTTTGCAATGTTCATTTTAATTTAGTGGTACAAGATCTCAAATTATATAACAGTGTTAAAAGCATGCTTGTATTGTCCTTCAGCATAACGCCTGATCAAAACTCAGGCATGTCTCAAATGTGTGTGTATTCACCATTTCGATAAGATTTTTCAGTTCTTGTGTCAAAATAGAGACTTAGATAAGTAGGACTCTCCCTTGAGACTCCAAAGTTCACTCAGTATTTATAATGCATCTGGCAGGTTTGGACCATCTGCACTCTGTGAATCATTATCAGGCCAGAGGTGATTGGCATATCGTGATGCAGCACCATTAGAAATTTTTGGATCCCTGAAAACAGCTTAACAGCTCTGAAGCAATAAATGTATATTGCCCTTGTGTCCTGGCCTCTCTGCAGCCCAAGGCCACTGAATTGTTCAGGGCAGAAAACAGTGGAGTCAACATCTAGTGGACATTAAAAGAACTACATCTCAAGATGATTGTAAATTGATACAACATAGTCATAGTGGTTTCCTCCTCATCTAAATACATTAGTAAATTAGATGCTTTTGTTTTCATTGAGTTATTATTTGTGTAAATGAATATATAGTACATACAATGTGTGTACATGCTGCCTGTATGTGTGTTGTAATAATGCAGCCACTGATACAGCCATTTAAAGAATGGAAACTGCCTGATGGTGGTGCTAAAGTCAAGCTGATGCAGTCATGAAATACAAAAGGTTTCTTCCACTTGTGAGCAATAAGACACCCAAAGCACAATGCTAATCAAACTATCACTCTTACCAATATATGCAGATAATGCTTTAATCATTTTACTTTGATTGAAATTAGGCCTGTATCAGGAATGTAAAGCACATAAAATAGGAATTCAAAACAACAACTGAGATGTGGTGTCTAACCTAACAAGTGAACATAAATAGATATAACTAATGCAGAAGTATAATATGAGCAGGCAAACTGACAGAAGTGTTAAATAGAAGGGTCTCTTAATAAAAACTCCCATCTTTCCATGTAGTCTAAGTAATCTTTTATAGTTCCCTGGTTTGTCCTCCATATAAGACCGTAATAGCCTGGCAGTTAAACTCCGGACACTTAATCAGGTTTAAAGCTTATAAATGAGAGAGGACTGTCAGCTCTGACTTCAAGAAGTGAACAGTGAACCTTTCCTTGCTGCATCAATCAACGTTCTTCACAAGGAGGCAGTGTTGCCTTTTTTGTTAAGTATTTTAGGCTCAAAGACGAATGAACAGGGAGAAACTTCAAGAATCCTAGTTCTAATGTGATCTTTCTAAGAGCTTGTTCCCAAAGTAGTAATATATTAAATGAATTTAATGTCTTATTTAAGAGCAGGGTGACATACAGTGCCTAATATCACATGTATCACATCTATTAAACAGCATTACATCTGCACTTCAGTTTCTGACTTTTAGCCATACCTAACCCATAAGAGCCCAGACACATTTCATGACTTTATGGAAGATTATGGGTGATATATCAAAGACCAAGTGGAACACATAGAACATATTTCTGGTGTTTGTTGTTGTTGTTTTTTATTTATACAATAATTCAAAGTGTTATATATATCATATTTATATTTTAGATATTATTTTTAAGTATATTTGTATATAATTTTTTAAAATATTAATTTGTTCAAGAAATATGGTCTGAACAGGTGAAATGTAATACAGGACATGATATTAAAGCACTGGAACTGTTAAATGGATTTTGAAGTACCTTTAGTATCAAAAAACAAACTTTATGAAATTAGCTACTTCCTTCACTTTTGCTACAGATCTCACCACTATGCTTGGGGAAGTCATTTCATACCACTGTCACACCAGGATGTTTAATATATGCTGCATTGGGACTTAATGAGTTTAGGGCATTCAAAGTGTTTGTTACTCCTCTGTCACCATGGATTCTTATGGGTTCATTTGTGCACAATGATTAGCTTGTTAAAATCTAAATAAAAAAAACTGCATGTGCTATGATTGAATTGCTTAATTATGAGTTTATTGAAGAAAATGTAGTTGGCAAGTAGCATAAAAACAGCTGTATCATTAAAAAGTAAAAGCATGTCTCTTTTTTAAAAAAATTATCAAATCATGCACATATTTTCAGTGACTTCACTTTCCAGACAAAAAATCATTTGTATCATTTAGTAGCATCAAAGTAAAATAGAATTTCATTAAATCTGTGTAAAGCAAGCAAGATAGGTCTGAAGGTCTTATTACTATCGAATCAGTTTTGATATGAGTATCTCAATTATCAGCTCTCCAAAGTTTTACAAACAGTGAAGTCGAATGATGTGATTTGATCAATCAATTCCATGATGCTTCATAGTTGAATTGATCCAGCTTCTGTAGTCAGGAATCTTAGCATAAAAAGCATAGAATTCTGGGCGACTTTTGTCTGGTTTATAGCCAGCGGAAACCACCCCATATGCCTTTTTATCCTCACAGACCAATGGACCACCTGAGTCTCCCTGGAAGGACACACACAGTATAGAATGATTACTTCAACAGTAAATTATACTCGCTGACTAACATTTGTTTGTCCATGTTATGTATGTACCTGACGAGGTCCAGTCTTTCCCTCAGAACAGTACGAGTGTTTCTCACGACACATGTTATTGTCAATAAGTGTTACATTGACTTCCATGAGTACAAGAGAAATATGTTCGGCGTTCTCCTCTGTTATCCCCCAGCCGGCGATACTACACGATTGTGGTAGAGAGCCGTTGCCTTTGTCTGCCAGTTCAATTGGTTGCACATGATTGCCGAAAATTGCCTTGGAGCTCAGCTTGAGGAACAGGAACAGACAAAAGTATATATATTTCAAATATGTATCTCTTTATTAAATTTTTTAAGAAACAAAAATATTAAAAAGGTAAAACCAAATACAATTCTTTTCTTTTACCTTAAGAAGCATTATGTCATTTTCATAATTAGATCCGTAGTCTTCATGTGGAAAAGCTTGTTCCACAGATACACGCTGTATTTCTTTCGTCTCATGGAGGTTGTGAGCACCCAGTAAGACTGTATATGAGCTGAAATGACATGAGAATGTTATTGAGGAATAGTTATTTTTAGTTGTAGCATTGTATTCATAAAACAAAAATATTAAAAGGCTTGAATTTATGTCACCATTATCTAAGTCGCCATGAAACATCTTTGCCAAATATCAGTTATTGGTGCATTTTAAGTTGAAATCTCAAAACAGGAGACCAAGTTGTTGTTTAGCTCGCAAGTGTGTTAAACTGACTTGGCTTGGCAGTGGGCTGCAGTCATCACAAAGTCCTCATTCAGAAGGAAGCCATCACAGTGTTCTGATTTACCAATCTCACGGTGCCGCTCCAAATGCACCATGTATGGCCTGCTATGATTCACAACCTCTTGGCCTCCAATGATGTCCCCTGTGTGAACTGGGGAAAAAGTGCAAACATTATGCATATATACGTAAAAATGTATTTTTAAAAAAAGTGACCAGAACAGCTCTTCAAGTAAGTCAGTCTCCTTATGCACTGTATGTCTCACAGTACTTAGTGGAATGTATTTCTTCATGAACTACAGAGAACTAAACTTACCTTGACCATCAAGAGTCAGTGCAAGTACCAGTATTACCAGTTGTTTGTGCAGCATGGTGAGATCTCAACACAGCTCAGCTACTGAAGAGCACTGGCACACATCAGTTTCAACCTTTAATACTTCCTTGAATTACGACAGGGGGAAGTGTTCGTGTAGTTTGCACACGCAAAATGATGTGGTTTTGTACCACACTCATGAGGAGGATGCTTCTCTTGCTTTCCAGAGGGTTGCAAAAATTCATATTTCATATTGCAAGTCTAAATACTTTAGACAGTGATGAAGTACAGTATGTAGTATGGTGTATGTCGTTTAAATACATTAGGAAATCTACAATCCAAATACTGGTGCAGATAAATCCAGAGGCTTTATGTGTTTTTGTGTCCAAACAGTATTTCCAAACATTAACTGTAACCCCTAATATTAATATAGTAATTAATATAGTTTGATAATATACTGTGTTATATTTACACCAGATAAAATGTGATTTAAAAATGACACCATTCTCCAAATTTTTTAGATACTGAGTGTTTCTCTAATTTTACCCAACTCATGTTTATCAAGGGACAGGTTTGTCACATCCGGTGGAGATGCGGTTGCAAGTCTTATCTTGTTTGCAATTAACAGGAAGTTTAGATTAATATGATACACATTTCCTCTTCCTGAATTGTGAAACAGCAGTATGTCTCCTTGGGTGATCTGTCATTCTTTGAGGTGTTATTTTCAATTGCATAGGTATAGAAGCTAGAATGTCCTTCACTTTCATCCATAGCAATAATTAATAGGTAATTTGTGTTGGAAATGCAGGGTGAAGAGGGTTGTGAAAAGTCAAGCGATTTGATGAAATGTGATCAAGCACAAAGAGATGAGTAGGGCTAAATGGGGATCAAATATCAGGAGGTGTGTGAGGCAACATAGTTTCACAGCAGTTTGTGAAATAGCAATTTCATCTATAGAATTCATTTATGTGTATCATGTCAGTCAGCATGACTCCCTTTTCTGGCTGCACCCCATTTCTTTGGATGAATGAAACACTGCATTTATTGGAGTTTTTCTGTACTTTCAGTGTGGGGGACTTTGACACAGAATTCAAGTTTTGCATCCACTCTGTGGTTAGTTTGAGTCCACCATAGCAAATTGTTTAAGGATTTTGTTATTGGGAAAGATCCTTTCATTACATAAAATATTCATTTAATCAATAGGATTGACTTTGGTTAAGATTAGGGAAAGATCCTGATTTTGGTTAAATGTTAGAAAACATTAGGTCATGAAATAGTCACAAACAGAATTTGTAAGAATCATATACATGGACGCACTTTACTATTTGAAGGTAGTGCTGAGTATCACAAAAAAGTGGACCTTTGACACACATGAACCCTGAAGATTAAATTTTGAGACTA
This sequence comes from Centropyge bicolor, assembly GCA_037975185.1. Classification (NCBI taxonomy): domain Eukaryota; kingdom Metazoa; phylum Chordata; class Actinopteri; family Pomacanthidae; genus Centropyge; species Centropyge bicolor. The sequence continues at coordinate 817,997 of JBBMOC010000008.1, read as the reverse complement.
TTCCTTGGCTGGATGTGATGGAAGCAGCCTGGATATGGAAAGACTAGTTACAGTATAGATCTGTTGACATCCCTAACCTAGAGAGAACATGACAAACATGTTGAAACCTACCAAAAGCATGTCACGATTTTCGCTGAGTCTGACAAAAAAAAGATAGTGGGCTTGTCTGGATTTTACATGATTTCTCATGGATTCAAAATGACCCAGACACAAATTCAAGCGCTAGAGGTATATGACTTAAGAGATGCTGAGCTGGTCTGTCATACTTTGCTTGACTATGAATAAGGAGTCAGGAGTGGGAGTGGTGGATGTCTGCCAGACTTGAATGCTAAGACGGGTTGTAGCGCTACGCTAAGAACTCGGAGCACTGGAGGAAACCAAAGAATGCCTGAAAAAACATACATTCAAGTGCAGAGTCAATGAAGGGATAGAAATCAGGTCAGGTGGTATGATCATTTAAGGTAAAAGCAAATTTTACTGATTTGAGTTCTCTGGAAGTTTGATGTGAGAGGTGCCAGGTAATTGTTTGTATTCTCACTATACCTGCTGCTGGTTTGCACCCTTTTACATGCTTTGATTGTTGTAATTGTATTTCCTGTTGAACACAGTCACAACACAACATCAGTCTTGTCAGTTCATATGATGCAACTTTCCCCCCAGATGTGATAGTTTGAGGAAGTTATGGGATATCAAATATAGTTCAACATAAATGAGCTGCCTGATCATAGTAGAATAAACTTAGTCCATATCGGAATAGTCATAAAGATATATTTCAACTTTATTTAATGCCTAAACTTTATAATGCCTGAAGAATCTCAACATCACGATTTTAGTTTAGGTTTAGGAACAAAATGTGCTTGTCTGACTGGAAAGTGATAGCAGATGCAGTCAATGTCCACACTGAACATTGACCTGCCTGTCAGATATTGCTGAACGTGCAATTACATTGTCTGATAAACAACAGGTAGAGACTTGGTTAGGTCAAGAGCTTATAAATGAGAGTTTCAGCTCTGACTTCAAGAAGTGAACCTCTTCCTTCTGCACCAACCAACTGTTCTCACAAGGGGGCAGTGTTGTCTTTTTTGTTGATTTAACATGGTTGAATAGAGAACATGGTGAGAGAGCAAAAGTTTATTGCTTGAAAAGATGGTACAAAACAAACTTAGATTGTGTGTTCTCATTGAATTTGATGAATATAATGTCTTATTGAAGAGTAGGGTGACATACAGTATCTAGTATCATATCTATTAAACATTAAGCATTAAGTCTTCACTTGAATTTCAGATTTTTAACCATATATGAGTTTTGTGATTGGCTTGTTTAGCCTTGAAAAATCTGCATGTGCTTAAATTCAATTTTCCAATATGGCATATTATAATCTAAAGTTTACTGGTTGAAAAAAAGCAGTACCATAAAAAGCTAAAACATAAAGAAAAGCGTTCCAGTGACGTGACTGATCAATCAAATGTTACATGTATTTTGCATTTTTAATGGTTTGGGCGATCCAGCTTCTGTGGTCAGGAATTTTAGCATACATATATAGTTCAGGGCCAGAGTGTGGTTTGAAGCTGATGGAAACCACCCCGTATGCCTTCCCATCTTCACAGACCAGTGGACCACCTGAGTCTCCCTGGAAGTACACATACAGTTTGCAGGGATTACTTCAACAGTAAATTATCATTGTTGTCCAACGTTTGTTTGTCCATGTTACAAAATGTACGTACTTTGCGCGGTCCAGCCTCTCCGTCAGAGCAGAACGTGTTATCCATAGTGCAGAGCTTATTGTCAATGAGCGTTACATTGACTTCCATGAGTACATCAGACATGTATTCACTGTTCATGTCTTTTACTCCCCATCCGGCGACGCTGCATGATTTTGGCAGAGAGCCATCACTCTGGCCTGCGAGTGCAATGGGATTCACATTTTTGCTGAAATTTGCTTTGGAGGTCAACTTAAGGAAAAGGGAGAGATGAAAAAAGAAGACAATTGTGAAGCTGAAATATTCATTCAAATTTCTGTAAGGGTCACCTGTTGTACATTTCCTGCTTAGTTATTGTTCAGTGATATGTATGCATGCAGTATTTCAGGCCTCCATTTAATTAAGCAATCGTGCATTTACAAATAACATAATGACAAACCAAAATTAGAAGCAACAAAAACAGACAAGCAAATTTTTTCTACTAGCTGCAAGGGTTTTCTTACCTTAAGAAGCATTATGTCATTTAGGTAATAAGTGGCATTGTAGTCCTTATGTGGAAATGCTTGTTCCACAGACACACGCTGTATTTCATTGCTTTTCAGGAAACTGTGAACTCCCAGTAAGACTATGTAAGAGCTGAAATGACAAAAGTAAGCACAAAAAATGATGTAAGATTTAAATGGTAGATTTTTTCACAAAATAAACAACAAAATAGTAATTTATAAATGTGTAAATAAATATATGTCAGTGTATTTTAAATTGAAGCATGCATTGGCTTAGGTTGCTGAGGTGAGTAATTATGCCCCACAATTCCTACCACCGTCACATCAACAAAAGTGTTTTAAACTGACTTGGCTTGGCAATGGGCTGCAGTCATCACAAAATCCTCATTCAGAAGGAAGCCACCACAGTATGCTTTACTATTCTGCATGTGCTTCTCCACAATCACCATGTATGGCCTGCTATGTGGCACAGCCTCGCGGCCTCCAAAGATTTTCGCCGAGTAAACTGAGAAAAAAAGTGCACACATATACACATTATATAAATATTTTTTTTTAAAGGTAACCCAAGAAACTAATTAAATATTCACTTTCAGCATTACAGTATACTCACAAAACTAAACAGACAGATAATAATAGATGTTCATATGATAACACATGTCAAAACCAACAAAATACACCGATCCATCCTTGCACATTGTGTGTCCCACAGTGTGGATTGTAGTTCCTCGTCTACTTGAAACTAAAGCAAGCAATCTGAATGAGAAAATAATTATATGGCTGTAAAAATGCTGCTTAACTTACCCCAGCCATCAAGAGTCAGTGCAAGCATCAGTATTACCAGTTTACAGTGGATAGACATGTTGAGATTGCAACACAGCTCAGCTACTGAAGGGCTGACCTATCACTGACAATCAGTCTTTATATGCTTCCTCGAATTAGGAGAGGGGGAAGTTTGTAGTTTGCATATGCAAGCGTTGTGGCTTTGCATCACATTCATGTGCAGGATGTCGTATATTATCATAGTACAAATCTAAAGTTTTTAGATAATGTGTACTGACGTAGATGTAGTGTATGTGTGTTACATACAAAATATGTAACATATTTTGGCTGGGATGAAAATATGAGTATGCAAGAATATGCAGCCATGACACAATTGCTGACTGAGTACAACTGTTACTGTATTTTGCTGATTTTTCAAGTCAAGACTGCTTTGCTTTTTGCTTTCAAATGCTTTTTACTGAAGAGACTCTGTTTCACAAATATCTGGCCTAGATTCCCATTTCCATAAATTTACATCACATGAAAAATAACCTCTTAATTATGTCCGGGACCGCAAGTTAACTTGCAATTGAGTCAAATGGCACAAGCTCGAGCATAAATCAGACCAATGTAGTGACCTGCGATATGATCGGTCATAATTTCTCCACTGATGCCTTTGTGGTAACACTCACACAGCCTCGAAGATCTCCGTTGGCATTTCATGTTCAAAGCCGTGGCTTTCTCAGAGGAGCCTCTATGTCTGTCACACAGCCCCAAAGGTAACATTATTCTGATGTTATCACGTCATAAGACTGCATAAAAATAGGATTTGTTTGAAAGTGTGATTGGTGGAACTTGTGGAAATGTGACCCCTGAGCTTGCAGAGGAATGAAGAAGTCATTAGGATTCTGTTGGAGGGAAAAAGAGATCAGACTGCATTTTCAAAAACCAACATTTTACTGTACTAAAGGAATATTTCGGTCAGTCCTTTTCTTGAGGGCGGGGAGCCACTAAAATAATTTCTGTATTAGAAAAATGTATGTGCATCATAAATCAAAGTCAATTCATAATGTCTGTTCTTAGTTTCTAGGCTCTGCAGACCTATTTGTCTGTTTGGCAAAAATAAAGGAAAATACACTTGTGATTGCTGTAAACTAATGAGAGATGACAAGGAAAGTTGGATGTTAACTCAGAAAGTTAATTTAGGATCAAACGTGAATGACTCTCTTTAATGAAAAGATATGAAGAGATTTGCAACACTGAAAACTGTGGTGTCTATAACCTGCTCCCCTTTTTTACGATGTAGTCAGGCCTGAAAGTATGCGGCTTACAGACCACAGGCTACAGATATGTCTGTTACATCACTTCCTCGGTCTAGACTCAAATATGTCCCACTTATATCTTTGTCACAAACTCTATTGTAGTTGATTTGAATGATGCACAATAGTGTTTTTTATGTGTTGAAGAAGGAGGAGAAAAGAGGAGATGAGGGATGATGAGAAGGAAATGAGTGAACAGGTTTTTGGGACGTGAGCTCCTGGAGTCCAGGGCAGTAATGGGAATTACAGAAGGAGATGCAGAGAGGAACTTGCTCAGTAGAACAGGGCCTTTACGGTTAGCCTGTCACTTTTATGGGGACCGCGAGGCTCAGAGGACTGGCTGGTTTAGCCATTGGACACAGGAACAGGGAAAGAGAGAATGTAATAACAGCCATGAAAAACTATCAATCACAGTGCAAATTACATGTTTATTAAGAAGAAAGGAAAATGGCAACTATAAAAGCCAACAGACAGAGGAACAGACATTCCTAGAACGGTCATGATAGATCAACGTGGATTTAACAAAATCACATATGGGAACAGAGGTTTATAGCTCGAGAGATGTGACACTGGCTGTGTTCAACAATTATCCGGATAGTAGCTCATTCATGTCTGTGCTGATCTCACAAATATAGTCAGTCAATTTATTTTCATATCACACTTCATATAGCAAGACATCGCCAATGATTTTCTGTTAGCAGGTTTCATTGTATTTGTGGATCACCAACCGTCTCTGTTGACTTTAATTGTAACAACTTGCAAGGAAGTATCTGCAATGTTTAATCATCATCATCATGTGTATGTGTGAGTATTTCCAGTAAGCGGGAATTGTGCATATGCTCTTTCTCACTCCACAGGATAAAGGCTTACAGAGAGTGTTGGGGCCCAGTGTTCTGGAGGTGGAGGCCGCCAAACAGAAGCACTTCCTGTCCACAAGAAAGGACGGAACAAGTCTGGATTCCAAGACTGTAGGTCAGCCTCTGTGATGGGAACGCGTCACCACTGTCAGGAGAAATGAGACTTTTCCCAGACAAAAGTAAGACATCATTCCCGAATGGACTCCACACACACGCGCATGCACACACACTTAGTTTAGGTCAAACCCCTCAGATAGCAAAGCTCAAGTATTTCTGATCTCTCAAGATGGTTATGATCAGCTACCAGAAGATCAAAATCAACCAGTCTTCAATTGTTTAATATGGTCCCAACAAAGCACTGATGATGCAGCACCACATCCTGTACTATTATCTGTTTCATTACTCCACCATAAGCCAAGTTGTTGATGACAGAGCTGAACTTCATTCGAAAAACCAAATCTAATTTAATCATGTCTTAGGTTTAGGTACAGAATCTAAGGACAATTTTTAACATTACCAGATCTGATTCGAAATCTGGCACATGCATCCCTTAATTTTACACACCTGTTTCTCTTCTGCATCTGCATTTTGATTGAAAAGGACAAAATGTCATTGTTTTCTGTCTTTAAAATAACATATTTAGAGGAATTTTGAAGGATGACTTTTCTTTGTTTTGATGCCTCACTTTGCTGAGTGAGTGTAAATTTCTGTATGATTCTACAGAATAATGTGACTTAAATCAGGACATAGCCCAAATCAAAGAATCAAAACGGCACTAACAACCTGTTCAAATAACTTCAAACTACTAGATAGTTTTCAATCTTTGATGCTACACATCATCAACAACAGTCAGGCTGCACTGAAAAGCAATTTTCCACAGGATCCCATGGGGGCTGTGACGTAAATTTTGTTTAACTGCTATCTTTATTGCTATCTTGATGCCGACAGTCATTTAGGCTCCACTGAAGAGGAAACTACTAAACAAATGAGACACGTATGCCTGTGGTTACCAAACACAGCGATATAGTCAGTAATGAAAATTTTCCTTATCAAGATGAAGAGAATGAACATACAACAGAATTCATTTCTTCGCGGTTGCACAAGCAGTAACATTCTTTTAACTGAAGCAGATCAATAAATCATCTTCTTAATGATATAGGAATCCATTAAAACACTCACTATGATGACTTTATAACTCAGTGCCTAATCAAGGCCTACATCTAGCTGTGATATTGCTGTAACAGAGTAGCTGGCAAACAGAGCATCTCCTAAAGGTTTGATTTCAGATCGTCAGACTCTAGTTTTGAGCCTGCATAAATAATAATTCATCCATTACTTTTCAAGTTTTCAAAGCGGTATTTTCACAGCTGGAAAGATTTTGCTACACCAAAGACAGTGCCTTGAGAGAGTCTATGAGAAGAGAGAGAATAGAAAGCAGTGCACCTGTGATTTCAATAAGAGCGATTTCTTCCAAGTCAGGCTTTCACTGTTTATACTCAGTTATATATGCTGTTCAAATTAACTCGGGCAGACAATGAAAACATCCAATAAACTGCAAGAGGACGCAGAACTGAGGAGTTGGTTTGATCTTGCCAGGAACTTAATTGACTCAACATACAGTCAGTGAGTGTGTTTTTGTTTGTAATGCAGCTTTTGCCTGACTGACATAAGCTTTGTGTAGTTTGCATAGCGCCCAGTTCGAATTTATTGCTCGGATCCGATTTTTTGGTTTGGCTGTTCCAATTATTTTTTAACCGTGGCCAATATCAGATTCCAACGTGAACCGGCCACAGTCCTGAACTGACCGGCATGCGCAAAAGAACAGTAACACGTCATAGGATGTCACATGCTGCACACTGTCATACAGCAGTACACATGAAGGCCACTGAAGTCAGCATTTACAGAATCATTTCTAAACTGGTGTGCAATGGAAGCAGATTATAAGGATGAGGATGAGGAGAAAGAGAGGCAAATTTTTTAATTATGAATTTTTGTGGAGCAATGGCTGCTGGATGCAGAGTCAGAGGGAGGAGTGGTGGGATCATGAATTACTTTACAGAACAGATTTCATCCATAATTTTAGGATGTCAAGGGTACATATGTCAGGGCCTCTTCACAAGACTCTCATAGCAGACTGCAAGCAAATCAGATGTATTGCTAATGTCAGATCTTAAAGACAGTCTGCCCACACTGTTGCATGTCCAGACATCAGCAATCTCTCTGCGTGGGTTGCTGTGATAACAATGTAGGCGTCAGTAAATACATATGCTCATGACACAGTTTTCCATAGCAGAAGCATGAGAAATTGAGAAATCTTGCATCGTGGTACAGAACTCGCACTGGAAAAACTCAGTAGCTCCGATGCTCTTCAGTGGCTCCGGATTTGACAGTTTCATTGTGAATGACGCAAAAGACACTGTGAAATCCTCTTGGAGTGGCCAGTATGTCTGGACTGAAATGCATCCGTAGAAATTTGATTTGAATGTGACTCAGATCCAATTTGCAAAAATCACATTTCATGTGGTATTTTGCCGACCAGAGTTTCTAAAAATCAACCTGCATAGAATCTGGATATGCAAAGAAATGATTTGGGCTGGCAGTCTAAACGAGGCCAAACTGGCCCAAATCAAATTTCATGTGATCTGTGCTGGTCACACTGTCATGAAAAAACAGATCTGATTCACATATCGGCCAACAAAAAAAAAAAAACAAAACACAAAGCTTAATTTAATGGGCCACCTTCATTTTTCCTTAATGTAGCTATACAGTGTTGTGATTTAATGTACAAGAGTTTAATTCAAAATACCTATTTTTGAACCCCTCAACAAAGAAAGCTCTGAAAAAATCTTCAATTATAACCTGCATTGATTTTGACTTGAATAGCACAAGTGGACATTGTAAGAGAAAGATATTGATAGTTAATCTGTGAATTTGGAATAAATATTCATCTATCATGTGTACATGTTACAGTACTCTTGTGAAACACAGAAAAATGTGTTTTCCTTATCAAAGTGTTCATACTTCCACCGTCTCCATGGCAAGGAAAACATGTTCACGTGTACAGTCTTTGAAAGGAAGTCATGTGAGGATGTGTGCTGGACACATTAGATGAAGAAAAGGAACATAAGAAAGTTCACTTTCCCACCACAGACTCGCATTTCTCTTCAAAGACTTCTGATGCAAACCTTGGCTTCTCATCTGACAGTCAGTCCTACCGCACCGGACCAAAGCTTCAGGAGATTAGAGCTTATGATTCAAACTTACATGATCTTACGTGGATTTATGTTGCTTCTTCTTGTTTGGCACTTTTCTGTCAAGAATATGCAGTTATTCTCAAGCAACTGATCTGCAGCACATTAAGCTGATTCTTCACTGCACCACCATGGGGCCTTGTAACTACCTAAGAAAACCACAGGTGACTTCTCATCAAAATTAAGCCTCTATACTCGAGTAACATGGCCAGCAAAGAGGAGAGAGGAAAGAGACGAATCATATGACTGAGCCTCGAACGACATAAATTATGTCAGCTCTTAGGGTGTTTTTCCGTTCTGCTCAAACCATTTCAATCCAAAAAACATATGGCGTCTATCCGCTTTAGACATGGGATTCATATTTAGATGTATCAGATTTAAACCAGTATAATAAGAGGATGGGAATTTTCCTCTTTTACCCCCTTTTCATTTTGTTGAAGAATGAAGCTTTCCCAACAAAACAGTTAGACCAAATTTTTGCAAGAAAGGTGACACCAGTAGCCAAAAGCTTTCATGTCTTTACTTGCGCTATTCATCAGGCTTTTGAAGAGGACCTGTCAAAAACGAGGAAATTGTATAAACCCACTTGTAATTACTAAAATAAACAGCATGTTCTCATAAGACCTGTGTGTCGCCGTGTTTTAGTGTAGTTACAGGCTTTTCAGTAAAAATGTAGAGATGAAGAACTCAAGATCTAATTTCCCTTTCCTACAGCAAAAGTGACCTTTCACTCAGCTCCACAGCAGTTACACTTGCTATGAATGACACATATGGAGTTTACAGTGATAACAGTGGTAGCTTTATCAAATACAGCGTTATCATTTTTATCAGCACAACTTTCCCCACTTCTGTCCTCTTCCTTTTTTGTTCAGAAGTTTATTTTTCTGATCAATAGATGATGCAATAGGTCAAGCTGATGCACCCTCTGCTCTAACTACTTTAAATAGTCACTTGTGCTTTTAGACTGTAAAGATTCACAGTTGAAAAAAGTTGTTTTTTCCCATTTTTGAAGGACAGTTTAAATTTCAAAGAAAAGATGACAGCAGTAGAAGCTTGATAAACGTGTCTTTACAAATGGGCAGGATTTTTACAGTTTAACATTCGTTACCAAATTAAAATAATTACAATAAAATTAATTATACTTCAGCACTTACGTAGATGTTTATCATGTTCTGTCCTACCTAACCACATATACAAACATAAACAATGCACGACGCGTCTGAATTCAACACTGATTTGTCTGAATGTGTGTCAGTCAATCAGTGTGTTGGGTCAATGCCGATGTGTCACCGACAAGTGCCATAGGCTGTGCAGTTCTTTCTGACAGAACCCGTCAGTATGCTAAAGGTCAGCTTTTTATACATCCATGGTTAGCTGAAAAAACGTTTTCTAAAGAGCACCAAGAGGAATGCAACAACAACAACAAGGTGAACTCCGTACGTGTGCTAGGCACTGGAAAAATTGTCCCCCATCCTGATAAAAACGTCTATGGTGTGTGCATAAGAGCGTATATGTGCACCTGCATGAACATGTGGTGCATTCAGGTTCCCAGTTTGCAGGTTTGGAAATATGGTCAGCTGGCTGCCGTGTCTAGTTACGGTGTTAAGTTAAAATTGGACAATAACCATTTGAGGGAGGAATTTATCATTTATTAAATAATTTCCTCATGAATGAAGCAAACACATAAAGGATCTTTTTTACACTGTGTATATGGGATATAACAGAGGGTGACAATCACCACGATTACTCATCAACAAACAGAATACCTTTGCAGTGTGTCTCCACATCAGTCTGAGCACACAGATCCAGTGTTCTGACCGCAGAGAGCGTCTCTGAAAGAAACACATGTCGGTCAAACGGCGTGGAAACAAAAACAGACATTTGAAATGGTGCTGTATAGGTTTTCACTGTGGTGCAAAAGAGGTCTGTAAGCAGGCAACATAAGACTAATACATCAGCCCTTTTTTCATGGAGGACAAACTAGGGGTCAGATTAGGAATGGTAAGCTGATATTTAGACATTCTCGTTAGCTCTGGTATAGCTGAGGGAAATGATCGAAGCGCCAGATGTGGAAGTTAGAAATAGTTTGGTCTGACAATGTCATATTGGGTCATGGTATTCACAATATAGCCTGCTATGCTCGGGATACATTTGTGTCTTTTGATGGATCATGTTTCGGTATGTAGTAGAGATGTGAGAAAGGTTGAAGGTCATCATTACTGTAAGATGAGCAGGTTCCAAGAGGAAACATTTTTTGCATTGTGTTTGCATGTGTGAATAAAAGCTACGCACGCAAACTGAGTTGGGTGTGTTCAACTTGAGATTAGAAAAGTTCCCAGTCATAGTGGAAGTGTTATTTTCATTTCTCTATTAGAGATATGAATCAGACCAAACTCTTGAACTCCTCCTCTACTTAAGGCGTCTTTGCTGTGTTTTGCCATGTGGGGATTTTGAGAAGATATTTATGATTTGTGAGAAACGTCTTCCATTGTGTGTTTGTCCAAAGCAGAAATACTTGCAGTGCAGTGTGAATGCCTTTTATTATGGCCAAGCTTCTCAATGTCCCATTCCCCAGAGTTCACTTTTACACAGGAAGCCTTGAATAGATTGGTCCCACCTGATGGAAAAGGACACTGGTATTCTGGGTATTTGGCAGCGGGTGGTGGAAGAAAAGGCAGGTATTTGGAGGTATTTGGATACATAGTGGACAGACAGGAGGTGGATAAAGAGGATGAGAGTGAGAACAATAGAGTGTGTATCTTTAGAGTGGCCTGCCTTGGGGTGGAAGAAGAGTCAGACAGTCTGTGTTTGTCATTAAAGGAGAATTTTCAATGGAGAAAACAGATGAGCACTTCTTATCTGATGATTCATGACAGCTGTGATGAGACAGGAGGGGGGGATCAGTGTGTTTGTCTTTGACTGTACTGTATGAGTCCATGCTCTGAGTCTCCTTTTATGTGTTGTTTTTGTAGTGATAATGTGATATGGTTCATTTTCTCTGAAAGACCACCTGCGCTACCACAAATGTGCTCTATGATTTCTTCTATTTGACTGAGGGTCAAAGTTATAGTAATAACTCACCATTATAATCCGCAACAGTCAGTCATTTAATTGCTGAGCTGTGATTAATTTCTGCATCCACTTGCCAGAATGTTTTTAATCTTTTTTGTCCGGCTTTGTTGTGCTGGTGTTCACCAAAGCCAGCATGCCCTTTTTCTTTTTTGATTTAGTAGTTGAGCACTGATCATCAGCAGCTCTGTCACTCACTTAATAGCTGCAATTTTTCACTGTCACATCTGCTGTTGACTGACCTGCCTCTGACTCCATATGGCCACTTATAACAACTGTTCAGAAAGGAATGAGGAAAAGCACAGATGATTAAACAGGAGGGAGCATGAGGAGATAGTGTGGTAGAACCTTGAGCTGATGATGGGATGAGATACCTGACGTGATGGGGATGACTGTTGCAGTAGGCATGTCATTCCCATTATTCTCAGGCTGAAGAGGCTGTGTTCGCCAACAGTATATATGTAACACGCGATGATAGCATGATTGTCGATCAGTTATTTCAGTGTTGTTGGAGCGAAACACAATACGCAACCTGAAGACATGTTCTAGATTACATATTGCTGCAGCATCTGATTTTCAGGATCGCTGAGAGCTTGAAGATAAAAGCGTCTATCATTGACTGTCTGGACATTATCCTCTAGATTGCATGTTTTTCTTTACTGATGCTGTAATAAGTTTCCCTCTACTGTGAATTTTAGTCCCTAGTGTTCATGACCTCTCTTTTTTTCTGCCTATAATGGGTAGTTGATAGTTCAGAGGCAGACAGGAAACAAGGGGAGAGAGAAAGGGGTATGTGATGCGACAAAGATCCCCAGCTTATATAGTGTGAGCCTTAACCACTTGACCTCCCTTCTATGTTATTCATGACCTCTATTAGGTTTAACTAAAAAAAATTAAGGAATGATATGTATAAAAACATGAGTGCTGAGCATTTCGGCTTACAGCACTCTCAGAAATATGGATTCAGACAGCCAGGGTTTCTTACATCACATAGCTAACAAACTAATTAGGTATGAGTGGAGCTTTCCATGTCATGACAAGATGCCTCATCAAGCTGAAGGCTCATGTCATCTATTACCGTTAAGTTTCGAGCATTTTTTTTAATGATGCATTGACTTGTAGGCAACTCTACAATTGGCTCTTCTTCGTCTTTGTTTCGGGTTCAAACATATATGGTTGAATTACGCCTATATTACATCTTGTCATTGTGTTGCAAGTGGCAGGCGAAACAGAAAATAAGCTGTGGTTCATGTGTTTAATGAACCGAGTTAAAGGTGAGCAGGTGTGCACGAGCTGCAGGTGAGCAGCTGAGGGGTGGGTGGAGATGGAGGTGTGGACTGTTTGCATATTCATATTCTGTGCATATTAAATGAAGACAAAGGTGTAGAGTTACATCTAAGCCATTTTAAGGAAAGAAGGGATCAGAGGGGTTTAATCAGTGCCAGCAGAGAAACTTTAATACACCACATACTTGTGCAAGGATGTATTCTCATGTTGAAGCACATTATTTTGATGCTGAAAGCCTCATCCATGGAATAACAAGCACTATGACCTTTGGAAAGAAACTTTCCAAATTGTTTCGCCTTGTACTTTTTTAGTTTCACATGCTTAAAGGATGAACATGACCTGTTTTGCTACAATGATTCATGTCTGAAACGTCCGGCCTTCAGGAGCCTTCCCGGTTTGAGATTCCTTTCAAGGTCTCTGAGCTTTCATACTACAGGCCTCTCGTGATCTGGGAAAACAAACTGTGAAACAAAGCAGGATATTGCTAGGGTCAAATGCAATATCAGCCACGTAAGAATCATAAACAGTTTTGAATTCATCATACTGAGCTCCTCTCAGAAAATTTGATGTGGTGATAATGTGTCACTTTGAGAGATGATTATCTGACTAGCTCAGGACATTTTAATCACTGTGGGATGTTTGCAACTCGTGAAGACTGCTGCACAGTTCCTGCAAATAACTAGGCCAAAATGTTGACTGAGGAGGTTCACTTCCTACCACTTCTGCAGAAGAGTTTTAGCTGCACAAGCAGTGTGTGGAAAAGAAGAGTAAGCAGTCAGGATTGAGGGATGGTATTTGGAGCAAAGGAGGCGGCTTAAATTCACCTCTTTAAAAAATATCCATAACTGCAATTTTAAACGACTATGTGCAATAAGTACAGATTCAGCAAACCCATACAAGAAATCATTTTTTAACTTGGAGGAAGTGGAAATTTCATATTATCCCCATTTGTTGAAGTCATTTTAGTGTTTTGCTCATTTGTTCTTCTTTTCCATTCTTCCACACGTTTCCCTCCATAACCTTTAAACAAGTAAAACTAAAGAAATAGTATGTATCAATTCATGTAAGAAGGTCATGTTAAGTGTCATAGTGTTTATCTGTCGTTTGATCTGAGACCAATGAACTGTAACCCAGAGATGGCGGCCTCCCTTTGAAATGCATCTCACAGTTTACGAGAAGAATTGATTAATATCATAAACCACATCCGCTTCCTGAGTTGCTCAGCAGCAGAATATCATGTCTTGGTTATCTCTCATTCTATCTTTCGCTCTTATTTCTAAAAATATACAGCAATGTATGTTCAATGGCCAGAATGACTGGATCCCATTCACATCAGTTTCTTATGGAAATATTAAATTGGACAATCACTGGACCTTTGGCCCTTTCAGATCTTAGACTGGAAAGACGCTCAGCACCTAATTAAGTGTTCCACTGTGACTCGAATGCTCCTAGCTCACACTCAAAGAAAAGTCAGGAAGACATGGAGGATTCCCTGGGCAATATGCAGGTTATTCCAACCAGGTAGCTCCTGCCCTGACCTAGTTTTTAGCAAGTGTAATTCTTTATATTTGCCAGATCTGCAGTGAATTATAGGAACATGTGGAAGACAAGAGGTGTCTGAGGTCGAGGGAGATTTTACCCCAGATGTTAGTGAAGTGTGCTAAAACAAAACAGCAGCTCCTCACTGTCTCACTGGTTTTTTTAATGTAATGAATGATGAGCCATTTGAGCAAGCCATTCAGAAGTGACCCTTTTCATTTGATGTCACATTCTGAACACATCATGTATTTAGACAGTTGTGCCTTTGGGATCAAAATAAGAAAATACCTCCACTTTAATATCAATGCAAGATCAGGTTACGCTTACAACTACTCCTGAAAAGCCCACATTCACTGTGTGTCACTTTGATTGTGGTAATTGATTGGTGTATGCTTCACTTAATTAACAAGTATCAACCGCAACAAATTAGGTCCTCAAGGTTGTAATTAATAGCCTGCCATGTCTTCTACATGAGCCCTGTATAAAATATAGTTCTATTTTTGTATATTTACAAGGTGTATATTCTTGAATAAATTTAGTTTAATCAAATTACTTGTTACTGCTAGGTATCTGGGACTCCAGACTAAATATAATGAAGTTACTATGTACAGTCTGATGTATTTGCACTGCACGATACATATAGAGGAAAGAACAAGGTTCAGGGGGGCCCACAGCTCATTTTTGCTCCTCTCATGTGGGTTAGTCCAACTATGCTCAAACTACATGTGGTATTTTTTGTCATTGGGTTATAAAAGTATCTGTCAAATAGTGTACCATTAGGGATTGGACCCAGTGGACAGGGCGAGGATTTGTCAGCAACAGTGAGTTATCTGGTGCAACTTTCTGTCTCAATGAGTCCCTAAGGTTACTTGAGATGCATGTCTGATCTTTGCAGTTACACACTGTTCTCATTTCTTTCTTTTTTTTTTTCTCTCTTTTTTTTTTTTTACTGTTCTCATTTCAACACCGTCATCATACCAAGATGTGGGTGATTACACGTTAGGAAGTGAACAAGTGATTTGTGCTGGTTGTGGGGGAACACGCCTTGCAGAAAGATTTCAGTTTGAGTTGCAGATGCATTTTGAGATGAAACATAACAGCAAAGCATCTAAGGCTAAATGCTGGTTAATTACATTGTTGCTGTTGTTGTATAGAGTTTTAACATTACTGTAAAAGTGATATGTCTGAATAATGCTATTTTTTTCTAATAGTTGTCTAAGAGGTAAAACTATGATAACATCAAAGGTAACAATGCTGTAGCCTTGATTAGAAAGTGGCAGTTATAGGCATGACTTTTTTTTTTTTGTTTCGCTTTAAACAACTTTTCCGGTGTTTGTCTTTTTTGAAACATGTTCCTGGCATCACATTTAAATTGAGAATATATTTTTTATAAAATAATAAAATGTTTCAGTTTGAACATTTGATATTTTATCTTTGCACTATTTTCGATTCGATTTGCAAACCATCAAATTATGTTTTAATTAACATTTAACACAGCATCCCACATTTTTTGGAACTGGGCTTGAAATTAACTCAGAGCTTCTTCCATCTGGATTTTGAAGGCTTGACAGTGACATTTTAGTGTTGTGTTTTTTTTAGCACATGAGTCAAACTGAAAATGTGGAGAACAAAAATACAATTTTGAAAATTACACCCTTGCATGACAGTCAATCCATTTTTGCCATTTGCCAACTGAATGGCAGCTGGTTGAACAATATTTGTATTTTTTGGCTTATCTCTTAAGCAGAATCCTTATATTTGAAAACATTGCATTGTCTCCCTGAAGATGGTAAATAACAGCTAACGTTCTGAGTTTCAGTCCTTGAGATCTTTGTTTCTAAATGAATCTATATGAATAAGTTTTATAATCTGTTTCTAATAAAACATTACACACATACAAATTAATTTTTTTGTTTACTTCGTGAGAAAGTCATTGGCTTCCATTATCCTGTCTCCAATCTGTCTTCTTTCAGACTATATTTTTTGTCATAAAATGTCCTCCAGGAAGCACAGTATGTCCCTTAAGAGTGCTGTTATGGGACACATGCAGATCAGTGAGGCTTGAAATATCCCTGAGAGGAAAACTAAGACTTAGTTGGAGTCGGGGGTGGAATCTGCAGGAGAACTGCTGATGGCAGCAGATGGGAACAGGCTTAACATTTCTCCATGGGCCACTTTCAAATGCAGTGTTCCAACAAAAGTTTTTCCCTCATGGGGCTCCCAATATCTTCTGTGCAAACATTGATCGAAGTCTGTTTTTTCTAACACACCTGAAGCCATGCGTCGTGTATTTCGTGCCACCTTCTTTACTACCTTATCTGTGGTAAGATTTTATCCGATCTGCATTTCCTGTCTCAGATGTGTGATGCAAAGAAAGTCATGCACATTGTGGTCAATTCTTTTCTATTTTTTATTTCATCAGACTAAATTGGCAATTTGCCTCACACAGCAGTTCACAAACCGTAACAGATTGTGGCCTGGTGGAGCCAAAATTATTGTGGAAGTTGCTGGTCTCTGCTGTGCCTCAGGGGCGAATATGAATAATATGTCAATGTGGAGGAGCTTGATGTATTTCAGAAGGTCTTGAGTGTGGATGCCTGCAGACTGAGAGAGTCAAGTGATTATAGGCCTGTGAGTGGAACACTGTGTCCTGTATAGAGGACGGAAAGCTTATCGCTGTGTGTTTTATAGGTGTGTGTGTGTGTGTGGGTGCGCGCGTCTGTGTGTACGTACGTTTGTGAGATTTAGTTTTTCTGTGCTTGTACTTTAATAAAGTCATTTTTAAATTCAGAATTCTATGTCTCTCACTACAGTGAATCTCTATTGGCATGACATTTTGTTCCAAAACATATTGCCGAAGCATATAAACAGTCTGACAGCATGAAGTAAATAAAGCTAACACACAAAAATGTAATAATAAATAGGACATGGAATTAATTCTCTCGCTCTCTCTCTCTCTCTTTCTCTCTCTCTCTTTCTTTCTCCCTCTCTCTCTCAATGCCATTGCAGCTCATTGTAATCACTTAAACCCTCTGGACCAACATGGTGCCCCATGTTTCCCATTAGCCAATCTGGTGCCGTGGCTCTAGGGCTGGCAAGTTCTGTCCGTCAGGCCGCCACTTTGTTCCAGACTTACACATCTCAACAACTGTTTGATGAATTGCCATGAAATTTTAGACAGACAATCATAATCCCCAAAGAATGAATCCTAATGACTTTGGTGATCCCCTGACTTTTCCTCTAGTGCTACCATAAGCTTGACATTTGTACTTTTGAGTGAAACATCTCCACAATTATTTGCTGGATTTCCACATGAATTTGTTCCAGATATCTGTGATGCCTACAGAATGAATGTTACTAACTTTTATGATCATCTATCGAGGTCCAAGTTTGACTCAATGACATTCACATCAACCTGAGCTGCACTTTCTGTTTACTACTAATTAGCAAATTAGCATGTTGCACGCTAAACTGAAATGGAGAGCATGGTAAAAATTACAGAGCATTTAGCTGGAAGCACCTCTGACTCTTATGTCCGGCCTTACAGAGCCATGAGCCATGATGCCTGTAGACTCTGTCTGGTTAATTTAATACCAGACAAAGTGGGTTTAATAAAGCAAGGACAGCAGAAGGAAAACGTTTCATGCATGCTTGCCAGATGTTGTCATGATGATAATGTTTACAGTGTATTAAAACAATATATGCTTTTTATATTATAAAGTTTGATCAATGCGTGCAAAGGCCTGATAACATCACCACAATCTGCAAGCTGCAGTTACCTCACCTCATGAAGCATCATTTAGTTGTGTAATATGCTCGTTTAGCCACATACCATAAACTGATTAATCCAGGCTTCCTTAAAACTACACAGCGCATCAACAACAGAATATACCTGCTCCAGTTTCCTCCAATCAACAATATATCAACACAATCCAACATAAACCATATGGCACACCTTAAAGCAGTCATTATAGAGGCACGTCATGACAACCGAACATCTGCATTTTCAGATGGTGAACTCCTGCCTCCATCTCACTCTTCAGATGCTGCCTCCCCCAGCAGTCCGTCCACTAAGCTGGGAACCTTGAAGAACAAGACGTATATTGTGTCTGGATATAATCAGGACTGAGGACACGAAGGAAGGAATGTAGCATAGTCTGATCTCTCCTGCAGACATGTATGCAGTGGCGGAGGAGGTTGGGGGGCAGACTTTACAGAGAGTGACTCAGCGGCTCGATGTCATGCCCTCGCTGTCTCATGGGTACAATTAAATGATGTCTTGCCTATACAAATTGGCTGTAGAAAAACAATCTAAGGTTTAAGATGCTTGCAGGTCAAATAAGGTGCACTTTACTGAGCAATGCCATTTGGAAAATTCCTCTGAGTCTCGCTCCCTGTCCCCCATATTGTCAGAACGCTGCATTGTAGTACACCTAAGGAAATTATGCTGTACAACGTCACTTCGGATCACATGTATCCTGTCAGATTACATCTCCAGGAAAATAGCGTGCTGTATCTAAATGTCAGCACTGACCTTTGTACATGAGAAATAGCATTGTTAAGGAACATTAAAGATGTCAAAGTAAGTTTGCAGAGAGATGTATGTTGACAAGTTCAGAAAGTAGACTGTGAAAATGTGGACGGAGAAGAGAGTAGGAAGTGTCTGCGTTCGCTCACATTTCAGCACCATCGATCACACTAATATGATTGAACTCACAAAGTTCAATCTCAGAAGAAGCAAACAAGGCCATTAATCAACATTTCAAACTCCTTGTTCTTCATTCCTGTTTGTATTTTGATCTGCACAAACAATCTTGAATGATAGAGGTTGGAAAACAAACTAAGAAATGACTGACCTTGAAGCAGCCGAGCTACAATAAATCAAGCTACACAGGTGTCACATCTACCTGATATCAGACAGAATTGCCAACTCGTTATATTCTGTTTCCATCTTCAGTCTGACATTACGTCTGCTCTTTTTTCTGCGGGGGAAGGGGATTCGACTTTCCATAGCCAGCCACTTTTGACCAACGTATCCCCCTGAATCTAAAGTAATTTTAAGTCGACTATAATGGTGGGCGAAGGACCACCTTGATAGCAGCGTCTGTCTCGTCTGTAGCACATGCCAATGCTGTTATTAATCCACCTTGGTTCCAGCGCACAGCTTGACAATTCTTGGCACTGATTGGCTAATTGTGCCCCCTGACAGCGCTCATTGGATCAATTACTTGTTTGGCTGAGAAATCACTGTTTCATGTCAGGATGCCAGACAAATCAATCAACTTGGTGGATAGGGCAAATTCTAAGGTTTGGACCCACACAAGTCTCATATATTATCATATATTAAGTTGGTTGCCAGTTAGCAGTAAGTGGTCTGCTCATTGTCCTGTTTTCTGTAAGTTTCCAGAATTCAGACCAATATTTCGTCCGATGATTCATCTTGCCTTTCACCCTTTTTCCTTCACTCAGGCAGCTTTATGTTTGGAAAAAGCCAAAGGATGCCTTCAGTCTGCATCGACTGCTGCCAACTTTTTAATATTGTGGATATGGAGTGGTGCGAGCAGCCATGTTGTGTCGTTATATCCGAATATTGCTCTGCATGGTCATATAACAGCCAAATAATGAGACTATTTTACAGGTCCAGGTGGTGCAAACACTGTTGCCTAACCATGATCCTGTTTTCCAAGATCCTGGTGCGCCAATAAACACTGCTCAACAAATCAAAGTGTGGTCTCATGTACACTATTAAGAACAAGATCCTTCCACAGCCTTCCCAGTAGCCAGATTTAAACATCGTCGAACCTTTATGAGATCGAGAGCAGAGAGTTTGGAGTTGCCTCCGTCCCTTCCCTAACAGAGCTGGAGGATTTCATTCTTGACAAATGATCCAATATCCCACTGCGCTTATTTTGGGATTTGTGTGGATTCCTTCAGCAGAGAGTTTAGTCTGTTTTCTTATTATTTGGTGTTTTTTGTATTGTCCGCCCCCTTGGACTTAAGACGCAGATGTCCTGCTGCAGTACAAGAAGCCCAGTCCTAATGTCAACCTAACCCCTAAGCACTGAAACTTTCCAGACTTTGATTAAAGAAAGTGATCAAAATATGTTTCTTTCATGACAAGAGTTTAACGAGAAGATTGACACCACTGTCATGTCAGTATGTTAAATATGAAGCAAGACTGGACTGGCTGTAGCTTCATATTTACAGTACAGACATGACAGCGTGTCTAAACAGAGGAGGAGCCGTTTGTGAAGTGTTTTTCTGTCCAATGCAGACTTTTAATCAGTCCAGCTGTTGCGGTTAAACAGCTTGTGTTTTACTTACTTTAAGTGAGTCACCGTCACTCAAACCTGCAGCAGCTATCATGCTGCTCACGCTACTTCTCCTGTGTAGACACAGTGTGAGAGTGGTGTTGATTTCATCATTTAACTTTTGGCAATAAAGCAAACCCAAGATGTCAAACTGTTCCTTTAGCATCACCTGTGTGATCAGTATACATGCAAGAGGGTGCAAGGGCTCAGAATGTTTCACTAGGAGTGAGCCAGCGCTTGATGGAATCACATATGTCCTCAGGAAAGTGGCCACCTGAGTATGAGACGATTATTCTGATGTAGTTTATTTCAATTGAGTGTTCTCCAGATCTAATAATAGTCTATATGATCAACAGGATGGAGCCTTCATAAAATAAAGATCTAGACAAAGTGCTTGCTATGTCTTGACGACTATGATGATTTTGGAATTCCTGTTATCCCCATTTATGAATTATGGTCAATTCCCCTAAGCAAAGTCAGCAGCATTGCAGACTTATATAAAGCGTGCATAAAGAGCTCGGACATTCATGAAGGGGCCCTCAACCACTTATCGTTTTCACAGTGGAACAGCGCAGAGCCTTGGGGCTTATTGGAAATGGAGGTCTGTGAGGGCAGACGTTGGGACTGGGCCGAGTAGTCAGTTGTGGGTTCAGTTTCCTGTCCACGAAACATCAAAGTCGAGTCTGGATTTGCATTTGAAGTGACATAATGACAGTATGGCTTTTCATCCATAGTTATAGAGGTGATCAAGTGCTTCGCAAACAATCGTGTCATCTTTATATGAGCTCCTTAGGAGAGCTTTAAATTACACTGTCCTCGTATCTCTACATTAAACCAGAAGCACTTGAATGACAAGATCTATTAAAACAAGGAGCAAGCAGGTAGTGGTGTTTTAAGCTTGGCTGGAGCATTTGCTTAGCTAATGAAAACCACGTTGGCTGGAGAGTTGGTCTTCCATCCATCCTTGGCAGATGAGTTAGGAGACTTTTGAGGGTGGTTGCTGGGTTGTAGACAAGACGAGGCTAATGATGGATGAGCCTGGGCTCCCCTCGCAGCCTAATATCTCATCTGAGCCAGACTTTCTCTACACCAAATTTTGCCTCTCGCAAATGGTTACACTGTCCAGTGATGGGAGTGCTGTCACGAGAAGTTGAAGAAATTTATGGACAGCACTATCCTCCTGCGATCACTTTGGCCTTTTTCTCACTGCTGCACCTTTGTTTATTAATCCCCTCTAGCCTCCTGATTCAGTTTTTCCACAATACATCATTTGATTTGTGTAATTATTTTTCCCTCTAAAAACTCATCATTTGGAGCTCATTTAATTTGATTCACGGTGTGTGCCTTGCAGTTTTCTCACCTCTCTGCGGGCCAAAGCCGAGCTGTTGGTAATGACTGTCAGTTTGTCAGTGCCACCTCAAACCTGCAGACTGTCCACTTCAGTGTATAGCTTTTTGGCTCAGATCCTCAAGGACCCATTTCATAACCTCAGCACCTCACCCATAAGTAATACTTGGCAGCATTGTTGAAAATAAACACCTTTGGTGATTTTCCAATTAAATCTTGCTGTATGAGTGGAGGCTGCAGGATTCAAGCCTACCTGTGCTAATCAGCGAGCCAAAATATTCCCAGCTGCTGTTAAACACTCGCTGACATTAACTGACAGTCGTGAATTGTTTATTTTTTCAGGGTTCAGTAGTCATTTAGCAATTTGTAAAAACTCATGCAAAGTTAATTTGGTCCTCCAACTTGAACATTAGGCATTTGCGAAGTGTAGGGACATGTAAATACTGAATGAAAAGTGCATGGGTGTGATGTCTTATTTCCTCAAGGCACTGATATTACACACTGAAAACACATTGTGGACAGTGCTAATGACTCAACACAAAATAAACAAAACATCTCTTTTGTACAAAAGTGTCAATGCAGTGATGTCGACAATGGGAAATCTCTGCAAAAACAAGATAAGGAATACGACAATTCTATAATGTGACATGGCAGTCTGTAACATTTAGATATCAATCCAAACTTCTTGTCAGTATTCATATAGCATACATTTGCATTTCAAGAATTTAAAGGTCACATGTGGAAACATATGTATAATGAGTTATAATGATGATGATAACTTTACTGTTAGTTAGCCTAGCCCACAACATATTTGAGAATTTGTTCACCTAGCTCAGGTTTCTTTACACTGGCCTCCCTTATCCTTCAGTGCTTTTACTTCACAATTAGTTTTGCTGAGATCCAACTTTTGACAAGACGCAGTAGCATTCTTTCCTCCTGCCCGTGACACATTTTCACAGCATTACGGCTCTCCTCTGCGCTCATGCTGCAACTTTACATGAGTCAGTTTCTCAAAGTCAGGAATCAGAACAAGTGGCCTCTGTTATGCATCACTCCAGTCTAGACAGTAACTCACATTACTTGTAGGCTAAACTGCCAGCAGCATTATTACTGGCACACTAAAGCGATGGAGACAAAGTGAATAAAAGTTGAAGAAATACAGATCATCGTCATTTATGTATTCTTTATTTTTGCAATTTGCCAATTGGGCAAATTTGTAGGTGGCACAAAGTTCAACTTTGATGCTACTGGAAATGTCAGTTTTATACACTGGTGATAATTATGAATCATGTTCTTTGATCATTGACAGAGGGAGGATTTATTTACACATATAAAATTTCTAATTTTGGGTGAAGTTGGACATCCTTTTTTAAGATGTACATCTTATCTGTTCTGTCAAGTTTCATCTGATAAAGCAGGGCTGACTTTTTTTCTTTCTTTCTTTCTTTTTTGCAGTGAGAGATAACACAACACGAATGTTCAGCAACTAGAACACTGGCAGAGACACAGTTCGGTAACAATTTGTAAAATTCAATGTGGAAAACTCAACTGGATGAAATCAGCCAAATACTTGTCTGGAGCACAGTAAAGTATGGAGTCTGTCATCAAAGAACAATAACAGGCTTTATAACTGATAATTGAGAAATGATTTTGAACTTTTTGCACAGTACATAAAAAGTAATATTCCACATTTACCACTCTCTTTGGGAACAAGTCCAGTGCTCTGTATATTTAAGTGTGTGGGCCACCAAGAAATCCTGGAGCCTGTTTGAGCTGGACATAAAACAGTGGCTTTATGTGACAGACTGACCCTAATCAAGGAACAGGAAGACTTTGTCTGCATGCAGTTATAATGATGCATTTGTTTATGATGGCAACATTCACATCTCAGCATTGTTTGCAAACTTGTTCTGGCTGAGCTTATTTTTAGAGCAGCTGCAGACACTGATAATGAGAATTAAATGTGCAGGTTTACGGAAAATATCTGTGCTTTTGCTCGTTATTATCTGTGACAAACATTCGCTGACATGCTCAAGAGCAGCTGAGCCTGAGCACCTGGGCGAGTGAGTCCCGACGCGCGGACTGTCAGGCTGCAGCCGGATGGATGCAGCTCAACCCGCACAGCTGACAGTCGGCCTGGCGCTTATTATGGGATATTTCCACAAAGCGAAAAGAAATACTCAAATGCACCGGCGGAAAAAGCAGCTGCAGTAGCGCACATTAGAAAGCATTTCGCCCTCCTTCATGGCTTCTGGCTCCGGAGATGAGAACGCGGAGGGCGGATCGTGGAGGCTCATAGGCCCGACCAGCGGGCTGTCCAAGCAGCGCTGCCGCCTCATGTACTCCTCCCTCGGCCGCAGCTCCGACGTCTGCCTCTTCTATGTGAAGGGGGAGTTTTTTGCGATGGATGCTCGCTGTGCTCATTCCGGTAAAACCTCGACATCCACATGCATACTCGCTTTGATTAACCCTTTAGTCATCCCTCTGTCTCTCTCAGAATAATGCACAATGAATCCTATATTATGCATGGAAAATAATGTATATTCAACATCTGTGAGTCATTTTAACTGCACCTCTAATTCTATTTCTGCTCCTGATAATGTGACACATTTATCAGTTTTCACACCATGTCATGCAAGCCCCTCAAATCACATTCTCCCAGAAGGAAGAGCAGCAAAAGTCATTTGTTTTGAGAGGGAGAACATGTGATTAACAACATCCTGTGTCTCCCAGGCGGGCCTCTGTGTGAGGGGGACATCGAGGAGGCCGATGGGGTCCTGCAGGTCTTCTGTCCCTGGCACGACTATGACTTTGACCTCAGGACGGGGAGGTCCGGGACCTCCTTACAGGTCAGTGGTGAAATATTCTTTCTGTGTTCATCTTTCACCAAAACATAAGTCCTACACAGTACTTCAAAAGATGCCCTATATATCAGTATATCACTTAACTATGCATCATACCTCCACATATATCATATAGTAACTTGCTTTTACCCCCAGGAGCTTCACTTCCTGACTGCACCTGAGAGTTGATGTGAACATTTGCACTGATATGTAGACAAATCATCCACTTCTATGAGATGTAGGAATTTTCACTGATTGACACGGCATGAGAAATCAGAGCTCATCAGTCACAGTTTAGATAACGTTCCCCTTTTTTTCTCCTATCAAACATTTTATTCCCCTGTTCTGTTATTTGGATGCACGCATCAATGAACAGCCCAAACAAGAACTTTCCATAAACATCTCATCTTCTTTTCCATTAATCATTTTCATAAACTGTTTCACATCACTGTGATATAAACTGTCAAGTGATAGAAGAAATATAACAACAAATATTTGCTGCTTTTTACCTTCACGGTAAACGTGCACATTAAGTTTCTTGCTGCTTTTAAGGTAGCTCATTATGGTGTTTCTTCCAGCTCTTTGTATCCTTTGTTTTGATTTTAACAGCAAAAGGTGTATGAAGTCAAGCTGGAGGACGGCAACGTGTATGTGAAACACGCCAGTCATCTTTCTTTACAGCCGTTTCCTGTGGATCCGAAGAGTTGAACAACCTCAGCCTCCAGCCCTGCGTGAGACCTGAGCCCACTCAAGCTATTTTTAAGACTTGTTCCACCGACCCAAGCCATCCGAAACATTCCTAAGCCTTATCTGTCATTTTCACAGACCGTTTCTACTTTGATTGCTGAGAACTCAGGATGATATCTGATTGTCTGAAGAGGACATGACATCATTAAATTGTTTCAGAGTTTTTCTTGCTGGCATTCCAGGTAGGGACTCATCATAGATAACATGAAGAGCTCACCGCTGACCTTGATAACAACCCCAGACAGCAGCAAATATGCAACACAGAAACGGACATTTTACTTTTTTTGGCTGCTGTTATAGAGCTAACCAGCATATTTGGGTTTTTTTGCAAGGATAAAAGTGGCTTGTCCATTTAATATTGATATTTTTAAAGGACTCCTGAAGAAGATATTGCTTGATAGAAATATTGCATTTTTTTTCTTTATCCGAGCAGTCTGATTTGCAATTGCCATTTTATTTTTTTGAAACCTACTAACAGAATTCTCAAAATTATTCTCAAACTCTCTCCCGGCCCATCTATTGCCATTCTTGTTGTATGCACTCACAAATAAATCGTTGTTTGGCATGAACAAAATGCTCCCAAAAGTTACCTCTAATTGAATACAAAATGTTAATTAGCAAAAATTAAACCATAATTGCAGTGAGAGGTTGAATTCACATACAGACAGAAATGAAAGCTTTGTGTTTTACAGTCATGATGAAGTTAATTGGAGTCATTACAGTATATGCAAAGTGCAGTCCTCATCTGGTGATTTGCAAATGCTGTTTAAAACAAGCATGTCTCAAATCAATATTAGAGATGAGTGAACACGTTTTTTAACATGTAGATTATATTTATCAGTTGTGGTATGTTTTGTAATTTTCAAGTTCAAAATGATGCACAGTGTATTGGAATAAGTAATACATGTTACATTTTATGAGTCAAAATCTTCCAGTCATTTTCAGTAAAAGAGTTTGTAAGAATGTAATAGTGGACGTTTAATGACGGTTTATTCAGCTAATATTGAACTGAAACTGAAAGGTCTCACGTTCACGTCTTTAACAAGCGTTACCAGAGGACCCAAATTGTTAAACTTGCAGACAAGCAGTCACACTTGTTGAGTTGTGGCCTTTGGATCAATTTAGACACTTATTCCAGTGATGTCACGCAACAGAAACTCCTTTTCAGAGTTTGTATTTCTGGACAGCTTTTTAACCCAAATACTGTTCCAGCAAGCAGAACACACATGGAGGGCACTGCAATAACGATCGGTGGCAGTCCGGGCGTTAAGACGTCTCCATCAGCGTTTCTCTCCGCTCCTGGCCTGTGCACAGACAGGTTTGTCCGTTACTGACGCAATGGGACTCAAAAGAAACGGTTAGCAAGGCGCCGGAGAAAGGTTCACGACCTGAAATGCACCATTGACTCAAGAAAAATGTGTTTTTCTAGCTTTATGTGTGTGTGCATGTGTGTGTGCACTGATGCAAGTGTGTTTTCTTTATTCCTTAGCGGCGAGAGCAGTCGCTATATTTTCTGTCAGCTCCATTTTCTGGCAAAGGCACAGAGGCCAGTCATGAAGGTGTCAGTGACAGTGGGGCTCAACACTCTCATTTTTCCCCCTGCTGTGCTCCCTGTTGTGCAACTTTATTACAATAATAATTCCACTGACTAAAAGTGTCTATAACTCATCACCTGGAGAGGTAATGGACACACACAATGGAGATGCTGCTGTTTCGTGTGGGTAGAAAACTCAAAGCAAACATTGTTGAGCATTCGGCACACGTCAGGAGGGGTTTCTTACATTTTTATCTCTTTTATTAAGTCCAGCTTTAATGTCAGCCTTTTGCTGTTTCTTTGCATTTAATTCATGAGTTCAGCTCATTTTAACATGTTTCTTGATTGTTTTGTGAATTATGTATCTGGTCTATACACTATGTTAAAAATATCTGTAGACTGAATAGACTTTAGTTTCAACTGTCAACCTAAGCTGCCGTTTTTTTTGTTGTTGTATTTAATGAGGTGACTTATGCAAAAATGGTGTGTGTTCTCAAATTAAACTGTTGTGTGTTATATTTAATAGAAGATAGACCCAAATCCATTTTTCTTTTATCCTGAAATGTGAACTTGTTAAACCTTTTTGATTTTTAAGTGTGTCCATAATGCACAATCAACACTAAGACAATGTGAATCAAAAAGTACACAAAATCATTTATTTACAGTTTCTTGTTCGTACAATAATAGTAGATTTCATACAATACACAATTTACACATACAAAAAACTTGATTCAGAAAGAAATGAAATTTGCATCACCATGCAATTAGTTAAGCGTTTACAGAGAATTATCAAGAGTTCATTAATGTATCTGTGTTACTGGAGGAGCACAGTGCCAAATATACAAGTCTTCTTCATATACTCCAGAAAGTGGTGGTAAGGTTCAAGGATGACCTCCTGAATAAATTATGATCTCCTTGAGACCAGCTGGACTATACAGAAGAGAAAATAGATGAATGTGTTCATGCTCAAGTTAGTGTGAAATTCTCGGTGCTTTTCTGCCCTAAAGTTTAATGAAAGTCTGTAACAAAGGCAAAATCAGGTTAAGTATTAAAAGCAATTAACTTCACATATTTTCAAATTATAATTGTTATGAAAATAGCCCATGTTTAGCCAGTAAATCTGAGGGGATGAAAGTACCCTTGAAATAATCTTAGTCAAGCTTGCAAGACTTCAATATGGCTACAACTTTAACAAAAACATTCAATAAAGGAATAGTTCAGTATTTTAGGAAATGCACTTGTTCGTTTTTTGCCAAGAGTTAGTCGTTTTACCTCAGAGATCATTATAAAACACACTTCATTCAAACTCGACAGAAGCAAAATACGACTCACCAAAACCATCTTGCTTAGTCTTTCTACTGTTCAACTCTGGTTTCAAAATAAACCTTTAATTTACAGAGTTAGATGTGGTAATAATCTGGCTCTACACTCCTGAGGACTTTTAGTGGACATACATTGACGGTGTGTCCCTCTTAGCCAGTTAGACATGAAACACGGGAACTGAACAAAGTTTCCCTTTAATGGTTAGAAATGAGAGTGCTACTGATCTTCCGATAAGATTCTCAGCTTATTCCTAAAGTGTCAAACTATTCCTTTGAAGGTGTAAAGCTTCATTAAACCATATTTGTGATATTAACATTGAATCCCTGTAAAATGAAACAGTTGCTTCCACTACTTCCATCCCTTCTGAGATTCAGTGAACTAAACATTTTCTTTGCAGTGTGTTTTATCTGTTGGGTTCAGTCTTAAACTCCCTTTATTTGATTCGAAAGACTTTGGAAAGTTTTTCTTAAGTCGTTAAAGCAAACATTGCGGAGGTTCTTTAATCTCCTTTGAAGTTCCCCAGAAAGACAAAGTAACTGCTTGGAGAGCCCAGCTTACTTTCCCATGCAAAGCCTTATATAATGGTTTACTCAGCCTATTATTGTTACCTTGTCCTTCAAATTCCCCTGATAACTTCTCCTCATGAATAAGCCAATTCTGCTGTCAAAGCATTCTCCTCCAAAAACCTGCATTCCCCCATGTGCAACCACTTTCGAAGCCCGATATTCGGTAAGTGATGGACTGTGAGGCCAAAGACCAGTAATACTTTCCCTTCCTTTTTTCCATTTACCAAACAGTCCCTCGAAATGATTAAATCCATCACTAGATAATCTCGCTCCTCTTTCTCTTGATGTCTTTGGTCGAACATTTCCTCCAGTTGCTCTACAGCTGTCGGGCCTCCTCAGCTGACCTCACACACCATTGCATTTTTATAGGACTTATCTCTTCCCGCATCTGGATTCAATCATCATCTTTCTTACAGGCTGGACGCTACATCTGCTGCGGGAGATGTTTGTTTTCATCTGGAAATCTGAGCCGTTGAGTCGCCGACGGCCCACAGGCCTGTGATTAGAGAGGTCAGTGATAATGGCGAAGGTACCACGTGTTGTCACCCTATATTACCCTGTTTTGAGTGCTTTTTTAAATGTGTGGTGCATAATGGCAAGAGATTGTTATTCAAAGTGGGGCCAAGTTCAAGTGTATTGTTATGATATATGGTTTTCATTTTTGCACATTGCCACCTTTTAGCACATTAAATATTGAATTGGTGCACATCAGGAATTAAAAATATAATCAAGCTTGAGTGGCTCGAGCTGAGTTAACAGTACATTTGGCTCAGTGCCCTTTTGATTGTATATTTGTTTGACCATAATGCCCTTGGGTCCAGTATATTGTTGATTACTTAACTTCATCCTGGAACTTGTTTGGCTGTTTGTGGAAGTCAGGGTCAAACTGTTTTAATGGTTCTCAAGAGATTATGTAATTTATTTTCTAATTAATTGAAGCCTGTCCTGGTTTCTCTGTGGTCCTCCTTATTTGATTCTGGATTAGTTCAGCTCGACGAGCTTCTCCCTTGGGTCTGCAGGTGCCCATTTTGCAGATAAACAATTGTTATCACAGAGTGAAGTTATTACTGTTACCAACCTCAATTAAAATAGTCTACCATTTTATTTAAGTCCTTAATATATCTGTCTCTATATCAGTCACGATGTCTACCCTAAATGTACGTACATTGTCACACGAACTGTCACAATGGCAGAATTTCTGAAAACATGGCCAGTAAATTTATGTGTGTCACTTTTTAATTATCACTCCCATGTAACACCATGTGTAAGAATCACACAGTGGGTTTTGTTAATGAAAAGAAGGCTCCACTGAGAGTTTTAACTCCCACTAACAAGATTGCTCTCCGAAGTTGAAAAGATTACTGTGGTGTACAAGTTTTAAAATCAACTGAGCCATGCAGCAAAGTACGAAAAAGTTAATAGGTTCTATGAGAGAGCTGAAGAACGACTACATGACATAGCAGTTAAGTTATTTGCTTAAAATCACTAAAAACGAGTTCTGTGCAAGATTTCGTACAAACACCTTAACCACACGTACTGAGGGAGTCATTGTTTCATTCACCAGCAGCACTTTTTATGTACTGTAATAGTTTGTTACATGCTGATCTTTAAGAGTCCTTAAGTTAAATTATAGTTATTGCACTTCAAGATACAAAGGCAGCTGACAAACATGATCCAACAATACAAACAAAATCAATTTAGACCCTGAATGAGTCTCTGTATCGGTTTCTGAGAAAGTGAGATGTTTGGGATTTTATGTATATAGACTTTTGTGTAACATTTAGTTTGGTGATGCTAATGTGGAATGTGCAGAGGACAAAAGGAAATTATGTCATACCTTAAAATCAACTATCCTCATTTTAGACTGGCTGCCACTAGTGAGATGCTTGTCTTGACGAAAGCCTTCAAGTAGGTGTGAAGGACGTTTGGCTGAATCACAGTTGGCAACGTGGCAAGCTAATGAAAAACATTAAGAAGCATGACTAAAAACATCCTCTGTTCCCCGGGTGGCATGCCTCACCCCTCTGCACCCAACATGTCTGTTTTGAGAGTGCCTTCCTTTGGCGGAGAGAGTTTCCCAGTTGGTAGAAACAGGGCTCAGTGTCTGCTGCAGACAACAGTTGGTGTCTTTCTGATTTTGAAGAGGAGTTCAGTGGAAAGCAGTGGCCAATTATGAAGTGTTTGGGGCCTGGCATGGTATTTAGACTTTTTGAAGGTTTGGTTTCAACTCAAGCATTGAGTGACATCAGCAGAAACACCCACCATGGGGAAAGTGGAATGCCACAAATTAGAACTATAAAAGTTACATTCTCAAACGTCAAGTTAGTCTATTCATACATAAAATTAGACCAAAGCTAATTAAATAAATGCCAGTCACTGCATTACATATAGACAAATGATGTCTTTTAGGAGGGAAGGAAGAAATTTATATACCAAACCCTTCAAGTAAGTGTAAGTCTAATGAATATGTTCAATCACACTCATTGGTTTTGCTGAATTGCTGTCTGCCTCGGTTTTGTGGTTTCCATAGTCAGGAGAGAGTTCATACTCATCAACAGACGAGCAGCTTTTACTCCCTCGACTTGATGCCATCATGTCAGTCTTGACTGAAGACCTAGAAATGAAAAACAAAGACGATTTAAATAATTCTTATTTTACTGTCAATTTAAGGACACCTCGAATTACTTTATCTAAACCTACCTCTTGGCACGTCTATTGGCGTTGCTGTGTGCGTGTGGACACTCTCCTCCTGGTCGTAGAGCTGACTCTGCGACTCTGGGTCCTGCTCCGCTGCTCAGAAGGATAGGCCACCACCTGGGAGGATCTCTGCACCTGCATACCCTCCGACTCCCTCATGTCCCTCGCCATCTGAGCCAGAGTCTGACCTGGGTTGGTCTGCAGACGTTGGAAAAGGCTTTCTCTGTTAATTTTCCTCTCTGGGCAGCTGAAGGTCAGTGCTACTCCAGAGTCTGACTTCATCTCCCTGGAGAAACCATCTGAGGTGCCATCAAAGCAGCGGCCTATAGCAATCTCCTTGGCCACCCTGGGATTCTGGTCTGTGACTGTGTAGATGCCATAGTTGTGTCCCAAAGGATCAACAGGGGCTAGCATGGTGAATGCATGGGAATCATTATTTTGAGCAACTGGTGGGTGTTTGATGAGATACTCTTGTAGGAGGCTGTTGGTGCCAATCTTGCGACAGTTCCCCTGAGGAAGTACTGATATGAGGGATCTGTCCACCTCAGCTTGATCGAACAACATCCCACTACATTTGAACTCTACACAGGCTGCTGAGGTGTTGGCCTCTCGCATGTCCCGGGTGCTGCGAATGTCTCTTATCCCGTAAAGTTTGCCTTTTGTTTCTCGGTGTGTTCCTCCCAGATTCCTCGACCTGACCATCACTTCCTTCCCTCCGTGGATCTTGACCTTAATGAAGCATGCTCTGAACTCCTGGGGATTAGGCCACCAGGAGAGGTAGTCTCCCATCCAGGTCGTCAAATCGTTCTCCTCAAAGGGAACAACATTGTATTCATACTTGTCCTTTTCCACTCTGAAGAATCTGAAATGATTTGCATCAATAGGGGCATTTTCACAAGCTATTAAATTCTGATATGGATATATTGGCCCATTGGTCTCGTCAAGGTTATTTTGGTTAGGCTTTGCCAAGTTGATTTTAAAGGCTGTTTTCTTCAGAGCTGGATCCTCGTGGTCTGAGCGCTGGTAGTCTATTTTATCTAGATATGGTTGAGACACTCCAATGATGTTTGGATTCATCTTGGGGGAGGAGGGAGCTGCTTCCAGTTCTTCCCCACCCATCATTGCTGTGACATAAGCTGTATAAGCATCGGGCCTTTGGGCATCGCAGAAGGCTGGTAAACAGGCCCCGTTGGGTCCAGTTATGACGCTGTCAAAACGCCCCCATGCTCTAGGATTAGAGGAATAACCAGGCTTGGGTTCCAGATTTATCAAGCTGATCACAACACCCTCCAGCTGTTCACTTGGTAGGAACTTGTCACTCATGTAGGCACGGACTTTGACGTAGCAACGTCTGTTTTCAGGCACATCTAAATTGAAGAGCCTACGTTCTCTGATCTCCATGTTGCCTATGAGGAATGTGCGCTCCTCTCGTTTGCTCCGCCCATGACCACCAGTAGTTGTTGTGGTGTAGGAGAAGTCACTCTCTTCCTCCCAGACTCCTGTGTCTGGGTTTAAAGACCACAGTTTCATTTTGGGAATGTGCTCTTGCATTTTGACATGCTGGGTGTCCAGTAGGACTTGAACAGCTCCAGCTCCAAGTACTTCCTTGTTGGTCTCATCTCTGAAGTCCACAGAGAACATACCATAGGTCCTCAAAGGGAGCATGTCACCATCATCATCCACAAAATTCAGATCACCAGGGGCCGCAGCTGCAGTGGTGATATTTCTCGGGTCAATGAATGTGACACTGGCTTTCACAGTTCCCTCATAGATTTCTCCACTGTCCTTGTGGAAAGAGTTGGGAGGAATAACCAACTGACCAATGGGGTCTTCCCCTTTAATTTCCCCAAGGTTAATAGAGTTTGTCTCTCCTGCATTGATATCAATTGGTGTTTGCTTTCTCATCACCTTCACATCATGGTAGATGGACCCACCCTTCTTATCAAAGATGAACACCTTAGGAGTATCGAGAAACTTCTCAGTGGGGTCAACAAAATTTACTACCAGTCTCTGTGTATCAGGAGTAATTTGTAATGTGAAACTTCCTTGATATCCAGTTGTGCCCACCCTCTCTTTACCGATGTAGATATGCCCAAAACGCAGAGGCTCATTATTGTCAGCTGAGACCACTCTACCACGAACCAGCACAGTTGGCTGAACACACTTCTGACAGCCACACTGTGTCACAGCCCGGATAGGGAGGCTGTAGCTTCCGCAGTCAATGAGTCGACTCTCCATATTTTGGACCCCACAGCAGTACGCAGTTCTGTCTCTGCAGCGCATATCAAAGTCCAGGGAGCCAGCACATTTGTTGTGAGGGCAGCGGCCAGCGTTGTAGTAGTTGGAGTCGGTCCCAGGTTGAACGCAGTCCATCGGCAGTCTGATGAGGTGTGTCTCAGGGGTGGAATTGCACGCTGGTGTTCCTTTTGCTGTGAATTAGACGATAAATTATGTAAAGCTAGTGTTGACATGACACGTAAAAGATGAATTAGCCATCTGATATACATCAAACATCAAAGTGCAAAAAAAATGCTTCTGTGATGGACACTGCTTAGGTTTTAAAAATGAACGCAGACTTGCCATATTGAAGACGTGACTTTTCTCTAAGATAACCTACCTGCTTTTGAAATTCTGTCAAACCTGTTTTTCATACATTCTATATTCTCCCCAGTTGGCCACTGGGTAATTTATACATCAATGCTGGAGTGGAATAGGACAAATGTATGAATGAATTGGAACTTGCTAGTGGAGTACTTAAAATGTACTCTATCTTCTTTTCTTTTTCATACACATTGATGCACACAGAGACATAACTTTTTTATAGACACACACACACACACAATGTCTGCATGGCCTGCAAGCACCAGTGAGTTGGACGCCTAAATGTGCATGAAAGGGTAATTAGACATGAGGTTGAATAGAACATTTATTTATCAACATTCCAGATGGGAGTTGGAAAGAAAGAATTTTTGTTCACCCAGACATTGGCAGAATAAGAAATGTGCTTGATATCATGGTTGAGTAGTCAAGCATCCTTGTTAAGATCTCCCAAGTAAGTTGATAATTGCAGACACATGGAGCAGTGCAATGCGTTTGAAATATCATTACTGTGCCTTTGATGGGTTCAACAACAGAGCCTTGAGTTTCCTTTGATAATACATTCTGTAGCGTTTGCTCACCTGTGTCAACTGTGGTTAACTCATTTAATAGTTACTCAAATTAAACTTCTGCATAATGTGAAATGTCAGAAGAAATGTGCACTGAGTTGAAGGAGTCAGGCGACTTTTTCCTTCTGCTCTGAGGTGCAGGTGTTGTCCTTCACACACACACACACACACACTGTCTCCTGCCTTAATTGCTTTTGGAGTGTAGGGACTCGTCTGTAGCCTGGGATAGATTGCTTTAGCGCCGCTCCATGAAAACCTTGTTCCTTAATCTGTGTCTTTGCTAACAAGCACCTGAAGGATATAAGCAACGTGTGGCTCTCCCACACAAATCTGGAAATACATACTTGTCTGACTCTGAGAGAGAAAAGAAACAGGATTTATTGACTATCTTGGATTTCAGCTGAGCACTGGGTGTTCTGGAGAAATTAGGTTTGAGGTTTTGCGGTGTGCAGAGTCATCTCGCACAATAAAGAATGCCAGTTTAAAAAGCTTCAACCAATGTAAACATAATAAAAGCTTACCGCTCCGAGCGCAGCCAGATTGTTTGAGCCGTGATATTTTTATTTTCCAATTTTTTGCGTGTAATGTTTTTTTTCCCAATGACAGATTGTCTGCTAACTGACTTGTCTCCTTCCTTCAGATGTACTACGTTGTGGTTTTGTTTGAGTCCTCTTAATTCATGGACGCGGTTCATGGATGACTTGGTTGGAGCTTAGTGCTGACATTCCTCTTTAAGTGTGTATTCAGTCTCTGAGGCAGCTGCTCTTTATACAGTAAAATGAACTGCGGTTGTTTGCTTTTTGTCAGTGGTTTTACTTGAACCTGTGCAGAACTTTGACTAAATACGTCATTGTCAAATGCACTGGGAGAGCAGCCATCCTGAGCTATAATCCCTGTGTGCCCCTTGCTATCATCAAAGTAAATTATTCTCTCTGCAGGATGATGATGATAAATTACAGTTCACATTACATCACTGAAACATTGACTAGAATTGAGTTGTGTCTTTTTGACTAAGTGAACAAACTTAGATCAAATGAAAGTTAAAATGAAAAGGATTTCTCTCTGTTTTTCTTCACAATTTTTGAGCAAGTTTTCCAGCACAAGAATGCATCTACTGTAAAATGTTGAGATACAATTGACACCTGAGACTATACTCACCAATCACAGTGAGGAGGGATGGCGAGGACTTGACGCTGCCTGCAGGGCTGCTGGTTTTGCAGTAGTACTGCCCAGACTGCTCCGGCCTCAGGTCTCGCAGAACGAGGTCTTCTTCATACTTGTACACCTTCCTGTCCAGCAGAGTCCCATTGTGGTACCTTGAAAAATAGTTTCAGAGATGAGAACATAAAGAGAACTGTTTCAAAATGTTTCTTTTTAAACAATTTTAAGTGTTAATAAAACTTAAGCTGCATTAATCAGTAATTAAATTGAAAATCGATGAAATTACTTTGTGTAATGTGACGCACTCCGCAGGACTCCTCAGCTCTTTAGAGTGATTAAGCATAATTTTATTTTGGTGTCCCAGTTTGTAACTTTACTGTTCTGGTTGACTTTCACTGTTCTTGTTATTTTTTTAGCCATAGCAGGCAAATGTATTCAGCAAAAAGAGACCAAAACAGAGCTATAATTAATGTAACTTTCATAAAAATGTGCTTCTCTAAGGTGAAACTTGATTTTTAGGGACCCCCAAAATAATATTACAGCATGTTGAAGATGTCCTCAGATGGTAGCCGTTTCTGCGCGTTATGATGGGATTAATAATGTGCCAGTATTCATCTCACCAGTAGTATTTGTCAGGTGCTGGTGATCCTGTCGCCTTGCAGCACAACTGCACCCGTCCTCCCTCATAACGCACTTTGTCCTCTGGGTGCTTCACAATGTACGGCTTTTCTGTGGAAAGCAGGAAGGAGCAAATTCTCAAGACTTTATTCAAGACTGTTGTGAATGGTGCAGTGGAGTTTTGGGACCTCATAAAACTCAGTCAAACATTACACGTTATTCGTACACTGGTCTCTGCGCTTATGAAAAATGATTGTTAAGGGAATTGCAGTTTCAAAAGTAGCACAGGCTTATTTTTATTTGGTCTCCATGCAACCAAGTAAGTGAGTGCTCCAGACAATGTGAAGTCCTAGAATAGGCCAGACTGTTTGTGTTGCACTTTTGTCAATTTCCTGTTTTCTACAGTCTGAGAATATGATTGGAGGATTTACCGGCTCTGTGCAATGATAATAATGAGAATCGGGAAAACTCTTATGAAAATAGCTGTTCTAAGAAACAGCCAACAATATCTTAAATTAATACTGCTTTGTGTTTGTGTTTATCAGGACTCACCAGCTGACTTGAGGACAGCCTGCACCCAGGACAACCCTGTGGTGTTGCTGGAGGTGGACACAGCGATCGGGGCAAACTTCTCCTTCCTGATGGAGATCAAGGTCGAGCTGGAGGAGCAGACTCCCATGAGCCTGAACTGACCTTTGGCGTCTGTACGAGCACGGATCACCTTGGGCTGACTGGCCAAAGCCACCGAGGCCCCCACCACCGGGACGCCTGTCACACTGTGGACGTCTCCTTGCAGCATGTGGCTGTCACACACACACCGGCTGCAGTCCTCACTAGGACGACCCTCCGTGCACACACGCTGACATTTAGCTGAAAGGCACAAAGGTGTGAGTTCAGACTGAATAAGAAACCAATATAAAGAAAGATTATAACCGTTACAGTATAGGCTCAACATACCTGGACATGGGCTCTTCCCACACTTCTGAATTTCAACAGGCCGTCCTGTACACTGAACTGTAACCGAGGTCCTCACACAGGTCCTCCTCCTGATCCTGCGACCCCCACCACAGGTCACCGAACACGTCCCCCACCGACCCCACGGACTCCACTTAGCTGATCAGACAGAGAGAAACAAGAATGACGTGAGTTTGAAATTTAACAACTCAGTTTTATTTTTTTAATTTATGATCAATCTTCATTAATTTCAGACTCCATAATGAGAGTTGTTAACTCGCTTGATCATGGGCGCCTGTGTACGCAATTATACAGAGGGCGTAAAAAGTATAAGAAAGCTGATTAAATAGCTGCAATTGAAAGACTGATTACAAGTAGCTCACTCGAGGACACTTGAATAAAGTTCAAAGTGGTTACAAAGTTCTGTTTAGCAGAAGTTCTGTGCTGCTTGAAACCACACAGCAGAAAATGTCTCAGAATCAAGACCAGAACTAATGCTTCTCAGCTGTAACAATGTTGTACAGAAAATTTTTATTCCAGTTTGAATTTAATCTTTGTAGTTCAAACAGACCTCCCTATTAACCCTTAACGAGCTGTTATATTCTTTTCAATATAAAACCAGGCTGCACGTGGTTTGTTACAAGGTTGGTAGTTCAGCAGACAGTTGTTTGTGCACTTGTTTCTGTTGCCTTTTCTTCTCTTTCAGTAGACTTAGAAGAAAGTAATGCACCCTTAATCAAACCTGAGCTGATCCTTCCTGTCACCAGCGAGTCGCTCCACTGCTAAAAGCTACTGATTTGGGCAGTGACAATGATTCAGTTCATGTTGAAGATTGATTGATTGAAGATTTGGTGTTAAAAGATTTGTTCATCATCGAGCTCCAAGATGCTCCAGCAGCAAAGGTGCCTCACCCACCATTGCACCACAACTGGTTGTTACTTCAGCTGCTGCAATCTCACCCTACTGTGTAACTACTGGCACAAGTCAGTTACTAAATCTTGTCATTCTCACCTGTACATGGCGGGTTGGAGCACTCCCTCCTTTCTGAATGGTGACCCTGGCACGCAGGCACCATCAGGAGAGGCATGGGCTGAGTGTTCACGCATGTCCTCTGGCGAACCTGGATGCCTACATCATTGCAAACCGTGGTCGAACAGGGACCCCACTGACTCCAATCAGTCCAGTAGCTCTGTACTAAACGCACACAGTGAAGAACAAGAGTGTGACATCCAGAGCAAAGCTGGAATTATATGCTGCTGTGTACAAGCAGATTCAGAGACAGACACATTATTCATGGGTGATTCCTCCGTGTAGCCAGTGTTCTGTGCATGCATGGCTGGATGTTCATATCTGTGAAGTGACAGCTTGTACAGCTACCTGGGGGACACTGAAAGCGGACATGGTAGTTGGAGCAGACGCGGCCGTGGGGCTGTTCCTTGTTGATGCACCAGAAGCCCTTGTCCAGACTGGAGTGGACCACTTCCCCGGTGTCTGCCGCTGCCACCCAGTCGGTAGTGCGAGCCTCCATGGCCATGGGCCGCGCGCACACTCTCTCCCTGTAGTAGAAACGAATGGCCTCCAGGCGCTCATAGTCTCCGTTCCCTCCAGGATGGTCGATGTTGAACCAAGATGTCCACTCTGTCACGCCTGGAAGCACAAGGAGGGGAGACATGGATGAAAACCAAAATAATGGAGGGCTAGAATGGAAAAACGGAGGGGGGGCTATTCTTACATGGAGGGGAGACATGGGTCAGAACCAAGAAAAAGCCAGAGGGAGGAAAACAGCAGGGATGGGTTACAGATTTTAAGAGGAGGTCTGCTACTGCAATTTGAAACTAACTTCATACACCCCAGGGAGCTTTGCATTGTCCAGGTTCTTTCCAAACCCACGGGCTTGACTGATGAGCCATATTGTCCAGTTTTTTAGTCTGCGGCATGTTCTGAAACCTGAGCACTTCCTCAGGGGAAATATGACGGATTAAAAACAAAACAATGCATTAGCAACAAACAGTAATGCTCTTATAAATAAGGCTCTTTGGAGGACTGCAGGGTGCACTGAGGTGATGGGAGGGCTGGGCTGCAGACAACAGTCGGATTGCAGACTAACACTGGTGCTGTTCAATTGAAAACCGAATGTTAAGTCAGTCAGTTGAAAAGACACTTAATTCTAATTTGCTTTGTCTGTGGCTGTTGCACCACAGGATACTGGTCTAAGGTTTATTATCAGTGGCTGTTGTGATATAGTATGATCATATACTATAGAAGTGGACCACTGTGTAGATTAG
This sequence comes from Centropyge bicolor, assembly GCA_037975185.1. Lineage (NCBI taxonomy): Eukaryota > Metazoa > Chordata > Actinopteri > Pomacanthidae > Centropyge > Centropyge bicolor. Next base: position 778,160 of record JBBMOC010000008.1, on the reverse strand, counting down.
ATAGGGAGTAGAATGAGTTTTACGTTTTCAATGTCTGACACTGTTGGTCAGAGTTATGAGGGTTTTACTGATACTGATACCTTGGGAAGTGGAAGTCACATTCAGTCTAAAAATATGTGCATCATGTCTGTTTAGATTTGAGTCGCTCTGAGTGTGATTTTTGATGCAAATTGTAGGGTTTAGAAGTTAATGAGCTTCCTTCAACTCTCTCAGTGTGAAAACACCTGACACACAATCAGCTCTGAGTACCTCTCTGACAGATTCAGTACCTGTTGTCTGTGTGTCGGTGAATGTGTTGAGGGCCACTCTCTTGCTCCTGTCCGACTGACTCCTGATCCTCACTGAGCCTGCAAACAGGGAGAAAAACAACAAGCACAGATTATACCCTGAAATTTTATGCATTTCTCTCCTTATTTCCTCAGAAGCCAAACATTTCAGTTCAACTGATATAATGAAATCTAGATAATGAAATCTAAAATGTTATTGAAAGCGAAGTTTTTGTCAGCACAAAAATTGGAAAATAGATTTAAACTCTGATTTAGCTTCCTCTCATTCTGTGTGATATATTTTGCAGCAGCTTATTCCAATATTTGTATGCACACGCATTCAGCCATGTGCACACACACTGGTGCAGTCGAAGCACGTTATGCTCTTTCTTCACGCCGTGAAGACTTTTGTAATTACACGCCTTCCCTCTGCCCTTTGCTTTTTATTCTTTCCATTTTTGCACATTCTTCATTTTAGCCACAGGCTTTCTGTTCTGTTTATTTGCTGAAACAATGACGTGACTTCTGGGGCGACGAAAAAGGGGAGGAAATTGTTAGCCTTGTCCTTTTTTGATCCTGTCTTTCTTCTCTTGCAAGCTTTCATTTACCTAATTCCTCAACGTCAGTCTCCTTCCGATCTGCTCATTTTTCATCTCTTTCTCGAGATGTTTCTCACCACTGCTTCTTCTGCTTCGGCTGATTCACGGATGCAGTCTGATCTCCATCCGTCATCTCCCCCATGCTCTTTTGTCATCCATCTTTTCATCCTTCAGCTTATTGCCCACCCTCCCACAACCGTCTGCTTGTCCTCCCCCCAAGTCCTCCCCTCTCCTCTTGATCCATCAACCAGCAGCTGCTGTTGAGGACGCTAATCAAGCTCCAGCTGTGACAAATCAGTGCATGCAGAGTCATCTGTTCGCCAGCGGCCGAGCCAGAAAACTTCACCTTAACTTGCTCCATCACCTCTCACAGAGCACACACACGCAGTTTTTATCCAGCAAATTGATGCAGATTTCTTTTTTGATCTTAATGACATATGATTGTAATGTACACACACGCAGCATGCCTGTATCGCCGAGTCATTCTAACATCATTATCATTTTTCATGCATGTGCTTTCACACACAACAGCACAACAGCGGGGACACAATGAAAGCAAATGTTCCCTTATTAGAAAGTGAAAAATAATCAAGCTGGCGTTCGTTGAACATTTGGCTCTTTGCACGGTGACATGTTTTCCCTCGTGCTTTGAAGTTTAATGATTCATTTTCCAATAGAAATTATTTTTTTATGCTTTCAAAAACGTCAGTTGTTTGCTTGACATTTCATCTCCGACTTTCGCTGGCGTTGCGTGGAAAAAATAAATGTCGTGGTCTGTGACCGAAACAAAAAGTAGCCTATGCAACCTCAGTGTGTGTGCGTGTGTGTGTGTGTGTGTCTAATATGTGCAAGCACTTAGCACTTTGGTGGGAGACACTGCTGAGTTTATGAGCAGAGAGTCCCAGAACAGAGGCCAGTATTGATCCCAGTCCCCACTGGTTTTATGGCTCACTTCAAGTCTTTATTGTCGTGCCAGCACATTTCTTTTCAAACCCTTAACATTTTTTTTCGTAGATTTAGCATTTCAAAAAAACATCGATAGGTTTCCACATCGGTTCTGTCTCTCTGATACACTGGGATCGCCCCACAAACAGAAGCAAATGCTTTCACACTGATCTGCTGGGCAGATGTGGCTCCGCTTTGCAGGTTTAGTTTAGTAAATCAAGTCAGATAGTTTTTCCACCCTTCTCCTTTTCCCTCCTGGATTCTGTGTCTCTACTGATTAGATTATAAAAGCAATTAAAATACAGTTTTTCTGCCACTGGACAGAATAGAACACAGATTTTTCTAGTGTTTTCAGTCTTCATGCTCGTGTGTTCACTCTGAGAACTTTCAAAAATCCCAGCATATGGTGAGGGGACACAAACAAGCCTTTTGTTTCACTTAATTAACATTGACTTCCAAACTTGTGGCTAATTAATTACCTTCCTCTACTCTGAAGTGCATCCATTTATTTCCAAGAAATTATAAAGCCATTTTCCTGCTCTGGTTATGTAACATTTCTTCCTCGCTCAGACCAAAACAAAGGGAATTCACTGCAGGACTATTTGGCTCCTGATTATCATTTCAAGATGTTTGATAATGAAAGCGAAATAGCAAATGATTCTTAGAGTTTTATGAGGTGACTAATGGTTTTAGAAAGTTAAAAGAGGAAACCCAGATTAGCTTCAGCAGAAGGCAAATGTCGGGGTAGTGACCTCAGTTATGGCAGGTATGAACTGGCCGGCATCCCGTGGCAGACTCACAGAGCTTTTTGTGCTTTTGAGTGGCATGTTAACACTTTATGAATTTTAAAAGTCAGGAGATTTTATTGGGGCACTGCTTCATACGGCTGGTATGCAAGGGAATGTACCTCATCAAGAAGTAAGTAACACACGTTTTTTAAGCCAGAAGGAGCAAGGTTAGAACTCATGATTTATTCTTTAGTGGTAAAAAAAAAAAAAATCCACCCTAAGGTGCTCCTGCTGCTCCAGAATATCTTGTTTGTCCTTGTGCTCTTTGTGGGTTTGGTTTTATTCCTTGTTGGCATAAATCTCTTTACAGTTCTAATTTTCCACAGCTCTTGTAATAATAATAATAAACTTCATTTATATAGCACTTTACTTTGTGATTTACAGAAGAAAAATAAAACCAGACAAGGCTGATAAAATGAGAATGACAAAGCACAGAGGAGGTAAAGACAATACAATGAATAAAATCAAGTAAATAGGAATAAATATAATAGAACCAATAAGTCGACATACATTGTTTGTTTCCGCCATCTAGAGTGACACATGGAGGCGTACTCAACATCATTTAGCTGTTTTAAGATGACGCTATGATTTAGGTTTGGCACAAAAATTACTTCATTAAGTTTAGTGAAAGATCATTTGGGTTAAAGTAAGTACTTAATCGTAGCGTCATAGCATCTTAAAACGTATTAAGTTTTCTGCAGTAATTGTAGAAGGACAGATAGAATTCACGTCGTCCCTTCAATCAGGGCATCAGTTCCACGTGTCATTCTGGAGGGCATTAACAAACATATTTTGACGTTTCATTTGGAGGATTTGTTGAACAATTACAACTTTGCGAAGGCCAGCTTCATCATTATGGTTACGAAAATAAATACGAGGTTATGGAACAAATTTGGTCAAAAAATAAACTGACTATCAGTTAGACATAATTGCTTTTTTAAACTCCTGCATTAACGTGTCCTTCTGCAGAATTTGCAGCCACTAGGGGGCCTCGTCACTTGAATGAGACCTTTGCTGAAATGATTGATGCTGTCTTTCTTCTGAGATTCTGTTTGGTTTTGAGCTTTGCTCCCACAAATCTCTTTATGATTTTGACTTTCCGCAGCCAATGTCATGGAACGTATGTAAAGATGTATCACTTTTCTCTTGCAGTTTCACCTTTGACGCGAACCCTTGCCACGTGACGGTTATTATAAACCACGGCCAGCCTCACCGTGACCCTCGTAAACCGTGGACGAGGTAACAAGATACATTATAATGGCACCAATATATTAGAGGAGAACTGTGGGCTGGTCAGCATCTCGCTTCCACATATAGCCACATGCCAAGCACCTGAATGCCAGACTGTGTCAGTAACATATCTGAAACATAGCCACTGGCTTACTTTCTATCCCACACTGCAGTCATTGTCATCTTAACCCTCTCCGAGTCTGTTGTGACAACTGCATTTCTTATTTTAGAGGACTATCTTTGGATTTAACGATTTACGTCACGGTGGTTCGTTCTGAAATACGCTCTGTGTTCTTGCAGCCAGTCTACACAATGGCAAATCCTCTATTAATAATCACCAGTTCCTTCGCGCAGGAAGGCCTCTCTGCACTTCGCTCGCTGAGTGGGAGTTTTCTGCCTTCGCCAGAATCTAATAAAAAATCTGCTCAAGAGAGGAAGAGGGAGGAAAATGCAGGACTTTATGAAGCTACCCAGAATGGTTTGAGTCAGATTAAAGAGGTATGGTTGTGCCAGATGTATGTTGGCAAAGAGACAGGGCTTAAATAGAAGGTCTGGATCCTGTTTATAATATTCCAGGTCCTTACAAGAAGGAGAAGACGTGAAAAACCGAAAAACCACCCAGCCGCCCCGTGTTGTGTAACCTGTTGGAGAAAGTTAAGTTCGCTAAAAGAACGAGGTTGTACAGTATTTGCTGATTGAAGTCTTGTCCTGTTTGAAATATTTCACATATGAATTCAGCGGCGTGTGTGTAAGTGTGGGCCTGTGTATGTGATGATCTGTTTGCCATGTCATATGGAAGCTGTTTATGTGTTTGGCCAGCTTCTTAGCTGAGGTGTGTGCGGCTGCAGAACAGTCTGCTTTTTCTCTCTGCATCTATCTCTCTCTTCACCTCCATGTTCCTCATTCTCAAAAATCCAAGCATGATTCCTAAAACATCTGTAGCTCATTTACATCAGCAATCTTGCCTTTGACATTAACTAAGGACGAAAATCAACACATCATTTAAGGATTTGAAAAGGAATAACAAAGGCTTTGTGTTCTCAGGTATTTTTCCCCCTTATGCTATTTAAAACACAGTTAGGCAGCATTGAATTTCTGCATTAAAAGTATCTGGAAGTCCCTGCCTGAACCTCTGCACCTGAGCGCAGGTACAGAGCCAGGAGCTGGAAATAACTCAATTGAAAGCTGCTGATTAGGCCTGCAATAAATAATATCTCGGCACATCGGCGTACGCATATACTGTACACATAACTACACAGAAGATAAGAGAAGAAGAAAGATGGGATCTGGCCTGGAGGTTGTCATTAATGGGAAGTTGGGCCTTTTTTTTCGATCCATTGTAATCCCTGTCTCAGTCATCAAAGTCAGCTGGCCAGACAGCTCTGTGTTTGGAGCAGACAGTGGTCAACATCTGGAGAACTAGCCTCTGTGTCTGACTCACAACGGCCCTCCAGCTGCTCACACACACACACACACACTCCATCGAGCTTTGCCCGACAATTATGCAACAACACAAGGGAAGGTTGGAAGACCTCTGGTACGGTTAAAGGAGGCCGAATGCAGCAAGTTAAAAAAGCCTTGGAGCTGAAAGCAGGACTTTATGCAAAGAGGTGCTAATGCCACGCTGTTCCCCTCTGAGTTGCAGCAGGCATTCGGCAACAGCTGCCACCGTCAAATAGGAAACAGCTTGTAAATCTGGAAGCTCCGAGGTAGATGGAGAGAGTGACAGAGAACAAGGCGAGGAGAGAAGGTTTGATGGAGGAGGGCAGAGAGGAATAGGTGGAGAAAGGCGTAGGAGTGATGGAGTGAGGGAAGCAAAGGTATGGAAAAACTACCTTAGGAATATGGACAGATGGAGACATACGGTCCTCGCTTTAGTGGCGCGCTGGACGCAGCTGAGACGACCATGAGGAAGTCAAAAGGAAAGAGTGACATGCTGGCCAGTTTTAAAAGAGGACAGTCAAGTCGTTTTACCTGAGCTCTTTATCCCCCCCTTTTATTCCATTCTCTCATTTAGCCGAGCTCAAACCCAGCAGGTGGGAAAGTGGGTCATTCAGTTTGTGATTATTGCTCCTTGTTTCTAAGGTGACTCGGTTTATATCTTTAGGGACCGCTGGCACCGCGTCGGAGGGTGAAACGAGGACAAAAAGCACCACCTCGCTGCAACATGTGGATGTACTGCTAAAGGAGCGTGGCACAGAACGTAAAGTTTTACCATCCGTTTTAAAGTTGCCATTTGCTCGCGGCTATAAGGCGGTGTTCACTTCAACGAGAGCTGACCTGAGCGAACCGTCTTCGATATACTCATCAGCGAATGGCACAGAGCCTCCGCGAGACATTTACGACTCCGAGGCCTCCGAGTCCAACAAGATATGGAGACTATTAAGGTGTATTTACGGTCACTTGCTTTTATGAACTGCCAGCTCTTTTTAATGGAGAGCAGCTGTAAGGCGGACAGAAAGTGACAGCTTTGGAAAAAGTGCTGCTACTGGTGTCATTCAGGAAGAGCGGCGAGCCTTCAAAGGACGATAAGAGTGAAATTCAGGGCGAAAAAACCTCATTATCGGGAAGAGGCAGAGCATCATAGAGTTCTTATGTAGCTGACAGTTCAGTGCTTTGAGAAAAAGTGAATTGAACTGGGAAACTAGTGTTAAAAAAGTACATTTGAATTGGCTCCTTGTGAGATCATAAAAGTCATTCAGAGCACTTTGGCTGCTTTGCTTTTTTTTTGCTTTTTTTTTCAAAGGCAGGCCTTCTGTTCGGTGATAGTGGCAGCTTCTGTGCTACGAAATGAGCGCCACCAGAAACTTTTGTCACTTTTACTGTCATCAAAAGCTGTGATCAAACCAGACTGCAGGCACACAGAATGAAGAGTTTTGGCTGTATTTGACCTCCTCCTCCTACTCTTCTTCTATCACCACGTGTTGTTGATTAGCCCGGTGGTGAAACGTGCTGGTGACTTAACATTAGAGATTAAGAGCTGCTGAGGTGGTCTATAAAATACCAAACAGACGCACACGCCCTTATCATATGAGCTCACCACCAGACGTTTCACCAGAGTCCTCCTGCTCTGACATCCTCAGGGAGATGCCCTAACACAGAGAGCTCCACAGTTATGTCAGCCGTAGTGCACATGTGTGAGCAGTCATATGCTGGCCTGCTTCTCTCACAGTGTGCGATCAATAAAAATGAAAGAAAACTCCAACTCAAAACAAAATTCATCTTAAAACTGGCTGCATTTCAGGCATGATTTTTGCTGGAAACTCTGCATATACAGTCATTTCCTGTTGTTCTGGCAGCCATTGTGGAAAATAAGCAATAATAAGAGTTGCATTGTCAGTCTTACCTTGGCCGAGAGCCAGTGAAGCCAGGACGGACAGCAGGAGTGCCACCTCATTTAATCCCAACATGGTCCCACACCTACAGTTACTGATGACTTTTTCTCTGATCCTCTACAGACATAGAAGAGTTGATTCTTCAGCTGAGAGGAGCCGTAGCTTCGGGTCTGTCAGGTGTGAGTGATGCTGCCGGCCGAGTGGAGCCTCGACTCATGTGCTCTTTCTCATGTGAGTTGAGTTGCTGAGTTGGAGACAGGAGCTTTTTAAAAGAAGGGGGCATCGGGAGTGCACACCAATCCAGCCCCTCTCTGCTCACCATTGGCCAGTCAAATGTAACATCTGGGTCCCCCATATCATCTTCCAAAAAAAGGTGAGGGTACGGTGGGGGTAGAGAGCAAGAGAGAGACTTGCAGAGAGGGAGGGAGTGTGTTTGTGTGTGTGTAGGGGGGTGGCTGTTGCTGAAAATAAAAAAGGTGTTTTCCTGTTTGTCCAAGAAAGAGCTCATAAGTTCTGACTTTTCTGCAACAATGCTTTATTTCTTTGTGTTTGTCTTTATCCACAGAGCAGGTGTGCAGAACATCATAAAGTGCTTTTAGTTGCTTGAGAAATTTTATTTTGATTTCTTATTATATTTTCTTTGCAGTGGCCTTTTTTTAACATTTATCATTTTCTTGCCATTCATGATGACAACTTTACTTCTGTGCTGACTAAGGGAAGCAGTTGTAATTGTCCTCTGTAAAATGTCATGTCTCTGTCCTCTGTCTCCCTCTTTTTTTTGCTCGTCTCTCCAGCAGACACAGGACAGTGCCAGATGCTGCTCTGCCTCTGGTTCGACTTCTGGTTCAGTTTTGTAACTTTTTAACAGTCGCTGATTGCGGGGCGATGCGCTGCCAAAGAGTGGAAGTGGCGTCATATGGCATGCCATTCAGGAAAAACTCCTCAATACGCAGACACGAGACGCACTTATGAGGTGCAATGTACTCTGGCTCATTTACAGCATGAGAATTGTTGCAATTTAGCAACGACGCTTGTAAAAATCCTTGGAAATTAAAAAGCACATTACATATGTTCACATCCTCTATAAATACCACTTGAACATAAAAAGGTGTTAAAGAGGAAGGATTTCTTTTTTTCCTAAATAAATGCAGTTCGTGAAAAATTGGTCACACATACATCCACATAGGTTCCACACTGAATTCCTGTCTCTGCCTTGATAAAGGACAAAATAACTCCAGGATTTTATCATTTATTCCCTGAAAAAAAGTTTTCACAATTCAGTGGAAAGTAATGAAATACATTTACTAGACTACAAGAACTTAATAATTTGAAGGTACTTGTATTTTACTTGTATTAGTATATATTTACTTTTAAGTTAAGATTTTATACTGAAAAAAAAGCCTGTGACCCTTCTCTAAAAGCAGCAACTAGTTAAGACTTTGTCACATTTCAGATGTCTAAGTTGTTGTTTGTTCCACAAATAGAAAAGTTTGGTGAAATGTCCAAAATATTGATCCAAACTTATGTTACATGTTATGTTACTTTTGCTTATTCTTTCCTCTTTCCTCTCATTAATAAAGTGGCTAAAATTACACCTCGGCCAGCTACAGCATTAAAATGCTGCTTACACATTGTTGCATTAATAATCTAGTCATCTGATAATTTTACTGCAGAGAAGTACTTTTACTTTTGATACTTAAAGTACACTTAGCCAGTAATATTTCTCTACTTTTACTTACATGGGTTTTAGAATGCATGAATTTGATTTAATGAATTTGTCCTTATAGAAATAAACATTAAATACATTTATAATAAAAACAATAGTTGCTAAAGTCAAATCATTGACATATGAAGATTTCGAACACCAACATTTATCACATTGAAAAAGAACTAGACTCTTTTAGCTGCCTTGACAAAAAGCCCTATGACGTGTTAGACTTTGAGCTTCTGTGTGTTGCACAATATAAGCACAGGATTAATCCTCCTGCTGTTCTCTGGTACCGACTCCACTAAATCTTCTCGACCGCATTTCTTCCCCATGTAAAACTATCTCTCGCTGTATATTGCAACAAGTGCCACTGTCACTCATGATTGTTCAATTCTGCGGGCCACCGACGACTCCAGAGCTCATTACTCAACAGCTCCCATGAAAAGCGCAAACGACAGAGCGGTGACAAGCCGTTGTTTCCTGACAGGGATTGGACAGGCATGAAAGACAGGACCGCTGGGCGCTCCGACATATTTGTACAACCCTTGTCAGTTCGCCTCTGACAGATTTAATACCAGCAAGCGAAAAAATCCATCCACATTCCTTTTCACTGACTTTGCACACCCACTCACACATGTGCACACACACCAGGCATCTGTACATTAGTATTCAGAAGAAGCTCCTGTGCTTTGTGTAAAAACACATTACCTCATCCATAAACAGCAGCGCAGTCTTACTTCATTCCCATTGAAGCCCAAAGCTCTGAGCTCAGTAATGAGGGTCCCTCCTCCACAGCTGATTATAGCCCCATCACACCTGTTTATGGCTTTCATTCCCAAATTAAATAAAGTTGGGCACCAGTAAACAGAAGTAACAGTGTGTGCTCATCTAAGAGGCGCAGCACTAATTGCATTTGATGTGCATGCAGCGCTATGTGGTCAAGTGATTAGTGACCATCGTTTAACATTTAACTTGTGTTAGCGAGCAAGACTCCACCTCTACCAGCTCCAAGGGATTTTAACTCCAGCTTTAGATCAAAAGATTAACAATGAAATAATGTATGTATGCATGATTTCAACTAATAGAAGCTGAGAGAAATGTCTGTTTATCTGTGTTGTGAGTTTTCTGGCCACACGAAGCCTGAACACATCACTTCGTCACCATATAAATGTGTTATGGCCAACGTGTTATCATGCACGTCCAAAAGACTTCGAGCAACATGATTTATTTCATGTTTCGGAATCGTGTTGTCAAGTCCAATATTCACTGTCTTCTGGCTTAGCTTTGGGTCTCTATCGACTCCTGAGAGAAATATTTTGGCTCTTTGGCTGTTAAATGCTCCACTGTGTTCAGCAGCCAGTCTCAAAGCGTGTCTGTCTGCTGTTTGGTGCTCGGCTCGTTGTGTACTTGTTCACTGAAAACATCTGCGTGAAAATGAAGCTATAAGAGCGACGAGACAGAACCGAAACTGTGAAGCTGACAATGAGCTGAAAATTGTTTTAAAGCTGTGAAGGGAAGCTGCAAATTCAGATGGTCCTTTATAGCTTTAATTCTTACAGCGACCTAATTCACTTTGTCATTATGTCATTTTCTGTATTGTTATAAAAGTATTGATTATAGACAGTTTAAAGCTGAATTGTGTTTTTTAGCCATGTGGTGGCAGTAGAACAACCTTGAAAATCACCTAATAAAGGTGTTTGTGAACATGAAAACAAACATATTTAAGCTTCCAATACAGAACAACAGTAACATTCATAAGAGTCTTAACATTTCGAATGACCAACTTCTGAGAAAACTCTCAGGAATTTTAGCTGCTAAATGTTCCACTATGTTCACCATCTAGTTGTTAACTGTGCCTGCAGTTTATTGCTGAGCAGGAAGCGTACGCTGGGTTTATCAGACCTTTTTTGCTGCCTGCACACATGGTTGATAAGAGAGCAGAGCTGTGGGCCAGAAAACCAAAACAATTATCCAAATTAGGCTAAAAGTGGAAAGAGTCAATGGTAAATGTTGCGTTGGTCTGTAATTCTTGGAGGGTTTGTCACTGTTGATATAAAATGTACCGATCAGTGCAGCTTTAAGTGAAGGAAACAAAACACCAGAAACTGAATAGGAATCTTTTTTTTTTTTTTTATTGGACAACTAGAACTGTCTGGGCCTTTTGTAAGAGTGAAACAAAAGTATCGCAGAAGTGCAGGCTGACCAAACAAACCCAAAACACTAGAGAAAATTTAAAATTGATAACGTCCACTAACTAATCTCAGCAGCACACTTCAGTAAAAAGTTAAACATAAGAACAACAGAACATGAACATTAAAAAAGTTTTGAAGAAGAAAAAAAAAATTCCAGTGGTTCGTCTTTCTTTGCTGACTGGAAAAAGAAATTTCTTTCTTTTGCAAAATAATCATCCAACAGTGTAATGCTACAGATTTTACAAGTAGACTGACACAAAAACTCCTCATGCCATTCCCTAAAAAGACATGACCATAGTTTCTAAATATTATCTTCCTACTGTAGCTCAACAGCACATGTGACTTAGGCGTAGCCTGATCTACACAACTGAGATGTTGACGTTAAATCACATTAACAATCTGTAAAATACAAAACAAGAGAACAGATTAATCGTATGTTTTTGAAAATGAGGAGCGGCCACGCCGGCTTTTATGTTTCCCATGTGTTACAATTCTATGAGACAGTCTGTGCCAGGGTAGTCTGGGAGGTTAAGCTCATATTTTTTCTGGATGTCATAGGGCAGGAAGCGTCCGGCCAAGAAATGCTTCCCCGAGAAACTCATGGCGCACTTCTTGGGTGCTGTGAGCGAGATGAGAACATCTGGGTTGATCCCGTCCTGACTCGGTTCTTCTACGTCCCAACCTGAGGAGGACAGAACGGAGGGGGAGACAGAGAGGAGGTGAGAGGAGGATTGTGGTCATTTTCTGCCTGTTGTGCTCACGCTCAGCAGGTAATGATTTCGGGGTGTGATGAGCTCACACTGAGCTGACGGTAGCGTGAGGATTTATCCTCCACGTGTGCCTCCAGACTTGGAAAAACGCCTGCCCGGGAGCCAAGGCACCGAGGGAGCTGCCTGGAGGCCCATCCATCATGCTGTGTTTCTCAGCCTCCGGCCTCACATCTACAGCTTGTACGAACACTTACCTGAGGGCACGTCCACGCTGACGATGGGGGTCTTGATTTGCTTCAGGGTGACCAGAATACCAGAGTAGGGCTCCTTAATGTTTCCACAGTCCGCCTCCGGGCCCAGCATGGCATCAATCACTAGGTTGTAGGCGTCGTTTATGAGCTGCACCTGAACGGAACAGACATGCAAAAGGTTACCTTCCTGTAGATGGGTCACCTAACTCTGTGGCATTTGAAATGAATAAAGAATTTTAGAAGATGACAACATAGGAAAGCAAATGAAACAATCTGAAAAGAGTTCATGTCATTTTAATTCACAGTTGAGGAGGTGCAAACTTATCAGTGATCTAATCCGATGCCACAATTTCAAGCATTTTAGGAGAAAAGCATATTTGCTCTCCGGCTGAGGGTTAGATGAGAACGTCAATACAGCTCACATATCCACGATTCAGCCAGCAACTGATTACCTTTAATTAGCATAAAGATTGGAAATGCTGAGGAACAGCTAAGAAAACCTAAACAAATTACCGCCACCTTTACAGCTCACTAATTAAAATGTTGTATTCGATCAGCTGCCAGGTAAACCTCCAGGACGTGACTGGTCCTAGTCAAGAACACATAACTTCCTTTTTACAGTCCTCCCTTTGTGTACAGATTACACAGATGATACACAACATGTTAATTATTGAGCTTCAAAGGTGCTGATAGGTGGATTTTGTTCCCTTTGCTCTGAGCCAGATTTGCTGTTTCCCCCTTATTTCCAGCCTTTGTGCTAAGTTAGTTTGGCTCCGGCTACGTATTTATCACACAGATGTGAGAGTGGTATCAAACTTCTCATCTAACGCTTGACGGGAAGGAAAGCGAATTCTTGCCAAAATGTTGAACAAGTCTTTTCAACAAAGTAATTTTCACTGTTACAGATGAATCGTGTGCGATTCTCTGAAAACGCTGCTGACCTCTGTGGGGAGATAGGAGAGGAAGGGGATGTCCATCTTCTCACACTGCACTGTGAAGTCCTGGTGTAGACTCTGGGAGGAGCGTTTCGGGTGGTAGATGGTGGGCTCGTATTCCTGCGTGAGACGAGGCGGCGGAGAAAAACAACAGAGGAGAGGTGAAGGGGTCGCAAAGGAGGAGAAACACACATAAACAGAGAAGATGTTGCATAATATCGACACCATGTCCTGAGATTTCAGCCAGCGCTGACATGATGGATCGAGTGTGTGATGCATCAGCGTGCATTTGGCCTTCGGTTTACGACAAACGTTCTGATCACTTCCTTGAATACTTCCTTTATAAACTGGAAGCTGAGAGGAGTAGAAATCCAGACACACACAGAATGAAAAGGTCTCAGCAGGAAGCACCTGTGAGCGATGACCTTTCCACAGTCCCAAAGATTCATCTTAAAACCACTGTCACGAGTCTGTGTGTGTTTGTTTTCATGTTTGATGTGAAAAGCCCCTGTTGTCTTTCTCCTTGATACGTTCCTACTTATTTACCTTTAAAGGACCAGTTCACACTAAATGTTTCTCACTTACCCCTCAAGGTAGAAGGCCATATTTTTGGTTTTAGTTCAGCTTCCTGTTTTATTTTGTAGGAGTTTGCCCTCAGGTGTGTTACTTTACTTCCTGTATTTCTGTGTTGAGGATCAGTGATTGTTTTCACCTGTTATCCTCCCCTGCTTGTGTGTTCAGTGTGTTCCCTTCACACTGGGCCTGGTCGTCCTTGTACCTTAAGTCAAAGTTTAGTTATCTTGGCCCTTGCCTGTTCTTCCTGATCCTTTTGGATTTGTTTTCCTGTTTGGACTGCTCTATCTGTTTTTTTGACCCTTGCCTGCCTGATCACCCAGTAAGTCTTTTGATTCTATTAATAAATAATTAACTGCACTAGCTCTGCCCTTGTCCTGTTCCCTCCCTTGTTACTCTGCTTGCACTACTGCTACATCATGTTTGTTTTCTTTGCCCAGGCTTTGAGATATCCTCCCATCCATCCATCCATCCATCCACCCATCCATCCACCCATCCGTTTGTCCATCCATCCATCCATCCATCCATCCATCCATCCATCCATCCATCCATCCGTCCATCACAATACAGTACAGGTAACAGAAAAGCTGTTTAAGGCACTCACAACATTTAAATATTACATTTAAAAAACTCCACAGTCAGATCTGTCCAGAACATTGTGGCATCAGTCTGGATAATCCACAGAACACACTGGCATCAGCTTTCAATGGGTCTGTAGGAAGTAGTTCCAATGCAAAGTGTTGACAGCCGGGTCTGTGCAGAGTAACTGGGTTATTGATTCTGGACAGACTCATGCACAGGCTATTGAATTGCTGTTGCAGGTTTTATCCATGTTAGCAGCCCTAGAGGCGGCCCGTCGGTCAGTTGGTCCAGACTGAAATATCTCAACGTGTATTGGAGGGATTTCTGTGGAAATGAGTTCAAACCTCACAGACGTGCTTTGGATGTAGCCTCTTCATCTTATTTAATGTCAGTACCACAAACTATTCACTCTTATTGTATTGGGGTAAAGGCAGAAATCTCAGAATAAAACCGACATGAAATCTAAACATCATTTTTTCGATAATTTTGTTGAATCATCCCTTTCATTCCATTTCCCAGATATCACATGAAGGAATAAATAAATAAATAGAATCAGTTCTTTCAAGCGTGTCTGAGCTGAACTACAAAGGAAGTGATCTGTCAGTCAGAGAGGCCTGTGCCTCCTTGGGGGTCCTAAACCAATCAAACTGCCACAGCCTCACATCACCTGACGTCATCCCCATCACGATCTCCACAGACCATAAACTGAGCCAACAATCCACTGTGTGCGTGGATGTCCCCTCGGGGTTAACCAGTGATCCTGACATGCCCTTGACCTCATCAGCATTTACACTATCAAACCGTGTGAAACCAGGGAAGGCCTGAAAATGACTGTCAGCATCACTGAGCGTGAACAGAAATGAGCTGTGAGACAGAAACAAGCAAAGGTCTTTCTCCTGTTAATGCTGACGTCTAACAGGGTTACACTTCCTCTCCCTGAGGGATGATGGTGTCTGGTTGTGTACACAGCCCATTAGGAATGAAGGGATGGGGTCTGCAGCACAACAAGTATTTTAACTGGTGAAGAATTTCGACATGCGACGACTTAAACCTCAGAACTGTGAGCTCCAATCTGTTTCAGAGAATTTGTTTACTGATTATATATGATTAAAATTATTTTCTGTAACGTTATGTGATGAATATTTACATTGCATTCATGCTATTATAAAGTGACTAACATCCGAAATGTGAACTTTCCGTGCAGTGATTGACAGCGTAACGAGCAAAACATAACATCATGTCCACTTGTTTTAATATGAACAATACACCGGAACTAATGTGCATAGGACTTGTTTTTCATTCTCGAGCTTTGATCAAGCAATATGTGTGTCGTTTGGTATGCAGCATTGTTTTTCCCCTCCCCATACCTAGTGGAGGAAATAATCAAAGATGCACGACAGACTCAGACACAAACCTGCTTTTGTGACGTGACAAGCATGTTGGCCTGTTCGCCTGCAGCTGATCATTCATTTCTATGCTCTGTCTAATCACATTCACAGCTCTGCATCTCGGGCCGTGTGTCTGTGTGTGTGTGCGTGTGTGTTAATGCGTGTGTCTCACGTGTCTCCTTGCATGTTTTCCTGCTGACAGGGATCACGTCGCACCATGAAAAACACACAGTCTTACACCAGGAGAGCGATTCACAGTCCAAAGTAAGTACTCAAGTTTCTCAAGTCAGAGCAAACTCAGACAAGTGTGGTCCCAGTCGGCCTGCTGGAGAGCGCAGCCGCTTCAGAAATAATGATAATAAAACTTCATTTGTGCAGCACATTTCAAGATGCTGTAAAAAATTGTTCATAAATGCACAGGACAGGACGGAAGCAGAGGGTAAAAACATTAGAATAAAAGCAACAAAAAATGATAACATCACACACAGAAGATAGATTTTAAAAAGAATATTGACGTCTAATTTTTTAAAGGTTTTTATGGCAACCCTTCTTGTTCGTGTGTGGAATGCCAGGATGAAATATATTTCTCTCTGAGCTGAACTCCGACCTCCTCCTTGGCCTGAAGAAGGAAAAAGGCCAAGTGGGAGGCGAGAGAAGAGAGACTCCATGGAGAGCGATCACGCTGCTTCAACAGAGTCCATCTAACATGGTTTGAATCAGAACTATCGAGGCACTGTAAATCTACTGTGTCAGACACATATGGTAAAGTGTATAGATGCATTCCATTCTAACCCAAAGATCCCAAAAACACATATCCAATATTTCCCTTCCAATAAAGTCACAGACTGATGCAGGACTACAGCACGGACGATAAAAGAAACAGCTCGAGTCCTGATCCATGATGTGATTGGAGGGGATGGCTCCCGCTTCCAAAAACACTTAGTCTCACCATGTCAGTCAGCGTGCGGCCTGAAGGGCAGACATCATGGTTATGACATCATATCGTGGCTGCCGAGCGTAAGACGCAGACGACTTTAACGAGAGTAACAATGGCATGATATCATGACTGTCTGAGTGGCCGTGCAGAGAGGGTAATGGGATAACTGCTCCGAGCCGTTTACAAGGGGCTGAGGATGAAATTCTGTAAAGCGCAGAGGGGCCGTATAGACGCTCCCCGGTAAGTCCTGATGCAAGTTAAAGTTGGAGGATTGTTTTCTCTATTGTGATAAATGACTCGGTGAGCAGCAGACTGTGTTTTATAGTGGGTCATTTGTCGCGTTGTTGAATATACAACCCTGACTGCGAAAAAGTTGGAGCGCTGAGTGAAATATACATGAAACCATAGAATGGGATCATTTGCCAAAGCTTCTAAAAATATACTGAATTGAAAACAGTACAAAGATAATATATTTAGTGCTCCTCATCTGCTTCATAGATTTTTGGGAAATATCTGCTTGTTCTGAATTTCTGATTCGAATGATCCAAAAACACCTGTTTGGATCATTCCACAGGTAAACAGGTTCATTGGTAACAGGTGATAGTATCATGATTGGGTATGAAAGTTTCATCCTGGAAAGACTCAGTTGCTCACAAGCGAGGATGGAGAGAGGTTCACCACTTTGTATAAAGGAGATTAGTACATGAGCTTGACAAAATTATTGTCGGTGAAAACAGATTGTTGGCAAATGATTGCATTCTGTTTGTATTTATGATTCCCACTGCCTCCCAACTTTCTTGGAATCAGAGCTGTAATAGCTTTTTTTGTGCACTGTAGTTTACTTACAAACATGCGCAGGTGTCGGGCACACACCAGGCCAATGGAGCCATTTTGATCGGGACCGCAGATCACCAGCACTGTCGGCTGCTTCTTTGCTAGAGAGCTGAGAGGGTAGGCCTGTTGGAGAGAGAGAGGAGGAGAGGTAGGCAGTTAGAAACAGGAGCTGATGAGTGAGGGAGAGGAAAAGCATAAAGCACAGGGATAAAAGAGATGTCCAGGAGAGAAAATAGAAGGTGTTATTGATAGACAACAATGGTGAGACAAAAGCAGGAGAAAGATAGATGGTCATCAGGATTAATCCCTCAGACTCGGTGCAGGTTATACGATCCGTTCCTCTGCCTCTCCGTCATACTCAGAGCGTCTGCCTGCAGCATGCCACACATGCCAGACGAGGGTGGAAATGGCACCGGCTCCATTGTCTCTTCCGTCTGTGAGAAAAGGTCCAATCTCGTGAAAATAACCCTGGCAGCCGTGGAAACAAATAGCAGTGCCCTCGCCGTGGGATGCTTCCATATATGTAACACACTTTCCGTCTGGGCCCCGGCTGCAGAGGGCCGCTGGCATCCGCCTCGTTTACTGGCCGCACATTCCCTTGTAAATCACCCTGCACCTTCTTAAACGAGACAGGTATTCGCCTGCAGAACTGTCAACCTGAGCGGCTAATCTTACGTCTCCAGCGCCCAAACAGAAGTGTGTGTGAGTGTGTGTGGACGCTCAGTCGGGATCATTACTGAAAGCCACAAAGGTGTCTGCCTTTATTTTCCACAGATGCACGGCCTCATTATTGATTGTCAAATGATGCTTTTGCATCTGCACTATTACATTAGAACGACCGGTCATCAGTGGAAAGGTCACAGCATAATTTCACAAACCAGAAGAGGAACTCGAAGTGACGGAGACGGTTCACGCAGACTTCTGGAAATCCTGTCCCATTAGAGCCCAATAACTGTGTCAGAACAGAAGTCGTAAGACCAGTTTTATCACCACTAGAAGCAGCCCATGACTGCAGTTCACAGTAATGCTTAAGATCACAGCCCACAAATTACAGTGCAAGCATTTTCTAACTACAGGGCACATATAAAAGAATCACGGCATAACGTATTAATAGAAGCAAACAAGGTGTCTTAAAATAAAGAGGTAACAATTTTGCATTTATTAGGAACTAAATTAATAATGATGTAACTATTTATATACACACTTACTATATTTATATGACAATAAGGATAAGATATTCATTTATTAGTCCCATTACAATTACAATTATGGGGTACAATGACGTCGTTATGACTAATCTAATTAATTTAAGGTGGTAAGCCTTAAAATATATGTGATTTAACTCATTAATAGGTGAGCAACACTTCCTGTTTTGTCTTCTCATAAGTGCATCATTATAAGGAATTTATGAGCTCTTCATAATTGAGGCAATATTCTTCCTTATGTGTTTCATGTGATCATATATTAGCATATTTTATAAGAAATTCAAAAAGTAGTTATACCATAATTTATAAAAGTCTTTTATTACAAAACATTTTGTTCCCTGTAAATGTTTTATTACAACCTGTAATTATACTAAAAGGTGCACCACAATGACTCTATTATTTGCATGTTGTAATACAAAGTTTAGCGTAATTCGAATTAGGAATTTAAGACTCTTGAAAGATGAAATCAGACATTCTTGATCCTTGGCCTCCAAATTTGGGACATGAGCTGGAAATAGGCTGAAAACTTGCCTCCGCCCATCAAATCCATTTACCTCCACTTCCACTAATGTATTCAATACTGGAGAAAGTTCATATCGAGAAACAGGCCATTCCCCACATTGTACAATTGAATATAACAAGACTCCGAGTGCATTAACCAGAGCGATGAATCCAGGAGATGAGACAGCGGCTGTTATCTCCTTCATAACAGCTCAGCTGAGAAATCATCACGCAGGCACAATGAGGTGGAGGGGAGGGTGTTATATGAGGAGAGAGGAGAGACAAAAAAGTAGACACTCAAAGTGGACGCTGGTAAAACAGGACTTTGATTTTCACATCTAATGAGACAGAGGCTCTTAGTGAGTTTCACACTGTGTTACCTGATGTTAATGACACGTCTCTCCTAGGTCATTTACAGTGACACCCTCCCTGTGTGTGTGTGTGTGTGGCATAATGTCAAGCTTTCGGTGTTGACTTGCTCCCTGGAGGGAAATGCAAACTGTAATTACTCCAACCAGTTATTAAAGGCTTACCACCTCTGACAGCGTCGCCCCCTGCTGTGAACTGAGCCCAAAATAAATCTGTTGATTAAAGAAGCCGAGGAAACTTAAAGCTGCACCGATCGATATATTTTATTTCAACAAGGAATGAAATGAGTGTGTTTATTGTGGAAGTGGTCACTTTTAGGGATGAATCCACAGAGAATTATCAGTTCATGACAAATCTAGAGACGGCAATTTTAGGTTATTTTGCATCATTGTTTTGGTTTGTGGACCCACAACTCTCATCCACCATGTTTCCAGCTACAGCAGCAGCAAAACACCTCTGATACTGTAAACGACTACTAGCTGTATTTGTAGTGGGTGAAAACCAAAACAAAGCTAAAAGGAGAGCAAATATTAGATAAAGTCAGGGGTGGACGTAAACACGACTTTAAATGCTAATGTTGCTCCGTCTCAGCTGGATGTGTAAATAGAAAATTGTTTGTTGTAACAACTTGGTGATGGATAATATGTCGATGTTGGATTTACAATCTGTTCCAGAAAAAAATAAGTTGTTTATGGTGTAAGAAATCAAACTACATAAGCTCTTGCAGTTGGTCTTTCTTTCTATCTATCTCTTGCTTCTCATAATGTTTTTCAAATGCATAAAAAGAAACTCACATCAGAAGGTTTAATGGCCTTCTCTCTGAATATCGAGGACCGTCGGGAGGATCAGTGATATCAGCGCTGGAGCCATTTCACGCTGCTGGAGAAAGCATTAGAGCCACACACTGCTGAAGGTAAGCAACTATAAAGGGAGAAGGCCGGATCAATTCAGGTGGTGCGCTGATGTGTTTTGAAGCTTTTGTCTAATCTCACTTGGAACAGAAGCTTCATTCGCCCTCTGTCATAACTAGTCATTTATTCTGATATTGAGCCTTCGAATGCATCATTGAATCAGTGAAAGCAATTAACAAAAGAGGAGCGTTTCTGAAAGGTTTTCTGTCTGTGGTGTTCAAAGAGCTCTTTTGTTCGTGTGTTTGGGGGTTTTTTTAGCTACTTTAATCATCACATTTAAAACAAATTGAAAGTCTAATTCTTTGTGCTTTTTATGTGTAACACACACAAAAAAAGGCAGCAGCCAAAAGTAAATAAAGTCATGTGAATTTTTCGACAGTCATGACGATAACTTCATTTCTTTCTTATATTAAGTCTATGATGCACCTTCTTCCAAAATAATGTTTCAATAAAACTCTCAGTTCAAACGGCCTTGGCAACAAATGACATGTCATCACAGCATTGTTTTAGAAAAACAAGGTTTTATGACCGCGTTTTAGCCTAATAAACCTGTTCAAATGTTTTCCAGCGTTTGAGATATTTACGATATTTTTGATGTGTACGAAGTTTCTACAAGTGCTGACAGATGGTTTGTTGCATCTGTTCGGCAGGTTTGTGATCTGGTTGCTTCTTTTCTCAGTTTTCTGTGGACATTAAAGGCCTACAGCAAAGTTTCCCATACATCTACTTCCAAAAATGTTAAGTATTTTAATGTGTTTATATAGATGCATATATCTAGATTGGAATGTTGCAATAACTTTTCATGAACATTTTTAGGAACTGAGCTTTAGAAACGGCCCAAATTGAAAAAAGGTGAGGATGAAGAGTGCAGGGTCTCATCCAGAGGAACCCTTTCACACACCTAAAAATATGTCTGTCTTGATTGTAATAAGGCCTCTGAGGGAATACCTCTTTGAAATAAATGTTAAAGACACATGTTCTTTCACCTCCAATCAACCTGAAACACACACTGAGCCTGAGAAAACACTATCAGGGTCTTAAAAACACAAATAGACTCGCATATGCAGAAAACAGGGCCTTTAATATTTGCACTAGAAGACCAAACTATAATCCAGAGGCTCCTGTAAACTACAGACTAATTTATTGCCGTGTGGTAACAAAAACGTCTCCAGTCTCCCGTCTGCACTCAGGTGTTGAAAAGCCTCAGACTGATACAGAAACACACACGCACAGTCTGGACCTGGCGGCTGCGGCTGCCGTCGGACCAGTAAAGGGATTACTTACAGAAAACCTATAATCTATCTGGCAACCTGAGGTGTAGGTGTGTGTGTGTGTGGGACTGAGCGCATGCTTGTTTGTGTGGTATACTTGGAAGCCAGCAGCAGTAGGCCAGCAGTGAAATCAGACTGTCTGCATCTCCTTCTACTGTAATTTTCCTTAAATAGCAGTGATGTCATGTAAGCAGTAGCGTGCTGCTGGCGGCTGTGGGCAGCAGCGATCCACAGCGTCCCGGCCGTGTTTGTTTAGTAAGGCTACGCTGCCGGGGCCGCCGGTGGAGGGCCAGGCGTGGGGCCAGCGGTGGCTGATGATAATAGAGGGGAAGTGGATGTGGTGGGTTTAATCACACACACACACACACACACAGGGAGAGGAGAACACAGAGTCTCTGCTTCTGACTGATGCCGGCTTCAGCTTTTACATGTCCCCCGTTTTCCATTTCACTTTCTTTAAACTGTTACTGTTGTCTGTTTCTCACCCCCCAAGAATGTAATAGCTTTATTTGGTCACACAATGTGCAATTGTATTGGCAGAACGTTCGTGGTCGTTACTCAGAATTGGTATTGAATCGAACAAATTAAATGCATAAAATCAGCTCCGAATACGAATTAAAACCTGCAATAGTTGATATTCAGATGCCAACTTTGGAGCAGCACCACAAGCTTAAACAACACAATCTTATTATCACCTTATAAAGTTGAGGTATTAGCAAACAGTTGCTCATTTACACATCCAGCACACACAGAGAAACATTGTCTTTTATTTATAATGGGTTTTTTTACCTGGAGAATACAAGTCTCTTATAGCTCTGTTTTTGGTTTCTAACAACTTATCTGACTGAAATATCTTCAGCTGCCAAACACTCCACCATGTTCACCAGCTGGTTGGCTCTGTCTGGGTGGTGAGACTGAATCAAAACAAAACAACGAGCTGAAAGACACCAAAACACTCAGTCGAGAGGAACTGCAGATTATTGTGATAATTCTCTGTGGGTTTGTTTTTATGAATGACACCTTTCAAATTACATATTGAGTCAATATTGATTAGTGCAGCTTTAAAGCAGCTATAATCAATGTTTTTTCTTATTATAGCAATGTTTCTAATAATGAACCCGCAGATATTTATCACCCAAATCTGCAGCTTACTCTCTTTGCATCGTCAAAAAAAGATGTCTCTGTGCACATTCATTCATCGTATCTGCAGGTCTGCGTCTCTCTTTCTCTTCTTCATGTCTCTTTTCTGAGGAGAGATGTTTAAGTTGTCTCATTAAACAGCTTTTATCGATGCGAACTTTTCCCACTAAAACACTCATTAGCCCTCCTGCTTCTGTCTTTCTCTTTGCCTTTGTCTCTTCCCTTCTTTTTCTCTTCATCCTCTCCTCTGACAGCAGAGCAGGGTTTCATGTGTCTTGTAACTCAGACTCCTATTCATCACAGTCTGTTGAAGAGCCAACTGAGGAAACCAGCGTGGCATTAAACCAAGGCAGCGGTCTGGTCGAAGGGAACCACATGTGTTCCTAACAGCCCTCCACGGACACACACACACACAGAGACTCTTGGTTTGAGACAGCGCAGATCACAGAGAAGAAGAGTTGTGGTTTCGGAGCGGCATGGCCGAGGAGCGCTGCCACGGAGTGAGCTCAGGTGTTCTGCCCTGAGGTGAGCCGCTCGAATGTTTGGAAGCAAATGCCACAGAACGTTAGAACATTTCCTCCCCATAACAATCAGACATTTTGTATGGAAGCTAATGCAAATTAGGAAGGTGTAAGTACCAGCAGCTGTGACTTTTTGCCCTTTTGTACAGTCAAACAGTCACACTAGGATCTTGTGCTGATTACTGGGGCTCTTTTAAAAAAAATCGAGATGAAATTTGTGACCTTTAGAAGTGGTTTGCTGAGTGATACACAGGGATGACTATTAGACGGCTTTGCCCAGGAGTGGGCTGGTTGAGGCCACACTTAGTTTGATTTTATTTGACTTGAGCTTGTAACAGTGGTTCTGGGTTGGATGGATTTATGCAGAAAATGACTGTAATTGCAAAGAAAAAGAAACTTTTGATTTGATCATTTTTCCAAAAAGCATTTTGAAGACTGGGAAAAAAGAGCTCTCTCGAAGAAAGGGATTGATTAAATTTGCGTTCATCCCCACATCTACGAGATTGGTGAAAGGACTGATCAAAAAAAAAAAAAGGAAAGGCGTTTTGCAGAAGAGGAGAATAAAAAGTGATGGAAAACATGTCACATAATGTATGCAAAGTAAAAACATAATTGCTGGTTTTAGAGTAGAGCTAGTAAAAGTACGGCTAAACACACACGACAATAAATGGCAACCGCTGTTCAGTGTTCGGTGCCACCGGTTTAATGGTCTGCTTAGAACAAGAAAAGCACATTCATTCATAATAAAAACAAAAAACTGCCATAAAAACATACAGGAATGATGTTTTCTGTCTCAGCTTTTATTTATAGTGACGCATGACCACATGTATCTGGACAGTCATAAAGATGGATGGGCATGGACGGATGGAGATTATGAGTGAATTCAAAACAGAGAAAGGAGCAAAAGAAAAACAGAAGATAGAAAGAAAGACTTGCAATAAAGGAGATGTGGAAAGTAGAGAGCTTGCAGACCTTAGTGATGGCGATGGCGCACGCTTGTCCCCAAATCTCTATCAGCTGCTGTTGTCCAAACCTGTAGTCCTTCAGTAGCTCTGTCTCGATGGCTGCCGCCTCCCCTTTACTGTCAAACACAGA
This sequence comes from Centropyge bicolor, assembly GCA_037975185.1. Taxonomy (NCBI): domain Eukaryota; kingdom Metazoa; phylum Chordata; class Actinopteri; family Pomacanthidae; genus Centropyge; species Centropyge bicolor. The sequence goes on along the minus strand of JBBMOC010000008.1, from coordinate 753,874 downwards.
TCAACGTGTGGTTAGTGAGAGAAGTATCTTCGCCATCGCCGTCATTAATAAATGATCAGTATAAGTGCAAGTAGATCTGTAAGAGAAAACAATGCTGTCACCAATACGATTCATTCATACTTGAACCCACTGGCTGATACACTCTGACAGTATCTGTAATGTGAATCAAAACCTCATTTCTGCCCGAGCGTACTGCACCAATGCAGCGCCGAAACAGAAATGACAAATAATTGAGTAGTTGTATGAACAACACAGTGACTCATCGTGCGCCGAAACAGGTATTTACAACACAGCTAAATTAGTCTGCTCACATGTTTGACTGGTCGTCACATGGCTGCATAAGCAGGTCAGAGCGGCCTCCAGTCGGGTTTGAAGACTTTCTTTATGTCTACTCATAACGAACGTGAACAGCTTCTGGGAAACGCGGTTACAGAACATGCAGGTGACGGACTGACCTGTGATCTTGACAGCAGCTCACGTGTACCAGGCTCTGTGTGTGTGTGTGTGTGTGTGAGCACAACCTGATGTCTTTTCAACATTAGTTATTGTGTTTGTAATTTACTGTTCACGCGTTTGTTCTGAAGCCTCTCTGCTTCCTCTGGTTGCTCTCTGATGCTGCTGCTTATAACATGGAGGTGTGTGTGTGTGACAAATGCAATGTTTGCACACACACAGCAGTGGGCAGGCGACATGGCTGACAGAATTGTCACTCATTTTTAAGAACAAGAGCAGGAGCAGGCCGACTCAAGCCTGCCCTCTTCATCCTGTGTCATTGAACGCATCCCTTTTATTCTACAGACACCTGGTGGTCATCCTCAGTACTGCAGAAAGAAAACCTTCACGATGACACAGTTACTTTCAGGTATACTGGATGCCTTAATTTCTCCTCCACTCTGTTGTACTTTAAAACCTCTCAGACAGACGTGAGAAGACTCTGCAGCAGGTGGAACGTGAGTTATTGAAATGCCATTCAATATTTGCGTCTACTACCCTAAAGATCGTTTCTTCAGACTGTCGCAGACCAGTGAGGGCAGATGAGAGAAGAATCGATGCATCGAATCAATACTGTGCTTCTAATCTGCACCGACTCAACAGGGTGACTTCAAAAATCTTTACCTCTCGAAAAAGATCAAGAGCTGTTTGTGCGAGTCCAGCTGTGTGTGCTTTTCCATAGGTTACATGATTTACTTGTTGCATCATGTGAAATCTTGCAGAAAAACCAGACTTTCACATACAATGGGTTCATAATAGTAGACATTCAGATGAAAAGAGCGCCCACGTAAAGGAACAGTTTTAGAATATTTAAACGCTTAATCATCACTGTTACAGTAATGGAAGAATTTGGGTCTTTTATGTTCTAATAATGCTGCATTATGTCCCTGTCTCACAGTTGTTACTCAGCTCTTTTTTTCCCAGAAGAAACACAAGCTCCACTTCTATTATGGTTCTGTTTACGCTGAACAATTACAGTGAAAGACTGAATGTCTGGGTTAATCCAGTGTCTCTGTGTGTGTGAATGTATTTGTGTATGTGTGTCTGTCTGTTTAAAAAAAAAAGTGCACACATTCATTTTGTGTCATTCCTCTCTATTCTCCATGCTGACACTGTGACAAACACTAAGCCTGCTTGTGTTCCTTTTAGCTTCTTTTAAGACACAGCAGTTTGTGTGTGTCAGTGTGTTTGTGTGTGTGTGTGTGTCACCAAGCCAGTGTATCCAAGTGGGGTATCTGGCATTTACCTGTGCCAGTGGAGCGGCAGCAGCTGTCACCCACGGCTCACCTCAGGGATGTTTCCTGAGTCACTGTGACAAGTTGATCTTTGGAAAGTTCACCTCGGTCCACAGGGTTCGCTCCGTGCTCGCTGCACCCAGCAGCTTCAGAGCTTCTTTCAGAGCTGGCTTTTTTTTTAGCTTCTACATGAGGACGGTCGATTTAATTTGTTGCCAGCGAAGTCCAATTTAAGTCAAAACCCCAAAATGTGTGAGGCTGTTGCCGGTTGATGGAGAACTCTCAGCCCTGATGCCATCACAGTGAAAGTGCTGCCGCTGAGCAGCCAGTTACTATTGATTCTTGCCATTACATGACAGAATAAAGTGCTGTGGGTGTTCGGCTCTCAGCAGCCGCCATTAGCCGAGAGTCTCTACCACAAGGGAGCAGCACACAGCACTCAGGACAGACTCCAGACAGATGGCTTGTGCAGCATGTCTTTTCAATTACCACCTCCTATCAGGCTTATTATTATTCTCAATCAAGCATTTATTTACCTAAATCCAATGAAGCACATTGGAAATCTCTATGTAATTAGTCATTTTTGCATCTAAATGCATAACAAGGACCTTGCTAAAAGCTTCAGTGCCATTTCTAAAAGGAAAGCAGGTATGCAGATATAACCCTGTCCTTGGTTTTTAAAAAAAAATAAATGTGTAGGTGTGTGGGTGAGAGCATGCGTGGTGGAGCTGCAGGGATGAAACAGGGCATTATGAGAAGTGGCTTCTGTTGCACCTGTAGCCCCAGCCGTGCAGCAGCCAGCGGCCTCTCCCCAGAGACACGGCTGATTTCCCCATGCTGAGCGTGATGTGCTCCTGCGGCGTGTCACCTTCATTGTGGCGCTGCTCAACTGTGATCCCAACCTGCTTAATGAGTCTGTTTACCTTACACATGAGGTAAGGCAAAATGAAACTTTAATGGTCCCTGTGGGGGGGTGGGGGGGGGGGGGGGCAGTGCAATGGCAAATTGTTGGGAGAGTACACATCAAAGATTAAATAATAATAATTGAAGTTTCGAGGGACATGAAAAGATTAAAATGTAAATTTCAGAACATGAATAAATTATGTTGTGTGGATGAAAGTGTGACAATGTACTAGTCCGTCATCATCAGCTCTCATTGTTTCTGCACCAGCTTATGAGTTGAAGAAATAACTGCTGCATGTCAGGACTCATTTGTTTAGAAATACAGCAACATACCATATGAATACATTGATTGAACACAAACACATGTGTTAAATTTGATGCAATCCAATGCAACAGCCCTGCAGCAGACACAGGGAAAGTAGAGTAGCACACCAACATGCTAAATTTACCCTGTACTGCCAGCCCATAATGCACAATGTGCCACTGTATATAGGCTGCAGCTGCAAAATATCCCTGTTTCATATCAGAGACGAATTCTCCGCTGAAACTCTTTCTAACGCTGGAGGACCGAAATAGCCACATTTCCCACCCCCATCCTCTCAGTTTGCCTAATTTCCACCTTTCCAGTGTGATCTGCTGGTGAGATGAGCAGTGTGTTTAAAATAACTGAGTGAAAGATTGTAGTCACTCCAACCTCCTGTTTTATACCTGCCGCTGGGAACTCCACGTCATGAAGCAACATTACACAGAGTCAGATCATGTCTTTTGGCACATAAGCATATAAAGTGTATTTTTGAATAACTAAAGAAAAGCTACATTGCTAACAACTATCTTAACACAGTGTTTACTGCCTGTCACACTTGGAAATGACTTCCAGCTGTGTAGGCGGCGTGCAAAGTCAAAGAAGACGATTAACATTATTCCTGCTAAAAACATGTCAACGCTGTCATTGTGAGCATCTTGACATGCTGACATTGACATCGGCTCATGGCACAGTGCCTCAGTCCAGCCTCACAGAGGTGTGTGTAGTCGAACTGAACTGCTCCCTGGCAAAGCAAGAAAAACTTTAATGAAAGCACAAAGAAGAAAGTTATAATCCTTGAACTCAGTATAACAGTCATTAGTGTGGGTGTTCTCATATGATTTGTTTTAATTAGCTCTTGATGACTTTAAATCAGTTTTTTTCTGTTGTGCAGTATCACTCAGGAGCAATTAAAGCTCTATTATATGGTCTCAATGTGTTTTTCAGAGTTACAGTTATGAGCTGTTCATGTTATAGCTACTCTCTCAGTGTTGTTGACTTGTTGAATGTGTCCTTGGTTACAGTCCTGTTGACAACCTGCTCCTGATTTACTGTAACTAACAGCCGGAGAGAATTAATACACAGTGTTTGTACGTCCACAGCTCTCGTCTCTGTCCTCCTCTCGACAGGTATTAATGATACTTCAGGCTGTTCAAAACACAAAGTAACACATCAATTATGAATACATCTCTGTTTCTGTCCTCTTCACTCTACTAATCTCTGCCATTTCCATATATACTAACATCCATTTTGTTGCATTGTGTCAACAAAGCGAGTGATGATTCAGCCTAAACACAGCACGCTGAAAGCTTTTGTGTTTACTACAATTGCTGTTCTCGTGCGGAGCCATTGTCGTGCACTGCAGCTGCCTGTAATCCACCAGAATACAGTAAGTGGCGTGTTCTACATTTGAAAACTAAGGAATCAGTCTCGGTGCTGGGAACACTCTTTTCCAACTAACCTGTCATAGGAATAAAAAAAGGAATTGATGCATGTTTTGCTTGTCAACAAATATGTCACACAAACCTGCCCATATAATATGTAATAAACTCTCTTTAAGATGAGCTGCTGTTAAGAGAGCTGCTGATTTATTTAATAGTGCATGTTAATTAATCCTATATGTAAAGTGTGAGATAGACAGCTGGTGCATGAATAAGTGAAGTTTCTATGAATTGCAAAGCGGCAAGAGGAGGCGTGACTTTGACTGTGCTCGTTCCGTTCTGTCTTCTTCATTTGTGTTTTTTTTTTTTTTTTGCTTTGCAATTATCTGTCATTTGCATTAATATGCCTGCGTGTCAAAACAAGCAAAATTAGGATCCTTCATATAACCATGATAAATATCAAAAAAGAAGGTTCGTGTTTGGCTGTTTGACTCAGACGTGCATCACATTCTGTCCTTTGATCTCCAGCTTTTCTGATTCGGCCCTTATCGTTCACCCCAGTTTACCCTTTTCTATTTTCATTCTCCATCGTCCTCTGCCCCTCTCTCCTGTTCCGCCAAGCCACAGCTGCTCTGATGAAGGTTTGCACTTCACTGAACCAGAGTGATGGCAGATGGGGGGTGACAACAAGAGACACGCAGGGAGAGAGAAAACAGAGAGACTTGGAGACCACATGGGAGATGAGTCACCCTGGTTGATTTAATCTGTTGTGTTTTTTTTCTTTATTTTTGAACACACAGGTTTTTAACCTGAGGAATCCCCTTAGAGCAAAACTACTAAAGGAAATGTAGCTTTATACCACGACATATACCATCATTACTGAATTTAAGTCTCACGTCATTAGGCTGAAGATAATCTGGTTGTGGACACTCAGCCTTGTTCCAAGTCAAAGGTTTTGGCATCATGCTGATGGATAACCATGCTTACATCCTACAGAGCATTATAACCTGCACTGTGTTGTTGAACAATGGCTCCCCTGCCATTAAAACCAGATTATCAGTGCTCTATCCCAGGTGTGTGTGTCTGTGTGTGTGCATCTAATTTAACACGTGTCATCTCAGGACACCTTTCATCATCGGTCACACCTCCTGCGGCGTGCCTCCAGGAAATCCTGCAGCATCCAGCTAAGAGATGATGTAAAGGGGGAAAAGTCAGGGGCTGGAGGGCAGCGGAGAAATGCAGGTCGGTTCACATCCAAATTGCCTCAAGTTTAGAGAACAGAGATTTATCTTTCTCAGTACAAATGAGAGTGGAATTGAAAAGGCAGCAGTGGGAATGTCAAGAGACAGATGCAGATCAGAGGAGGATTTTCTGACAAGCAATGTGTGCAAAGACACTGCACTATTTTTGTCCTGGGAAGAAAAACAATGCAATAACTCAAAGAGAACAAGAATCAGGTGGTTATATAAGCTTGTCTCACATGGAGAAAAACAATGCCCTGCAGTACATGAGATTATGTCTGACTATGCTGTGTTTGAGTCCCACTTGATGTGCAAGGAAAGTGAGCATTAACAACAAAAGAACAAAACCCGATGGATAATGTCTTTGTGGGTTAAAGTTAGCATTATAATACTTGAACGTTAAAAACAGGTTGCATCTGCCTTAATCGTTCACTGATTTAATGTACCACCCGGCAGGCACACAAGGTGACTCAAATCAAACACACCCAAGCTGTTGCATGAGCAACAGGTGTTGTCTGAGTTTAGCTAAATGCTAGCATGCACCTGGTGGAGCTAACAGGTGATTTCTGTGTTTGCTGCCATGGCTCATGAACTGAGTGGACTGCTTAAACTGGGACAGAGTGGCTGAGTGGACTGGTTATAGTGTGAGCTGAGCTGAGCTTAACTGAGGATGATCAAGTACATAAAATGAACCAGGAGCAGATTATGGAGGACTTCATGGTGCATCAGACTCGTTCAGCCAGGTGAGTACTACACAGGTGTACCTGTGGCCTTGCGTGTTATGTTTTGTGTACACACTGTGCAGCTTTTTTTGCTTTCACATGTGTGTTTGTGACTGCAGCTGCTGTCACTTCATGTTGTTTCTACATGTCTCTGCTGTTGTTGCTTTTGTTGTTGTTGTTGTGAAGTTTCATATTGCTTGTTGCACCCGCCGTGGTGTCCATGTGCTTTTTGTTTGTTGTTGGTATGAATGTCTGAGTTTTGTCTTCCCTGGTTAATTAATTGTGGTGAGACTATACAGTGAAAGGCTGTATGTTTGGAATCGATAATCAGGTGTATCAAGAGGCTGAACAGAAGAGTTTGGGCCTTAGTGGTGTCATGTTGTTCCTCTTGTGTTGTTCGACTGACAATGAATGCAATTGTAGCCTAAAGATGCTTTTTTAACTGTAGGTGTGTTTTACCTGACTTACTTTTATTTAAGTACATTTTAACAAAAGTTTTTTTATTTGAATGAAATGTTTTTAAAGTAACAGTACTTTTACTCAGTATAACCTTCTAGTATTCTTTCTATATTTGCATACCTTTTTATGATTTACAGCTGATGGGATTGTCATCACAAGGACTTCCTGTCCTTGTCCTTTAGAAATAACTCTGATGGCTCAATACAATATAAACACATGATATAGAGATTCCCCTGAAAATAGAAAGAAGATATGCTTCATGTCCAATTATATAGAAATGTGACTGAACAAAAGGCCGATGAAAATAGTAGATAATCAGGTCAGATTCCTGATCTCTACGACTATACATGTTCATGCAAATGGTTTAAGAGGTTTCGTCCTGATAACACACAGCCAGTATTTAGAAATTCCCTCAGTCATATGTAAATGCATGTATTTGCACATGTTATTGAGTGTGATTGTGTTGTGTCGCTCACTGTGTGACGAGTGTGTGGTTCAGGTTCAGGGGGGATCATCGCAGTATGATCACTACAATAAGCTAGACTCCACCACTGCTGTGTAGGTGGGTGTGTCAGTGTTTGTGCAGACTCTATGCAGTGTGGATTTTTTTGGAAGCACCTCACTAGATGTGTACAATTCTGGAATAATTCCCATAATCGCATCGTAGCCAAAATCAGGAACGGGCATGACTCATTATCTGAGTGCATTTATACTCATATTTTTACATTGCTGGAAGCATAAAGATACGCATTATGTTTTCCTCTGCGCAATGGGCAGGAGGATCAGGTGCCTCAGCAATAGAAGGGTCTCATAAACAGCCTCAGCTGGCAGATAGGAGCTGGCCTTGTGCCTCCATATGGTCCCAGTCTAACTGCCCAGCGTGAGCCCCTTCATGCTGCTCAATTCTTATCAAATCAGGATGGCATGATTCACTTTACTTCTTGTCTCCTTGGGCAATAATTTAGGAATGGCTGTAAGTAATGTGTGTGTGTGTCAGAGAGAGAGAGAGCAATGCAGACACAGTACGTATCCATACGACTGCCTGCAGCAGCATCATTCTTTCAAATCAGCCTTAATCAGTTTAGCCGTCCGCTCATGTTCCTCATATCCGCCACGACGAGACAGACATTCTTTAGATAATCGGCAACTCCTCCATATTGCTCTCATATTGTCCTGCAGCAGCCACAAACCTGTTGACATATAAACAATGACAAATAAATCATATTCACCTGAAGCCACAGGTGTTCAGCGGGAACATTTCTGTGCTGCGTTTCCTGTGTTCTCTTGAGCTAAAAATGTCTGTGAGTCAGGTCTACTTATCCCTCGGTTTTAGGTGTCATGTAATGGGAAAAGGAGGACTTTTATCGAGGCGGAGGAGCACACACACACACATACACACACACACACGGATGCATCGAAGCAGATTATATGCACACGACATACATGAGCAAGGGCACGCCCACAGGTTATATCATCCCATGCCCCCCCCCCTCCTCACCAGTGGTCTTTAATCCTTTCACCCAGTTATCCAGAATATCCATTTATAACCTCTGCCTGGGCTTTAGACCCGGCTCCCTCGGTTTGAGGCCAGGGGCCGTCGGCATCGCGAATTACGAGGCGTGTGTTGTCACATCTGATTCGTTTCCACTGAGGAGGGGTCTTGTCCTCCAGGTACTGGAGGCGCAGCAGAATGGCTAATGCAATTTATAAAGCCGCTGGCCCGGACGCAACAGACCGATGCCCTATCTGTGTTACCAAGTGACCTCAAGTTTAATAACAACAATGTATTCGCTGGCTTGTGCTTCAGGTAGAGCAGCTTGTCTTCAGAGGGAGATTTGGCCTGGCTGTGGTTCTTTATGAAACTGTCCGTCACTGGAGACCTGTGGCCACTCGTGATGAGTTTTCTTTTCTACTAGATATAAAAATTTCATAAGGCCTCTTTGCAGCCAGCAGACGATGATTCAGTTTATGCAAGAAAAAGGTGACTTTTCCTCAGTTGCTGAAGTTGTTGCACTCATGTAGACATCAGGTGTGCGGTCATATGCATCCACAGTCAGCTAAGTAAGTGGGTTTGCTTTTGGTTTGGTTGGACTCTCGATGCCTTCTTCCTACTGGTTGTGATTAACCAATCTGATATGATTCTAGTTCCAGGTCTCAACAGAACCTTTAAATTCCTTTCTTTCACTTTTTTACAAATTTCCCCTTCTAAACCTAATCTAATTCTCAATAACTTGCACAGTGGCCATTGTCAATTCTAGCTCCTTGTTTTTCACCTGATAGAGCAAAGCTTCAGTGCTCATGCCTTCAATGCCACATCCAACTACAGTCACAAGGACACAATCCCTCACTGGCTTCTCATCCATAAAAACAGACAGTTATGTTTGTTGCAAAAAGGCCGGAATGATTTCAGTGAGAAAGTGAATTCCCTTTTTCACTTTACGCTTCTCTCACTGTCTTTACTGAGCATGAACACTGGGTTTGCAACTAAACTAATGTTTTACCAGGCATGAGTGAAGCACCCAGTGAAATACATGTTAACAGATGTTATCATGCAAATCTAGTAAACAGGCAGAGCCGCTGTTAGCCCTCCAGCGTGAGCCGTGTAGCTGAGAGGCATGGTGATGTGGAGGAATCAGACCTCGACGTGCAGCAATCATCACGAGTGCCTGACTGTTGTAACAAACAATCATCTTGAGCAGAGTCTTGCCGAAAAATGGCATTTCATAAATTGCAAAGCGTTCACGATGACGGCGGAACAATGGGTCTTCAGCGCACACTGATGCCGAGTGATTATGTTGAAAACGAAATCATCTTCATTGTTCTGCGGGAGTGAAATTAAAGAAATGAAAGAGGCAGATATGAGAGCGAGGTCTAAACTATTATGGCAGCGTGATGAAAATAAGTGAGGGATAGATGGGGAAGGTGGAGAGGCAGCAGACAGAGGAGAGCAGAGGAGGAGAAGGTGACACGGCATAATTAGACCCGCTGCCACCGGCGATCCTGAGATACAAAGGAAGAAGTCACACTAATAAAAGCCTGCCATGAAGAGGACAGTCTTCCTCCGTCCTCCTCGGCTACATGTGGCTAAATAAATACTTTTCTTCCAGGCCGTAAACAGACCAACGTGCTTTACTGTGGCAGCGTGAGACGGTGTTTAATCAGAGCCAGTGATCTATCATTATGTGGCTAATGTTAACTGGGAACCATCAGGGCCACTGAAACCAGCCAGAAGTAAATAACATGATGTTTGTTGAATTTCAGTCCCATCCAGTCCACAGCTTTTACAGCCATTTGGCTCCAGGTGTCACGGGTGGTTAGGCGCAGGATACAGTGTAATAGAGTCAGGGGAAATCTATCAGGAGGACAAACGTGGTGGAGGGGTGGATATAATAAAGGGGACACAGAAGGCACATGTTTGCATTTACCTACACATACAAAAGATTAATGTAGGATGTGTTTGTCTAACTAATCCTGACCAAACTGCTTAATACAAAAATATAAAATTCAGTAAAACATTCACATTAAAAGAGGAGAAATGCTTGATACTGTAATTTAAACGAGCTTTGTTGCTACAAATATGTCGACCAATTCTGACTTTCAATATCCTCTTAATGAAGCCTAAACCCTGGCTTCTCCAGGGAAGAGCACTTAAAGGATTTTCTCATCGTTTTTAATAGAAACCCTTGTAATTTAATAGTGTTGAATATGTGATTCTTATCAGTCGCTGCATAACAGGGAGCTAAGAGGGATATGTTACGAAAATCACTTTGCAATTAGGGGGGATTTTTTTGTGATTAGTGTTGTTTTGGTTGACAGCCGCTGCTCTTTTCACGAGTTGGTGGAGACCAACAGAGCTAAAAGGAGAGAGGATATTGGACTGATATTCAGCCACAAACACAACTCCCAATAAATGCTAATGTTGCTCTGTGCTGAATGTGTAAATGGGCAACTATTTTGCTAACAACTTCATGATAGCAGTGTATGTGTCGTAGTCTGAGTGGCAAGAAATCATTTATTCCGGTTTTAAAACCACAGATGCATCAAAGGAAATTACCAGCTGCCACAGAGAAACACGTTTTTCAAAGGAACTCTCCGAGGTGGCAAATCAGATCAGAGAGGCTGCGGAAGAGTTTTGAGGGTCTGACACCGAGAGCAAAGTCTCATTTATTCTCACAGATTTAGACATTAAAAGTCTGTTAGAAAGATCTGAAATAAACCACTTCAGAGGCGTGCGAGGATTAACTAGACTAATGCATTCAACCATACGAGAACCTCAAGCTCAGTTTAAATGAGAACACCAGCATCTGCAGCAAAGACGACATCTTTAATGTGACACTTAGTAGACCGGGTCCAGCAGACTTTGACCTTTTCCTGTGGACAGTTGAAGTTAAGGGCGGCAGGTTGAAGAAAAGGTGTTTACATCTACTGGAACATGCAATGTTGTTTTGCACTTGTTTTTGTACTGAGTCAAAGATAGCAGATAGCTGGAGGTGAGGTTGAGATGTTATGAACCTGCAGGGCACGTCTGCTGCAACTGTGGCATCTCTCCGTCTCTGCGTCTCATCCCCTGCCAATTTGTCCCTCGGCGGGGCAGCAGGGCAGGTTCAGCTGTCAAATGAAGGGCCCAAGAGGTCTGCATGTCTTATGCCATTTTGTCTGCCGGTCTGATTATTGTAATTTATTCAGTTCTATTCTATAATCAAGCTCCGAAGCATGAAAACAATACCTCAAATATGCCTCCTTTTTATGCGTGTGCTGAAGTGACCTCTGCCCCGCACGAGCCCCGCCTTCTCCAGAAACACATCTCAAAAAGTGGCCAGCGAGGAAGATGAACTGTTTGTTTGTGTTTAGCGCTGATGATGCTCCAGATAAAAGCAAGCAGGGTTATTTCATTCAGTTTTTCAGAGATTCGCCTCTTGATGGATTTTTGTGCCTCTATTTTGCAGTATTGTCAACAACAGACAAGACAAGAGAATACCCAGGAGGAGCACAAAATAGAAAATTATGCCGCGGCTGAAAACCCTACAAGGCTTTCTTTGAATTGCCTGCACATAAATGGCTCACTCTCTTCCCATCTAATCACCCCGTGAGTGCGTCTCCTGAGTCAATTCTCTTTCACAGAGCAAACTATGGAGACTGTTTCATAAGGAAAAGGCAGGTGGGTCAGCTGAAAGGCAATTAGATACAGAACACACGCAGAATATAAACAGCCGAGAGCATGTTAATGAGAAAGTGTTGCCTCGAACCTACGCTGCCACTGCCTATCAGCGTCTCCCACCCTCATGTTTGGCCACAAGCCCTCACACCAAGCAAGACTTTGTTTCTGACACGACTGCTGCCACGCACAGGAGCACCTGCACATATGAACACACACACACACACACACACACACACACACACACACACACACACACACACACATTGTGCAGGCTATGTATAATTGATGAGCACAGCAGTAGGGGGAACCATGAGAGGGACCAGAGAGCCATCGCATTGAGACTGGCATTCGGCCGACCTTTCACAGCTACGCCGGCATGTGTGTATGCATCCATCCATGCATGCATATGTGCGTGTGCGTGGGTGTGTTTACAATGCTCGGGTGGCAGGTGGCGGGGGAGAAACGTGTGAGAGGTGCAAAGAGGGCGATGCTGGTGGCGGAGATGATGAAGGGAGGATTCTTCAGAGACGCTTTGAACGGGAAACAACGGTGCGAGAGTTGAAATTAAGGCTGAGGAGTGAGAGAGGGATACTCCAGTGGGTTGGCTTTAATGAGAGCAGAGCAGGCAGGCGTCACGACGAACCTGGACAAAACAGGAGAGCCTGAACTCCAGCTGGAGACGAAGAGGCCTATGTGGGTCAATCAGGCAGACGTGAACTCTTCTTGCGGTCAAGTGCCATTTAACACAAGCAATTAGCCGGTCCCTGTGGCCCGGTGTTGCCTTATTGACACACCATCTTCTACCCCGACTTTAGAAATGCATATTAAATTCCAGCTGCTGCTCAAACTTTTGCCCTTGGCGTCACCCCTCACTGACAGACATGTTTGTCTGTTAAAGGTCCATGTGTGCAGCTGTAACCTCAGGCGACCAACGGCTTTTGCGCTGAGAGGCTCAGCTGTAATGTATGCGCATGTGGCATTTCCCATACATTAGGAGGAGAATGTCACACATGCTGTGCAGCCCGGGGAGCCTGGCAGGGTGTCTTATACGAGAATTGCTGGGTTTCTGTGTGTCAATCTAGGGACATTCGCATGGTGCTTCTGTGTGCATGTGTGCACACAGTCAATCTCGCTCATCCCCCCCTCTAAAATGATTAGGAGGTGAAGGAGCAGCGGGAGAAGAGGGAGGTGCAGATGTGTGAGCCGCACACACAGCAGAGGTGTGATGTGGAGGAGGAGCCGTCAAGCGAAGCCCGCTTCTGTCACTGCTGCCTACACAAACACCTTCATCAGCTCAGTTCTACTCCACCGGCTTGTATCAGTACAGCCAACTGGCAGCAGTTAGAGCGACATTTAGTTTTTATTCATAGACTTTCATTCATGACACTACGGGATAATGAAAACATCTGCAGACTGAAATTAGGAAATCCACCACAGTGAACATCATGAGTGCTTTTACTGTCAGAGTTAAGCTTATTATACCATCAGAACAGCCACTGATCCAACTAATAATGCAGATATTTCTAACTGCAGGTTGCATGATGGGACAACAGGTCAGATACAGCACAGCTCCGCAAACAAAACACATATCTCCTGCCAATGCAAATGATCACATTCTGTTTTATTTATGTTTACATCCCAGCTGGAATTTTGAGTTGTGAATAACTAAATTGACGATCATTAACAAATCTCTCTCATCTCTCACTACCCAGACCTTCAGTGTGCCTACCTATGTTCCCCCTTCCATATGAGATGCAAGTTAGGAAAGTAAAGACAGTAAAGATGCTACAAGCAGCTTTCATTCCATTGTTGATTCTGGTGACCCCTGTGGACAAAAGCAGTATGTGCGTCACCTCCTGTCTTGAAGATCTTGATCTGGCTTACTTGTGTAAAAAAGACAAAAACATATTTTTGATGTTATTTTTTAATACTATTCTTCCTCAGCTGTCCACCATGAAAATAGTTTTAATTTTCAGGGTCCAACACGGACATTAAGAACAACCATGTAGAAATAGTTAGTCTCTTCTCACTGATGGTCTTGTTTGCTTATATTGGTCACTTAGAGGCTTCAGCAGTAAATTGAGTTTCATAACCAATTAAAAGTTCCTTGGAGTGGGTTTCAGAGAAGAAGAGAACAGTAGCATCTGAAAGCAACCAGACCACAATCTGGATGCCTGATTTAAAAAATAAGTTTGTCGATAAATCATCATCAGAGCAGAGAGATAAGCCTTTATCCACCAGCCGAATGACAGTGAAAACCCAGCATGGCCATAGATAACAGACCTGGTTTATTTAGGGTTTGTGCTGTTTATTTGCACAAGCATGCCAGCTGAAATAAAAGAGAAAAGTGAGTCAACATCAAAGCGTTCTTCATTTGGAACAGCTGATGAATCCAGCTGGATTCTTACCGTTCCTGCCAAATTTGTGCCAATCCCCCAGACGAAGCAAATGCGAGAAGAGAGCCGGAACAGAAGCCAGAGAGATTTAGCTTGAACATTTTAAATGTTCAAAACAAAAGCAAAGAGTTGAGGAAGAATCAGCAAGCAAAACAAAGCACATGTACGAGTGCAGTAGATGCTGATTCAGGTGCAGACACAGCTTGAGTTCAGGAGTGAATATGTCTGCAGGCTTCTATAACAGTGTGGGAGTGGGAGCATCAATGCATTAATGCATTAGTGTTAGTTCATGATTATGCATGTGCAGGATGTGTACGTTGAAGCCAAAGAATGTATCAATAACGGTGGACACACAACCAGAGGCTAAAGCTCTCCAGGTCAGATGATTCAAATCTGGACTGATGGGAGTTTTTCCAGCACTAGATATCAACAGTGCATTCGGCCTCTGTGGGTTTTACAATAACCACTCTCCTATGAAAAGGTGTTTTTTTTTTTTTAACTTTGCCTCTAACCAGTGTCTATGTTTTCTTGTTGCAGTAGCTCAAACAAGGTCATAATTTTACTACAATCAGTACAATCAGCAGGAGTAATTAGCCTTTAGCTCCCTGTTGTTAGGAATGATTAGTGACTGTTAGTCGTTCTGAGTTTGCTTCAAATCCTGATGCTTTCAGGTCTTGCCTCAGTGCATTATATCTACCCTTTAGCCTTCATCACAACTGTGTTTTTGAGGCGTTGTGAGTGGTCCATTAGATTTGCTTTAGTGTTGTCCTGTGTGTAAAAGTGCTGCATTCTAACCAAAATCACAGCCTGGTGTCGAGCTGGCGTCACAGCAGGGAAGCATCGCTGCCTTCGCTGTCTTTAAGCCACTAGAGCCTGTTAGAGGGCGTGAAACGGAACGAAAGTCACATTTTGTAACCCCGGTTCTTCGAGGAAAGGCCGAGACTTCGAACCTCATGCTGCTCAAACTTAATGGATGCCAAGTTAAGGTTTAACAGCCATATGAAGAAAGCGGCACTAAAGTCTGCAAATCTTGCTCTTGAATGGCATGAAGTACCTGCAAATGTCCCCAGGCTCTGCTTTTATGCATATTTTCAATAAGCTCGTATAAGAACGGAGTGGAAATGCAGAAAAAAATTCAGAGGGAAAAAAAAGTTTTTAAGCTTGACTGAAGTGGAAAAGTTGATGTATTGGCAAAAGCAAAATGTGACAAAGTGCAGTGGAAAGAGTCTCACTGTAGCAAATTAATCATGAGGTACATTAAGCAGGTGACTTGAGCATCCACTGAAGTTTCTGCTCCGTCGAAGGGATGAAAAATTTCAGCGGACTGAAACATCAGAATTGTGATGAGGAGATGGAACCCTCTTAAAATGAATTGAAATACTGGTTTAATTGTGCTCAACTCAACAACTAATATTCTCATAACAGTAGAGTATAGAAACACGCATTTATTTACGTTATCTTTTGCCAATTTTCTGAAAAAAAAGTTCAAATTTTGCACTTAATTCAGATTGAAACTTGACTAAAGTGTAACCGCTGTTTCTTACTCTTTCCTCCTTATACATTTTTGTGAAGCCCAACAATGTTATTTTGGCTGTTACATAAAAAAAAGCCTCCTGAGAAATTATCTCCTGTGTTGACAGTTTTTAGCGCCTCCTCACTCTGTTTGTCTCTCACAGCTAAGGCAGGCCTTTGGGACTTAGATTCACTAATTACAGTGAGCTGACAGAAATCCAAAAACCTGTAGAAACCCGTGTGCCTCCCTCCCTCTCCCTCTGTCTGCCTGGTTATCATTACAGCAATTACCAGATAATGCAAACACAGAAATTAGATTTTCAGCTGCGAGAGCAAGAAGACATAGACGCAGATAGACGTGAGTTCAGACAATTCAATATACACGACTGGCTTTTCTCCCCCTCCGCCGCTCTCGTCTCGAGGGCTTTGATCGTCTCTCTCTGGGCAAACATTTAGTTGATTGTCTGTTGATTTGTCTGTCTGGCTCTCCAGGTTGCTTTCTTTTTTTCGCTGCACGCCTCTCTCAGCATCACCATTAACCCGCTGGCTCACAGGCCACCGGGGAGTCTGTCCATCAAAGCATCCAGGAGCCGAGTATTCCCCAGCACTTCCCCCCCATCTCATTACAAGAGCCGGAAAAAGACTTGGAGAAAAGCAGATTTGAGCATTGGAGGCCTGAGCTGAGAGGCATTGTTTGGGGATTTAAAGTTGCTTTAAATAATAATTAGCCCCAAGTTTTATGATGACATAGTATTTTCATATATAATCAGCGAATCACCCTGAAGCGACATTTTTATTTCCTCACTCTATTACCTTAACTTTTCAAAAGCTTTAATTTCGATTTATATAATCCACCATCGGCCGGGGAGGACACAGTAAACAACAACAGAGAGCTATATAAAAGACAAGCATTTACATAATCTGAATCCGGCGACAGTGCTCCTCCGATGGGAGACCAAACAGGACCGCAATCAGAACTCAGCAGAGCGAGACAGCGCACCCAATTACTGAAAACTGGGAAAACCTTTCTGGCTGCAAGCGGTGGCACACACTCAAAAAAAAAAAGAATCTCACAAACACACACACACACACACAGAGGAAGGAGATGAAATGGACACAAATGCATTTACAAATAGAAAAATGCAACAATTGAGATTTTACATAACTGTGACGGCTGAAGAGAAATGATATTGATGGAACAATTTTTCTCACAAAAATACATCTTTTGTGGAAAAAAATCTGCTCAATAAACCAACAGATTTGACTTGATGCCGCATTCCTGCAAACGTCTTTCACAAACAGATCACCTGTCCACGTCTCAGGCAGCATCTCTCACCGGGGTGTCGCTGGAGTCGGTTTCTATGGCAGCTGGCACCAAACTGATGTGAGTGACATGTGGTAATAGCTGACATAAGAGTGAGTGCTAAGACACCTCCCTCCCCTCTGGAGCTTATTATCGGTTCACTGGTCGTCACCCACTCTTTTTTTTTTCCCCTTTCACCTTTCCTCTCCCCTTCTGCATCTGCATCTCTCTCTGTCTCCCCACATCGATCTTCCAGCAGAGATGACATAAGGCGAGTTGCTGGTGGGCTTCGCTCCCATTCTGTCACAATGGGAACATTTCTATTTGTAGTCGCATTCTTCAGATCAGCTCTGACCCCTGTCAGCGAGCTGCCCACGGGGGTTCAGAGGAAAAACCAGTGAAGAGGTAGAAATTAAAAGTGAAGAGCATCGTGAAAGGAGAAACCATATCTGCCATTTGAGAAAAATTGTGTCTATTGTTAAAGAGCGGTTTGCATTAAAATGATTATTGGAATTTTAAATTAAGAGCCTTGTTGAAAGAGAGATAATCAGACTGCACTCGAGATGTGAAAAGGGTGAGTTTTTAAAGTCATCTCAAGCTAAAGCCGAAATTACAATGACAGAATAGAGAAGTTCAAGAATCCCCTCTCACCATGTTCCACACCATGTCCCAGGCATGAGGGGATCCCAGGGCGCCCCCCCCCCCGTACAGACCGAGGGGATCTTCCAGGAAGTTGTCGTGTAAAGGAAACACGAGCCATTTGCCGCCATGATGCATACTTCATGGTCAGAAATCAGTGCAGTGATACTGAAGCAATAAGAACTGAGAATACTGGCATGTATGAAAGTCAGATTTGGACCCAAAAACATGACTCAGAAGAAAACAAATAAGTTCACTGAAACACTGAAGCAAAGGACCAAGCCATTCTCATCAATCTGCATCCAAGTAGCACAAATTGTGTGCAATGCATACTCCAAATTTCAATTTTGCACTTTGCCACTCCTTCCCATTTACTTGGAGAGCAGATCCCTAATCAGGTGCCCTTTGTCGCCAGGTGACCTTTGTCGTCTTGGTAACAAAAATAAACAGGTAGTTGATGTGAAACGGTCGCAGTTTGGTTCAGGTTAGGAAAAGATTGTGGGTTTGGGTTAAAATAGTTGTGTCAAGATTCTCTATAAATTCTCGACATACTCTTAATCTAAAGTTTACTCGTGACCTATTTCAAGGACTCAAGCAGAGAATTTGTCACAGGGGAGACGTCAGGTGATTTAACACCACTGCAGGAATCTCAGAATAAATGAATCTGTAGGCTCCATAAGACTCTGATTGACTATTCTGTCAGCACTCTCTTGACTAGATTTGATGGATTACTCCTGTGTGCTCGAAAACAAATGCTCGGGCACATGTGTTCACAGCTCAGCCAGGAGCCAATAGGCAATTACAATAATCAATTCCTCACATTGTCCCACTCGAAATCAATAATGCAAAACAAGAGAGAAGCTCACGCTCGATGTCGGGCACTAATGACTTTTCAGAGGCGTAACTATAAAGATTATTTTGTTCTGTGGAGATACACAATAAATCTGCCAGTTGTTCGAGCTCTTTTTTATTCGAAGCAAATCTCTGCTAAATCTGATGTTTAAGTGTTCTTGTTGAAATCCGACCCTTATTGTTGTTCAGGAAACACAGGAGCGACGGCAACAGTACCTATTTTTCAAAAAAAACTAAACCACACAAATGCACAGAGGGATACACACTGTAATCCCTCTCTCATGTTTCCTCCACTCTCTCATGCCTGTCAGCTTTCTAAATGTAGCTCGGTAAACAAAACATCCAACACACGCTCGCCCACGATGACAGTGCATCCTGTCTGCAGACATTAAAGCCGGTATAAATATCATCTAGGAATGTAAACAAATGCACGCACATGCACATTCATCACCATGAACCGATGCTTACACATTTATGCACGCTGTGACTTGATCAGTCAGATCCAGTCTTTCTGGGCTAAAGCTGTTGTCATATATGTAATATAATGATTAAAAAAATGATGATCTGAAGTCCAAATATTTTGCATCATTCTGAGAATATTTTTAAAATGAAAGTCAATGTCACTCTAAGAAAACTCTTATCTTAAAAGATGGGTCTTATTTGTATAGTCATGGCCGTCCTTTCTATTTCCTCTGCTAATTTCATTGCAAACATCATCAACGGAAGGAACCAGGTGATCAGACAGCCAGATACGTCCATAAGTGGTGGATGTGAAGAGGCTCGTCAAAAATGAAAGGTCAGGCGAATAATATGCATCACCTGCAATTTCAAAATGACTAATATGTCATGTAAAAAGATGACATTTAAGCAGCGCAATAGTTTAATTAACAGTAGCTAATTGAGCTGCACTGTGAACCTGCCAAATGAAATAATGGTCTGTCTCTAATAATAGCCCTGTGATCTGTTTCACTGAGTCAAATGAAAGCCTGCGTAATTACTGGAAGTACTTTTATACCTGTAGAAAAGGCTAAATGATCTGGAAGTCGACGCTAAATCATTTTCCACGTGGAGTCCAATGGGCCAGTCACACCAAGTACAACAGTGAGAACTAGTTAGAAATTATTTTTATTATTATAATTGGACAACAACTGGAGCTGTGAAAAAGAGCTGATGGAGGGAGATCTGCAGCCTCAGAGTCCGGCTCGATGAGGCTCAGAACAAACACTCTGAAGGATCAGCGTGATCTTGAGCAGCAGACGTCCGACAACGAGGAACTTGAGGTCAAATTGGAGCAGATGAAGGGAGAGAATGAGGCCCTTCAAAATGAGGGCCGTTTTGAAAAAGCAGTGGCTTAAAGCGCAGTTGAACCTTCCTCTTGTTGCCTGATGGTGCAGGTTTTTCAAGACACAGCAGAGCAGAGTCCGAGGCTCACTCACGAGCAGGAGTACAAGATTTGAGAGGGCTCAAGCTCGGAAGCTGCAGCAGAAATTGAGCAAGATGGAAGAAGCTCTTCTGAAACAGAAGGGGGCTAAGAAGAGAAGACAACGGAAAGATAACATGAGGGAAGAGATGGAGACATCCAGGGCCTCCTGTCTGCCTCAACTGGACAAACAGAGACATGAGAAGGTGAAGGAGGTGAAGCAACAGCTGAAGACTGAACATCAACAGCAGCAGAAAGGCGGAAAAGAGCCGGAAAAATCCAAAGGCACCTATCATGCCCAGAGAAGGTGGCAGACAGACAGACACAGCCTCAAATGATGAAAGAGATGTGACATAATATTCAGAAACAAGGGCTTGTATCACAGGCTAAAAGGTAATGTAGATAAAACTAAATGCCTGTGAGCAGAAATTCATAACAAGAGGAGATATATCAATACAGATTATTGATCGATGAACAGAAAAAAAAAACCTTTCATCCATTCATATTGTATACGATCTCTATTGAGGAAAAGAAGGGGAAAAAAATAGCCTGTTTAAAATGCACGGTTGAATGTCCTATTTAAGGCTCAAAGTACTGTGTTCATAGTAAAAAAAAACCCTCTAAAACGTCTCTGAGTCTCTGGACATTGAATTTGCTTCCTGTTCAGCTCAGCGAAAAAACACACAAAACCTCACTGAAGAACCAAAGCACCGTTTGTTCCCACTGTTGCCTGAAACCACAATATGGATTTTCACATTTACAAATATGCTTTCCAGTCTTCCGGGCAGCGATTAGTCACGTTTTACTTGCCGCGCTCCGTATGTAGGTGTGTGCATTTGGTGAGAATCAAGCAGCGATGGGAGGCATTTAAATGAAAGGTGCTCAACAGATGTTAGGCTCGAGCACATTGAGAAACCGCCGCTCGCTTCAAATCAATCTTTAACGCATAAACACACAAACTCTCAGAAGCAGCCTCCATTTTTTAATGTGACATACTGTGGGTTTTCTGTGAGTGTGTCATTCAGTCTGTCTCACTTGCAGTTTGTGCTTCATCATGATAGTAAAGGAGGCTGTGCTTGTGTCAGAAGACGCCTCGAGGGACTGTGGATTTCCCTGAGCCGTCCTCCTCTGTAACCACCTCCATATTTTTTGTGCGTGCATAAAACAGGAGTAGTCGCAGAGAACGAATGCGAGGGACAGTTTTTGAAGGTCAGTTTTCCAAGGACAGGATGTACTGAGCTGCCTCTTATTTAGCGTTGAAAGAGACTAATTTGTTCCCGGTGCCTACACTCAAGCTCGGTCTCTTTCTCCAGTTCTGTCATCGTTATCTGGGCCCATGTAAAGCCAGCAGTTGTCAGAGCTGTGAAGGAAACTGATAAGAGTCCAGCTTTCGCGTCACAGTGTCCCGTTGTGTCTCCGTGTGCTCGTTCCCCATCACAATAGCACGCACGACATCATCACAATGTAAAGGTCACGTTCTGACCTGAGTGCTTGGAACTTTAAAGATTGAATGACTTGCATTTTCCTTTGCAAAGACTTAATGCATTGGCAGTCTCTCTCTCTCGCCGTCTCTCGTTCGCCCTAAGGTGCAGTATGTACATGCAAACACACTCCACGCGCAACTGCTGCTGTTCGAAGGACAACTTAGTGTATAAGGAAAATGAATGAGGACAAACAAACCAAACTCACTCTGTCAATCTGCAGCGAGCGTCTGACCTTTTCACCCCGCTCTCATCTCGCAAGAGTAGATTCCTTTCATTATTTCTTTTCTGAATCTGTTATTGTAAATCTGTTGTGAAACTAATTGGGTCGCCTTGGGGAGGACATTGTTTTCCCCCTCGTGTCCTCTAATACCCGCCGAAATTCCTTAAATGATTCACAACGTGGACATAATGAGGAGGACACAGTCTTGGCTCAGCCGTCCTCAGATGCTTCTCTTGTGTTCTTTATTAACAAAGGCTGCTGCCTGGAGACTCATTTAAACCTGAATCAGCAGTGGTTCTTCTGCTTCGGGGTGGTCGGGCAAATGCAAAACAGGAGCTATGGAACCTCAGGTGAAAGAGAGATCGTCCTCGCCAGAGAGTTGGTTCATCAACATGTAATTGTCTTATTTCCGATAAGCCTTTAAGCTATTGTTCGTCCTTCCATACGTTTGCTCCTGTGTTGAAATACTAATGCTAAATCTTTTTTTTTTTTTTTTTTTTATTCTTATTATTCGGCAGTCTATCACTTTGGAAATATTTCACTTTGGATGAAACCTATTGATTGCAGTGATTCCCTGTCTTTTCCTTTCGGGCGACCGTGGTGACATTTGCGGGGTTTTAGATTGGTATTGGATGGATTTCCAGATTTATTCAGACATTAATTTCCACTCAGGATGAGTTGCTTTTCACTCACCTTATTGCCTGGTTCAACCTTTATTTTAATGCAAATATTCCATTAGTCAAATTAACAAAGATGGCGCCGCTCTAGTGGTCTATTACAGCAGCATCTTTTCTTCCCTGTCTATAGTGTACATACTGTTTATATATTTCTCTTGCAAGTGTAACTACTTTTGTTAATACTTCTGATTTTTATTTACTATTTATCTACTCGATCCTCTTTGCTGATCTTATCACATGGCAGAAACTCAGTGCACTTAGGTTTGAAGGCATAGTCAATACAATCTGCTGAAACCAAAGCATCAAAATGTGAAAGAAGGATGATTTACTTTGACATGACATAGTTGTTGGTACCAGGTGGGCTGAGTATTCTGGAAACTGTTGATCCACTGGGATCATTACAATCTCTAGGGTTTATAGAGGATGATCTGAAAAATAGGAGAATATCCAGTGAGCAGCAGTTCTCAGGTCGAACACATCTCGTTGATGGCAGAGGTCAGAACGACCAGATTGGTTTGAGGTGATAGAAAAGCAACAGCAACTCGAAGAAGTAAAAATAGCACCGGCTCACAGAGCTGCTTACTTTCCAACTGCACAATGCTGCTTATGGCACAAAGACCAAAAATATCAGACTTACTGATCCCATAATTCACTTGAAACCAAACCATCAATCCTCATCCTGCTTCTCCTTCCGTCAAACCCACTCTCCTCAACAGGATCCTCTTTCAGACACGGTCAATGGAGAACTCTTACAGCTAATCTGACTTTAATGGAGGAGGAAAATTATGGCCAAACACAGCACTGGTAGCAAATCATCTCCCCCCCCTCCAATCTCCCTCTCTGCATCTCCACCCCTCTGCCCCGATCATTAGATTTGGCCTATAAATAAATGCCTGAGCTGTCACACAGGCAAATGGAGCTGCCAACGTAGGAATTGGTGGCGGAGAGAAGAGGGGAGGGAGGCGAGCCAAAGGAATGACAATAAGCCCAATGTGAGTTGTTGCCGTGGCAGGAAAGACATGAAGGCAGGTGAAGTCGGACAGGTTGATGCGCTGGCAGCTCAGCTCAGATGGACGAGGAGGCAGAGCAGCGAATGGAAAGATGGACAAAAATATCTCGGACCGGTCAGAGTAACATTTCTCTGGAACTGGTTCCCAGCCTCAGGTGTGACTGGCAAGAGGGGAGAGGTGGAGCGAGGAGGCAGAACAGTCACTTCAAAGGAGAGAGGGGAAGGATACAGTGAGACAGTGAAAAGTGGCTAATTACAGTGACATGTTGTGCTGGCAGATGGTTCTATTTGTTGAGTTACTCCTGAAAATAATGAGCACAGCCTCTAAAATCAGAGTGGCTATTAAAACAAATCAAGCTCTTGTGCTTATATTTCAGATCTCTCTAGTTACTTGACAGTAAAGAGGAGATACAACAGAACAAGTGATGTAGACCAGAAGCTGATCTGACCCGAAACAGTGGTAAAATAACTTTATCTTACCCAAATAAATCTTACACACAAGCCCAAAATTTGCCCTCTGCATTTTACCCATCTCGACTTTCACAAGCGATAGGCAGGAACCAGGGACCGTGGCCAAGACTCAGCAGCTCAGAACAGCTGCCAACGGTTACAGGTTATCCTCCGCCTCGGGCATTTTATCAGCCCAACAGTAACATACTTAACATACTTCTGCTCGCATGGTTTCATTCTGATTCCATTCTCGATCAAGTTTTTTATTTAAGAATTAGTGATGCACATCCTAAATTGCTGGAGTCGTGCTCAGATCTTTCCGTGGTCACAAGCATCATCACGCTAAAACAGCTGGATTGTCACCTATTGAGAATTTCATGCATTAGTCTAATAGGTTCCTGCAAGCCTCTGGCCAATACATTACTCACAATCTCTATATAATTATATTAGATCATTGAACAGCTTTATCACAAGGGAGTCTGCAGGCTAATATTATCTCCTGTGCATGTTGTTTTACATAAATCATCTTACAGTTCCAGACAGTAATTATCTCCATCTATTTTTTTTTCTTTCGCTCACAAAATCACCACCAAGCTTTTTTGCTTTAGCAGGTTGCTCCAGCAGCTGCTTGTCAGTTATTAACTTAATTGACGGCAATGATGGATAAATATCTACGTATCCTTTCAGATTGAATTGTGAACCACGGGTTAATCAAAAAATTACACGTACACATACATGGGCTGTGATGAGGTGGTGGATGTATAATCAGCTCCCTCTGCTGTGGTATATGGGGGCTTTAATTGACTGTCTTAATTGAATGCAAGCCATCCCCAATCAGGCTGCGGAGATCTGAGGGGAAGCCTCTCGGGGTGATGGTTAATCTGCCAGCCTCAGTCGCTCAGATGTCGACACAGATGGAGAAGAATGTAAATGCAGCCAGTGTGAAGAGCGTGATTACATACGTTCTGGAGAGAATTTTCAAAAAAAGGTCATGGAATGGATTTAGTATGTGGGTGCATGCTCTGACTGATCCAGCAAAAACATGGAGACGGTGAATAGATGGATGTTTGCAGCAGATAAATCAGTGACAGTGCTTGCGGTTACATGCATTTTTTTTTTTCATTCTGCTTGAAATGATTCCAATTTCAGGTCAACTGTTTACATGGAATGAGATCAAATGCAGTCTGCCGTTTCCATGCGACAACGCTTTTCTAATCAGAACCACTGTCTGACATAAAAGTGATGAATAAGTCGTGCGTCGCCATCACATTATTCATCCTCAAAGCCCACATCGACACCACGGTGAGCAGCGTCTGCCAGTGGTCATCGCTTTGTTTATGCTTTCATAGGATAGGATGTTGGTGTTGTTTTGGGATTTAGCTGTGTAAAAGATTGTCTTCAACGTTTTAATTTTTTTTTTTCTGGACTTGTTTGAATAGGTTATTTCTAATATTCCTACCATCGAGGCATCAAATAAAGTTCTTTAAGAGTTTGTATCAACTCTCCACAGAGGTCGAGTTCAGCTTGAGAGCCGCCATTTTTTGATCATACGTGTCCACCATTTACTTTAAGATGGAGGGCAGAAAGAAAGTAATCAGGTTATCAGGTCAATTTGTCTTCTGATCAGTTTATGAAAAATCTGCAACTGATTGAAATTTCAAACAGTGTGTGGCTGTTTATTCTGATGAAGTATTTATGAGCGTTTTTTAATTCTGTTTGGGCTTTTTAAACCAATAACAACGGGAATAACAGGCTCCATGTGAAGTTAGCTAATGGCTCAGAGTGTTACTGTGGATACATTAGTCACAGATGAGATACAGTGAACTGTATGAAGATGTCTGTAGGCACCATATGTACATCCATATTGTAAAATCCATCTCTGAGTCACAGGGTGATTTATATAGATAAAGGATCAACAGAGGAGGATTAAACCATCTGTCTAGGCTATATTAAGCACATCATCCTATTTGAACTGCGCCGAAGGAAGAAAGGCGACAGTGGATGTTTCCTCCTGAGTGACAACGCACTCAATTTACAGTAGATTAAGCAGAGACAAAGACGGCGAGGCCACAAA